>VZRL01003806.1:137252-231490 GCA_013397895.1 Origma solitaria
GGAGAAGCCCCGCCGCAGCCGCGGGGAGCGCAGCCCGCTCCGCCAGAGGGGTGGGCGCCGGGGAGCGGGCCCTGCGGAGCCGCCGGGGGCGGCAGCGGTGCGAGCGCCAGGCACCCCGAGCCGAGCATCCTGCCGCAAGTTTCCCCCGAGGCCTCCCCTACCTCAAACGCCCCCTGTGCAGCTTGAGGAGCTGCACCCCATCCGACGGGATCGGTGCTGTCTTTGGGAATCCTCCCGTGAGGAATAGTTGCATGTCTTATCTGCAGAAGCTCCCGTCTCCCATTTAGCCGTGGCTTCGAACCAGCACCTTTTAGGGAACGCCCTTAGCTAGAGGGTCTGGTTTTTTGCTTATTCATCTCCCAGGCAGGAGACAACCCTCAGGTGTGGCGAGAGCACCTGACCTCACCTTTCATCCGGGAAGCCATGGAGCAGGTGGCAGAGGACAGCGCTTCCCAGGACAAGGTGCTGGGCCCAGGGGTGCTGGCAGCAACAAGTGCTTCCCCAGAGCCAAGCGCTGCTCCCAGAGAGGCCGCCGAACACCTCGTCTTAGCAAAGAGTTAAGGAGGGCTTTTGCAGCTACAGCTCTGCTCCCACGGACGGTGCTGGCTAATCTGAACTCTTCCTGCTATTTGAAAGGGAAAAACCTGCTTCTTTCCTGGCCTGAATTACCATGCAGGGCTGCTGTAAGCAGTCCCTTTCCTCTGTAGAGATGGTTGTGATTTAGTGCCGGAGAAAGCCTTTGTGTGCCCATTTATAATGTGTTTCAGCACACTTCTACGTGACGATTAGTTGGTAAGTGAAAAGTGGCTGTGGCTGAAAGGTGGAAACTAACATCAGGTATTAAATATTGCACACGGCAGCTATGATTTCTAGTGGTAGGAAGAAAATCTGATAGAAAAATCTCCTGCCTATTATTTTCCACGGTACTTCTTTCACCAACGCAGTATGGAGTTGCATCCACAGGTGTTGGGCTAATTATGTATGCTTACTAGCCCATCAGTTTGGGTCTACCAGCAAGCACACTTATGCAACAGAAGCAATTTCCACACCACTGAGCTCATCTGATTTAAACAATACTGGCTTGTGTTGCCTCTGTGTGTAGTTTTTTTCACTTGGCTGGCAGGGTTAGTGTCACAGCTTTAGTTTGAGAAGTGACAACAAATAATACTGACACATATTATACCAAGCAACACAAGGACACACATGGAGGACAAAATAAGGAAATTAATGCATGAACTTAGGTAAAGAGCCAGAGCCCCTCTTGGTCCAGCTGTGCTGATGTGGATTACTTGTTTCCTGACAGATTCTTGCTTTGCTTTTTAGTGGCAGATAGCTGAATAAAGAAAAAGTTGCTGGAAGAATTTCTGCTAAATGTAGCCCTGATGAAAGTAAGATGTAATTACAGCTTGGGCATCCTCTTCTATGTTATTTACAATCAAACACATCTTTCAGTCTTTTAAAGCCCAGGCCCTAAGCCTGTTCAGCAAGCACCTTTTAAAAAGCACACAGAAATCCTGTGAGGAAATTCATGCACAACTTGTACTTCACCTGTAGTGTAAACTAGGTTGCAAAATCAAGGTCTAGTTTAAAAAACCCACACAAATTTCAGGGCCTGAATATATTTCTGAAGTGTATTGCCTTTGGCTGTGTTAAATTTGCTTCTTCATCTCCTTCTCCTAACACTGAATGCAGTTTTACTTAGAGACACAGTTAACAGCACAACAAGGTTTAACCACACTCCTCTTGACTGTTGCATAAGCCTTGGTTGAGATAAAACAGAGGTAAAAGAAAATATTTATGCCAGTGTTGGTCTTGTTTAATGTAACTGACTGAAGCATGAAAACTCTTGATAAGGTTATTTCATTATGACAATTTAGGGTTGTCCCCTCCTTCCATCCCTAAAGACTGCCTGGACAAGTGCAAGCACACAAACACAGATGCACAAATCTGCAGAAAAAGGTGTTACTGTCTTTACTATCTTCCACTAACATATTCAGCATTTATTTTTTATTTGTAGGTTGGTAAAGAGATGAGTTCCAGCCAAGACCTCACTTTGTTGTGTTCTGAATAGCTCTTGGGAAGTTGCTGGCTTGACCCTGGAGAGTTTACAGTCTAATTTTTTAATAACTGAAGGATTATTTTTTTTAATTTAAAAAAGGACTCATTTTAGCTGTCACATAAGCATGCATTATATCCCAAGACTTCAATCAGAGCTGCACAGACATATCTGAGAGCACAATTAGGCCCTCTGGACCTTTTAAAGCTTCAAAAATAGTCATGTGTAATTCCTTCTTCTGTGGATCCTGCAAGCTTTAAGAGAATTTTTGAAAGCTGTAAATTCCTATTTATCCACTAAGAGGCTCACGGGCAATCTTCCCCTAATGGAAATAGAACTGTAAAGCTGAAACATTAATATACACAGTATGATACATTAGGCAGGGAGACTCATCGGAGCCAGCAAGAGGGCACAGTGGCTGTGCCGCGACAGAGCCAGAGCCAAGCGGGTTCACTCCACTTTCCTGGCTTCCTGCTTGCGGGTTTTACTCCCTGATTTATATTATTAGTACTGCACAGTTCTCTCTTAAAAAATAAAAAAAAATAAAGAAACAACCCCAACAAACCCATCTGACCTTTGACTCACTCATCTGCATTGGCTGGCAGCCGGTGCTGGCGAATCGGAGGGCTCTGTTTGGTCTAAATGCAAGACAGCTATTCTTCAATAACTGTGCTGTTAATATGCAAATCTCAGCCCTCCACCAACTGTAATCTCCCGCCTCTGATTGGCTTCAGCAATGAAAAAGATACAGGTTATTCGTTAGCAGGGAAAATATGCTCTTCAGGTTCCCCCTTAAGATGAAGCATTATAAAGCCTTGAGAACATGCAGGCTAGCGGCAAACAACAACAAGGCAAGACAAAGAGAAGCCAAGAAAATGGGATTAGAAACAGAGTAATGGAGAAAACTGTGCATTTAAAAATTTTCCTGATTCCTTTTCTTCTTCCTAGCTTTCCCTTGGGAGTTTTGCCAGTGACTGCAGATGGGCCATTTTTGTTAAAATTTTTTTTCAGCCCTTGCTTTCTACATATGATGTTATACTCAAGTTCACAGCAGAAGACTTGAATTTGTATTGAGAATGTAATTTCTGTACTGGAAAGCATGCACGTGTCTGTCTTCATGAGTCAGCTTTGTTGGCTGGCAAACAGAATAGTAGGAGGCAGTATATCCAAATGTATTGATAAATATCTTGATACCAAAAAGGTGAATGGAGCAATTGAGCAAGAAACAGTCCATGGTTCAACACTTCAAAAGACATTGCAAAATCCAGCCACCAATATCAGCACCAATATTGGCATATTCTTCACAGAAGGCATGACTTAGCTAACCTTGGAATTTAGCAGAATGTTTTCTGCAGGACATGAGCTGATGGGAATGCCCATGCCAACTAAACTGTTGAGACAAACAGTTCATTTTCCATCAGTGTCCAATACAGCATACAAGAGAAAGATGTGTTCTCCTTTACGTGGTACCAAAATTAAATAATTCTACCAACTCTGGTAGAGTTAAATTCTGAGGAACCTTTGCAGAGCTGGGTTGGGCTTGGGGGTCTCCAAAGCAGGTGTGCAGCCACCCTGCTCCTCCATCTTTGGCTTTATTTTGTAAATTTTTCTTCATTCTTGCAATTCACCTTTCCTGAAACATAACAAGCTGTATTGTATTCACTCCTGTTCAGATGCAGCCAGCTCTCCTGCTTCCTGCTCTGAGGTGGCAGATGAGATCAAGTTGGTAATTTCTTAGATCAATGTATCTGGGCTGAAATTGTGTTCCCAGTAAAATCAGTATGAATTTTATCATCAGTTTTGTCCCAACTGTGATTTTGTTTCTCAGGGCTGGCAGCAGAGTGGTTTTGGAGGGCTGGGCATTGACTCTAATTTCCCAATAAGATGAAGAAGGCCAGGTGCTGTTAGTGTTCAATGAGTGACTCTTTTCTTTCCTCAGGCTTTTCACCAAGGGGGAGCTAGATAATTTTTCTGTGGGTGGACAATCCCTCTGACTAAAAAGAAGCGGAGTTCTGAAAAGTACGGTAATCTTGCCTGTTTCCCACAAAGCAGCTAAGGCAGCTCCTTGTACAAATTATTAGACAAAAAGTGAAGCACACGCACCTGTGGGGAACCTGCAGGGAGAGTGTGACAGGGTTACCTGACTGCAAGTCCTTGAATACCTGGGAAGGATGGAGGGCTGAGCTCAGAGAGGGCTTCACACAGGGCTTTTGATTAACTTGCCATAAAGAGTGATGCTGTAAAAAATAGAGAGCTATGCCACAAAGCCATTTTCCTTTTCTGTCTCATGCATTTCAGATACAAAGATAATGGGCAGAGCACAGAGAAGTGCAGGCAGATATCTGAAAATAAAGGTTAGAAGGAAAAGATTTTTACAAGAACCACACAGGCTTCCCACAGCAAAGGTCAAATAGTGACCTCCATGCAAATTAATGCCACTTCAGCTATTATAAAGGAACTTCAGTATTTCAGTTTCAGCAAAAGCCTGAAAAATGCATTATGCAATCCATTTATTCTTTTGGGGATTTTTCCTAAATGTTATGATTGTCTCTTTCAAATATATATAAGGATTCTTATTCAATAAATAATAATAAATCTGGGAAATAATTAACTCTTAAATGTGTTCTCCCTGGTCTTGCATTAGGGAAGAAGGGGAGGAAAAAGCCTCTACATGCTTCAGCAGGCAGAGATACAAGCACGTCCAAGCAGATAATTGACACAGCCATAGAGCCAGCACAGTGTTAACTCTGTTTTAAGCTTCCTCAAATCATCTAGCTTTAGAAACCATGTAACTTAATTGGATTGCTACAGACCTGACAGCTCCCCGTGTACCGTATGCTAAGGGATTGCATCGCTGCTCTATGATCGGGTACGTGAGCTAACGCTGCCAGCCTGGGAACTGCCACCAGCCCTGGAGCTTGGTTTTCATCTTCCAATCACTAGCAGAAAATGAAAACAACTGTGTTCCTCTCCTAAGTGTGAAAAATTAAATCTGGGACAATTCAAAGCCACCACGTATGGGAAGCAGGATATTTGGGCCAAAGCTTACATCATTGGTCACATAGGTGATTTTCCACCCTGTGGCCAGTTCCACTGAAACTGCAGTTAACTCAAACAGGCTTCTCAAAATAATCACTCTTCCTTAGATAAGGAAAAATCTGCTGAACGAGGTCTTTATAATCTCACAGGAAAAAATATGAAGACGGTTTACATATGCTCAGTAAACACAGATAGATAATACAAGCTAAATAGCTGACTGACAAATTCAAAAATGCTGTTTCAGTTTCCACATTAATGAAGCAAAAACTAAGAATATTTGTAAGGTGGAGATGACCTCAAGGAACAAGTTACAGGTAGGTGCCAAATTATCATCAAAATCTATGAGAATTAAGATACCTCTCTGCCATTTGAGTCAGAACACCCATCTCTGGCTTCAGAGATTTTTCAAAAGAGAAGATTGGTATTTTGACCTTTATTCTGTCTCTTTGCTGCTGATCTCCTGAATGCCTAGTATACTTTATCACTGTCCTGCTTATTTTCTAATTTTTTTGTTTAGAAGTCACCCGAAGCAGGCATAATCCTTGTTCTTAAATCTTATCCAGATATTATTGCCCCATCTTGGGGCTGGTGGGGGAGGAAGGGGGTGTACTCAAAGCATAGACCTGCTCAATTTTTCTCATGTTAGTGTCAATAAATAGTGAGTTAAGTAGGTACTGATTATTTTGTAGACAAATATCTGTTTTTTTTCAACAACACCATGGGTAATTTTCAAAACAGACAAAAGTAAATATTCTGCAATTATCAATTTCAGTAGGCCAGTCCTGATTTTTGTTCTTTGGGTGGCGAGGGCAGGTTTGTTGTTTCATTTTCTTTTAAACTGTTCATAGTGACATCTTTGCAGAAAATGATGTATAAAGTTACTATGTCCAGACACTCTTCTCTGAGGGCACTATCACCATTTTTTCCTCAACTGTCCCTCTTTTTTTTGCCTTAGGTGATAAGTAGTCCTTGTGCAAACCTATCAGATAGGCTGTAAAAGGATTATTTTTCCCAAACTAGACCATTCTTCAAGTCAAAGACTCAGCCTGATCTACCTTGCCTGTGAATATCTCCCCAAGTGAGACTGTAAAATCCTTCCACTGTTCTTTGTCATAACCACATCACTACGCAAAGTTTCTACAAGCCATTAACTCTCTACACAGTCCATCCCTGCATTTTCCATGCATACTGCCATCAAATAATCCTTAATTCAAGCAACTCTCACCCCCAACATTGTGCTCTGATGTTGTAAATAGTCTAGATATTTATTAGGAGGAGAGATTCTGATTTTTTTCCTCAGTTCAGACGTCACTATAATGCAGCCACAGGTAGGGTGGCTCTTCAGCAATACACAGCAGTGCTATGTAATGTGATGATCAGGAACAGAAAATAGACTAATGTATTCAGCCGAATTCAACTGAAATTTCCATAGGTGGATTATAATTATCTAAGCTGGCGTTCTACCAGGACACTGGGGTTAACATTATTACTCCTACAATACTCTTATTTATGAGTAATATGGAAAAAAAGTAGCAACAGGATTTTTTAATTGAACCAGTGTGAACCCAACTACAGTAGGTTGCAGTCCAATTAAAATTGACAACCCAGTGAAGCGGATACACATAACACAGAGATAAATATAGAAAATCCAAGTTGTTCTCTTTGTCTTCTCCTCTTGCTGTGTAGGGGTTTTTTTTTCCCTGCTGGATATTTCGTTTCATTTTCTGAGTCTTTTGATGCCAGGAAACTATCATTGACTGGAAACACTTACTAGCTTTTTGCAGCCAGTTTTCATAACTTAAAATAAAGATGGAAACTATATCCTTTTAAATGTTTCAGCATTGCATTTCTTTCCTTTTCTACAGCACATAGTATTAAAATTACATTGGCTGTGCAGCAGGAGATTAGAAAGAGCAACTGCTTTTAACCTTTAATAATAAATGACGCTGAAGTCGCTAAATCTGTCTTTGAAGCACACAAAGTGCATGCACTATCAATTGAAAACTTGGAGCTAACCTTCAAGCAAGCAGTCTAATCCCCCACCAAAAATGCTGGAGAGGCTAACTCCTGAAAGGTGAAACTATTTCCTTTTCTCTTTTTTTTTCCCCTTTTGGGAAAAATAATTGCTTGAAAGGGCATAAAATATATTGCACTGTTTCCTCCTTGTTCTGTATTCTTCACTCACATGAGTATGTCTTTCTCAGAGACATAGGGCCATGTAAGCAGCCACCGAGGTCAACGGGACTCCTGGGGAATTACTATTCCCTACCTGGCAGAGGTGCTGCAAGGCACACTTCATTAGTGTTCTGAAGCACTCTGAGAGTCCTAGATAACAGCTGCTATATGTTGTAATAAAATACTACTCTTCATTATTACAGAAGAGCTAAACCATGTTTGTAATTGACCATTGCCTGATTCTTTTCTGTAGTTATTGGGTTTGGAGATATGTCTCAAAGTAAATACGTTATTTAATTGCATGAAGAAAGTAAAGCAGCAACGGGGTGTGTTCTGAGAGCAAAACAGAAGAAAGCTCCCCTGGGCTGTATCCTATTGACCTCTAGTTCCATTATTGTTTCTAAAATGTTTTTCTATTTAAGGCATTGCCACTGAGTCCTTCCCAGGAAGCTCTGGGAAAGGATATAAAGTGAGGTCTTTACTAAGCTTGTAAGTAACATCTCTAGAACTGGAGGGTTGATTTATGTTTTACTGACAGCCAGGTTTAAGGGGGGAAAACCCTTCAGGCTTTGGTTATGAATCTTCTATAATATAATAAATGGTGCCATCTACTGGCTCTCTTATGCTTTTGATCAGTGTCAGGGTTTGATTGTGCAGTATAGCTACTGCAAGCAGCATTAAAACACCAAAGAAATCAAGCCAACATGACTGTAGCTATCATACTTGCTGGATCTTGGAATGATTTACAGGAGTTTCCATAAAGCAAACAAGCCTAAAATGAAATAAGAGTAGTAGGAAAAAGAAAAATTGCAAGATGCAAGCAAGGGAGAAAAGGCAGGATTCCAGTAGACACGTGAAACTGGATTAAGGGTCAATACTGAAGACAGATACAGCTAAGCTGAACCAGATGCAGCCATCCCGGAGGACAAATCAGTGATGAGGCTCCTCAGAGAGAAGAGGAAAGCTTCTCCAATCCCTTCCAATTAATTTTCTGCTAGAAAAAGGACAGCCAATCATGATGGTTTTTTTTCCTTCCTCCCACTCCAGTTCTACTATTAAACAAAGTAGAAAATGTAAACAGCCCTGACAGAAGAAATATACAGACAGACAAAGATGGTATGGTTCAATTTCTTTCTCACAGTTCAGTATTTTTCCTGATTGACACCAGGAGCAAGATTTGACTCTCTGGCTTATGCCTCAGAAAGCCACATGAACTGTGACATGTTCTACTGTTAGGTACACTAAGCAGTCTTGGCATCCCTCTGGGGTCAAACTGGACTCACTGCATAAAGGAACTGCCACAGATATTATTTTTATTGTTGCTTTTAATGTATCTGGATAATTTGCTTGAAAAAGCAAAATTGGTTGTAGAGCTATTTTAGTCTGATTTCCTAAGAACAACAGACTGGTGCAATCATGGTATCTGGCAAAGGGGAAGCAGTTGCAAAAACACACAATTATGTCAAGTGCTTCACAAAAAAGCAGAGTGGCTGTTAGTGCTCTTTTGGAGGAAAACGCACGAATGAAACTTCTCCTTAGATATCGCCCAACCCCAACAGATGCAGACCCACATGAAGGTGCTCTCCTTCAGTTCGACTTGTAAAATATGTTTGTCATGATAGTCTTCACCTGAAGAAACAGATAAGCAGGAAAGGATGGGAATGCAGGTTATCAGGGCTTTTATTGCCACAAATGGAACCCACATCAGAACAAGTTACAGCTTCTAGGGCTTCAGCTTTACCTTCTATCAGTGAAGATCATGTTTACCTGTGCCTCATGGAGCGCTTTTAGATTTTAAAAATATAAGAAGCTGGACACCATATCTTTACACAGATGTAGATTTCACAGAATATTCTGAGTTGAAAAGGATCCCCAAGGATCTTCAAGTCCAGCTCCTAAGTCAATGGTCCATATGGAGATCAAACCCACAATCCTGGCACGTTAGCACCATACCCTAACAAGATGAGAATCAGAAATGCAAAGACAGTCCGACAACTCTCACTGCACAGTTCCTTTTCCACTCCTGGACCCCAAGGTAAGATTTTTATATAGCAGTTGATATCCTGGTATCACAAATCCAAAGCTCCAAGGATTTGGTATCCTGCTAGATACAGGATAATGTTTGTAGTAGGCTTTCATTAGTCTCCCTTTCAATTTTTCATCAGTCCCAGATTAGTGTAAGATTTTACTCTAATAAAGAGGATATTTAGCACATTGATTCCTTCCAGCACACAAGGCAGTTTCTGTCCCAGTATCAATGTCCAAGGGTGGAAGCTCTCTTTTTGCCACCAGCTCCAACCTGCCATTGT
The DNA here is from genome assembly GCA_013397895.1 of Origma solitaria. Classification (NCBI taxonomy): domain Eukaryota; kingdom Metazoa; phylum Chordata; class Aves; order Passeriformes; family Acanthizidae; genus Origma; species Origma solitaria. The sequence goes on from VZRL01003806.1 coordinate 146,832, forward strand.
ATGTCCCCCAGCTAGTCTATCGTGACCTCTTGTACAACTAAACATAAGAGAAAAGGCCTAGCTCCTGTAAGAAAGGTGCTAATAACATTTCTATTCTGCAGCCCCTGTAAGAAGCTCTTTGGACAACGTGTAGCATTGGAGAAATTGGCCACTTGCTGCTGTGCATGAAGGGCACAGCTTTCAGATCAATTCCTGGCTCTGGGAACAGGCAGGGGACAAGCAGGAGCCTAGGCAGCAGATGGGGACGTTGCTAATTGGTCTGTTTTGATGCTGGGCCATCGGCTGACAGTCACTTCGCACTTCTCTCTCAGCAGTGATTTGCCATGTCAAAGAGCTACAGATATGGGAACGATAACAAAGAAAGTGAAAACAGCAATCACTTCAGTGCAGACAATCCCTTTTCCTCGACTGTGCCCATCAAATTTGATGCAGAATGCTGTGAGGCAGCTTGGATTTGGCAGACACTTTGCAGACCAAAAGATGTGATTTGTACTTCTTATAGTGTCAAGTGACAATGGTTTTACATGAGTGTTGTAATTTCTAATGCGTTTTTGCAGCTATCTTAAAAAGCCTGGTGATAGTTATAAATGAAGGAAAGCAGAACGGGCTACCATATGTGTGAAATAATACACTGGGTGAAAACTACAGTGGCTCATAAACACGGGATTAAAGCTCTGTAAAGGCTGTGAGTGGGACAGAAGTTTCATTGCAAAAGTGGGATTCCCAACCAGGCGCAGGAATAAAAGACTGTAGTGGCAACTGGAAGAGTACTCAGGCGCATGCTGGAAACAGTGGGTAAGTTTGAGAACTGTTACATCAAACTTTTCCAGTTTAAAAAATAGCACCAGATTACAGTCTTTATACTATGTAAGACTTCAACTTTCACATTTCCTTCTTCTCCAGAGATTACTGACTACTAGTCTTAGCAATCTTGCAGTAACAGCTGTGGCCTTGTATTCTGTATTGTGTCTGCCGTATTTTACAGGTTCTGGGACAGTAAATATCCATGATTATACTTCTTTAGGGGAGGTACAATATCAGAGATTCCGTTTGCATTTCACTTTTGAGCGGAGTTGTTAAGTTCTCTGTGTTTTTTAAGATTTTTTTCTGGTTTTCATTAAAATAAAAGAAAATTACTCATTACAGATCAGCCATTTAACATGCACTAAAACAAGCAAAATGTTTATTGAATGGAAGGAGTATAATGCCACAGGTGCCTAAAAAGGAGTTTTACTGTCCATGTGGATCTGTTTAATTATCTCATATGAAAAAAATCACGCCCTAGTGAGCCAAGTTCTATTCTTTCATTTTTGATGGAGCTTTGTATTTCTAAATATAGGAGATTGTCAAGGGAAATGCTGGCAGAACCATCTGTGGAGTACCTCAACAGAAAAGGTAATTTGAAATTCAAAAGCAGCTATTTGCCGTGACTTTTCTGAATGTCACCACCTCTGTCCCAGACAAACACAGAAGGAAGACTTCGCTGTGGCATTTCCAACACAGCCAAAAAACTCTAGTGAAGGACACCAATGCAGGGCATTTCTCTTTTCTTAGAGCAATTAATTTCACCAAGACACTTACTTGAGAAGAGGGTGAATCCTTCGCTGCAGGTGCCTTGCTGTCCAATCCACTGTGGAAAGTCTCTTTGCCACGGCCAGGGGGCTGAGGAGCTGACACAACATCAAGCGGAGGCTGTGGAGAGGGACGAATTATTCGGAATCCCAGCACTAAAGAGCTACACCAGTGTATCTGCTAAGGCACGTCGTTCCCAGTTGGAGTTTACTAGGCACATCTGCAAAAGTAAGAGGTTTAATGGCTGTGAAACAGACCATTCGCTTTCATGACTGCTAAATCCCCACTGAAAGAGTACTCCCACTTGGCTATCCATTCAAAGTCACTGTCAGGTTAAACAAACATGTCCTCAACTACGCCCCAAAGACAATTGCCATAAATGAATGAGGAAGAAATAAAGTGCACACGTATTTCACACTGGTAATTTGGTCTCAATAGCCAAAGTTTCCCTTTTGTTATCCCTCACAAGTATGCCTCATTTTCCATTCAGGAGAGAAAAAAACCTCAACCAATTTATTTCCAATCAAACATTTAATCAGAATCCTCTGCTTTTCTATGGCACATATCTAAACTGCTATTTTTAGTATACTAGCACATATTTTCTAGTAGCAGATCTTCTCTTTCTCATTTATACTTGACCTTCTATACATCATTAATTAAAAATGTTAGCATAACAATATGTCAGCTCTTCTTGTGTTCCATTGCTTCTAAAAACAATGTTGCATTGCTGTTTTTCTGATCAGCTGCTCTTTTATGCTTTTATGACAGCTTTTGTGTTGTTTGTTTCCCAATGTACGTTATTTTCCACATACAAGTATTAAAAGCAAACAAAATTATACCAAATAGTATCAGAAAATTAAAGCATTTTGGAAGGATATTAATGAAAGTTCAACACTCCCTTTGTATGATAAAATTAGCATTCTCGAAGGTCTAAGTAAGCATGCTTAGGAATGTCTCTGGTGCCAATAACCTAAAAAATAGTCAAAATCCCTTGTACCATCATCTAGTAATAAAACGTAACATCAAGACAAAAAAACAAACACACAAAAATAACAAGCAAGTAAGCACTTATGAAAGAAGCCAAACACTGCAAAGCCCTTCAAATGGAAAGAAAGCCATTTGCAGCTGCCTGGGCAATATGAAGGCAAAGTGAGTTAGATTAGGTTTTCAAAGAGACAGATAAACACCCTACAGGTGTAAGTGCAAATGTGTGGTTCCTTTTTAAACTCCAGACTTAGTGAAGTGAGAGGGTTTAGACTAGACAAAACCTGCAGTGAATCAGCAACTGGTCTATTAGATCCTACTTTTCAACAGAAAACCAAAAAGTCTTTGAAATTCTAAATTACTACATTTCTGAAAATGGAATAAGCATCCTCTGTAGCTTCTTTTTAGGTGTTGAAGAAAAGGAGTCAAATCCACCCAAACACTATGATTGCTATTAAGAACTGAAGTGGTGTTATTGTAATGATTTACTTTTGTAATGAGTTACTTGTGATTTCACACTTTGATCCCTCTTTGAGTAGTGAGGTGTTTCTTTGTTGTTTTGTGAGTGCTAATTGCTGCAGCGCTGTGTTAAATCATTGTTATGCTGGTTTTCTTGAGCAGCAGAATGAATAATTGAATAATTACAAAGGAGAAGTTCATTAAAATGGGTATGGCTATAGAAATAACATTTTCCAGCAATTCAGGGAGGGGTTGTGTACAGTTATGCAAACGATCTGTTGAAAAATGGTTTTTTCCTATCTAAAAAATAAAATCTTTCCTGCACACAGCTTCCCTCAGAAGCAGACCAGGAAATTACAACAGCTACACTGGGATGACTTTCCTCTCCACGTGCTTCTGTGAGAAACCTTACTCTGGGTAGGATTCCAAATTCAGCCATAGAATTCTGCTGTTACTATGGGTAGCTCACCAAAACTCAAATTGCATGTATAACCAGATCTCAGGGGTATTGAGGTGTAGGAACTGCCATACACCACTGCAGAATAACAGAATACCATACAGAGCCTGCAGAGCAATGCAGAACATTAATAAGAAAACTCTCTTTCACTTGGGACTTCCAAGACATTTCTAGTGCAGAAGACAGTGAAATGAGGAGCTCCATGGTGCTCAATACTCTTGAGCCATTAGATCACAAAGTGAAGGAGTAGCTGCAGTGTTGAGCTGCAATGGGACCTAGATGCTACCTCTCCAGCTGCTATACTTACTGCCTTAGAAAATTTCAGCAGCTACTGCACCCTGTGAGGAAGCACTGGAAGCACCATCAAGAAAAGAAAGGATTTCCATGGAAGACTGAACATCAAACAAATCTCATAGTGTTGCCTTTTCGCTGCTCTTAGAATTATGAGGCAGACATGGTTAAAGGGAAAAAAGGGTTTTACCTCAGTATTTTAATAGGATCCTAGGTGCACAGCTCTTCAAAGATGGAACAAGCCAAGATGCACACATGTATAATGTGTATACAATTTTTATAGACTCCGCAAATTAGCATATCTGTCTAGAATCCCCCAATAAGAAACTTAATAAATGAAGTAATACCCCCCTTATTTTAAAGATTCCCCCCCCCAGATGACGCTAGAGCCCAGTTTACAAAATATGTTCCAGAAAGAAGGTTTCAACCAAGGTTGAAACCTCGAGTTTTTGATATCATAAGGCTCTCTGGCCTCCTACTGTGAATGTTTGGTCTTTCTGCCTTGGGGAACCTCAAAACTAAGCTAGAATATCAGACTACAAAAACTACAAGCATGTAGGTTAAATATATAGAGGATACAGAGGATATATAAAAGGTATAAAAATGCAATATAATAATAAGAAAAGGCAAAAGATCATCAGGCATCAATAGCTTATACAATAAGAGAAGGCAAATAAGATATATAAGAAAAGGCAAAAGATCATCAGGCATCAATGGCTTAGTTCAAAGAGACAGTTAAAAGAAAAGAGTAACCTCGTGAGATTCTCCAGACACTCATGGCGTCAACAGCAGGATCATACTTCAGATCTTCTGAACAAGTGCCTGTCACAAGTTAACAGACATTGTCAGTGATGTGGACTGTTACTGTTCCCCAGGAGCTGGAGCAATACAAGATTATCAGCTGACCATTGAGGATTTTTCAGACTTAGGATCCTCATATTCCACTACAGGCTCTGTAGTATAAAATGGACACAGGCATATGTACTATTGGTCTCCCCTCCCCTTCGACTCATTGCAGGCTGTGTCTGTCACCCAGTCACATTTCCCTGCTATCCTTGTCAGAGTTTATTACTTTGTTTTCAGCCTCATCCTCATTTTCAAGGAACTCCTCAGAGTTTTTCTGGTCATTAGGGACTAATTTTAAAAGTCTAGGTGGCAAAGAAGAGTCTGGAAATTTTCACTGAATGCAGTATTATTAACAACTGGTGAGACAGTCACATGATTGGAATGCTAAAGACCTTTAGAAATAATTTGTTTAGGGCAAAAAGTGAAGTAGTGAAGGATGTAGCAGTAGTCCTACAAAGACACTGCTAACTGGTCTGTATATCCTGATAATTCAGAAACTAATTGTGAATATGCTAAAACATAAAAGACAAGAAGAGAATACAGCAGAGTGGGAAGGAGGGAAATTCTTTATAGACCATGAAACCATAGCTGAATTATTTCTTATGACTTGTCTGCAGTGAGAGGCAGACTGCGGGGGAGCAATTGTCTTGCCATGGGAGAATTCAATTTCAGAAATGTAGCATGGAGGTCACACAACTTATTAGAGTTTCTAAAATTATTCCTTGCGATCCTTTAACACAGAAAGTATTATTGCTCTCAGTGCAGAGTAACTCAATTATGGTCTCACTAAGATGGATAGAGCTGTATTAATTCCTGGCCTGGAGTCAGTGAGGGATAACTGGAGATAATAGAAGGAATTTATGTCATGTAATTTTAATCATCTACCATGAGTTTAGAACTATTTGCCCTGAACTCCTTCTTCAGGCAACAGAGGCAACTTGCTAGAAGGCAACAAGACTCTTATCTTAGACCCCTAGGAAGTTTCATCTTACCTCATGTTAGTTAGCCAAGAGGTAAATTTCTTCCCATCCAGATCCCCTCCAGAGTAAATGCAAAGAGCAAGGCACCACCACAATGTTAGTCTCTAAATTCTAAATAGGTGTACAAGACAGGCAAGGTAACTCCCCTAAACATTAGCTGATGCTGCAAAATGGCTAATTTTCCATAGCTGATGAAAACAGTGAGTCTGGGGAAAAGCACATAGAAAAAAGCAAAAGAAAAATCGGAGTTCTATGGAAGAAACTAAAAAGATGCTAAAAAGCAGAGTACTCCACCATGAAAGCAAAAACCTTTAGCTGAAAGTCTACTCTGTTTCACTGCAAATGGAAATAGCTGTTAAAGGCAGCCTCCCACTGCTCCCCAGTGTAACATACAGGAAAACATGACAATATCAAATTGTTACTTTATTGAATGTAATATATAAATGAGAAGCTTGCAGACGAGGAAATCAATAGGCAAAGCCAGAGAAATGTAAAGGAAAATATGTGGCCAGCAATAAGACAATAATGAGCCTGTACTAATAATGATCTTGTGACTGTGGTGGCTTAAGAATTTAGGTCTTGGATGTATCTTACCTTACTTTAGACATCAGAATGTAGTTATTTACATCTGAGGTAGTGACCCTTCACTCCCTTTACCATCAACTGAGAGAAATGGGACTTTTTAGGATGCAATTCCTGTCATCCTAATGCAACCATAAAGAGCAGTTCAGATGAAGCATCTCCTACAAGTGTTTATTTCCTTCCATAGCTATAAAGAAAGAACCATCAGATATAACAGGGAAAAACTTGAGATACGCAAGCTCTCCTCTGCAAAAATACTTGCTTTCTTTGTCAACTGCATCAGTTAACCCAAAACAAATGCATTAGCAATTAAAGAAATCTTAGCAACAGTATGAACTCATAATTTGAGAGATGGTAATAATTTTAGTAGAGATGCACAAAAGGTAGATAGTGTATTAGTACTGCACCTGAGGCAGGGCATTCCAATCCTTTAGCAAATATGACAGATATGACAAAGCCTGAGGATAAAATTTTAATCATGAGCCTCAGATAGCTTTTATCCAAGTGGGCTGAGAAGGCCACCAGCCTACTGGTGTAAATTTTATATGGATGTTATAAAGTCAGGATTCAATAGATTAGAATTCTGTGCCAATACTCAAAAAGAGAAAAATTCTAAAAGTCAGTGATTACATGATGCTTATCCTGAAACTGTTCTCCCTCTCCCTTAAAATCCCTGCCAAAGCTGGGTAATTTTCTCCACAGCATGCAGCCATAAAATAAACCTTTAAATATGTGTAAACAACAGACTGTCTGTGCTGTTTCTGGGCTTATATGACACAAAATAGGTATTTAATTGAGTCTTTTAAATAAGGATAGTTGCACTAGGATTCCTTTGAAGTGACTGGGATCTCTGCCATAAAGTATGCAAGAGCTCAATCAGCTGCAGGATGCCTTTCTCTTGTCGAGTATATTGGGAGCCTCAAACACTGACATTCATACCTTATGTTTCAGCTTTCCAGAACACTGACCTTGAGACAGAACTGCAGTTTAAGGCCAAAAGATTCAGCCCAGGCAGAGTTATTTAAGAAGCCTGAAAACACAGGTTTACGTAATATGTCATAAATCTGTGACTACCAGCTATCATCAGTTTTAGTCAGATGTGAGTCTGATCTAATAATTCTGAAATATATTCTCCATCAAAGAGTGGGAAGACAAGGGTCTTAAACAGAATAATTCTTACTAAGAAGATAGTGACCTAAGAAAAAATTTGTAGCAGACTGCTTTCAGCTGACAAAACCAAATATTTTTAATTATTTTATAAGAAAAAATGTGCATTCCTTCTGTTTGTAGTGGACTTTGCATTATAACTTAAAACAGATTAAAACAGAAGGTCTGAGAAAATTTGCCAAATTCATCCTCTTTTAAAAGCAGATCAAAAACTAAGAATAAATACATTGAATCCTCCAGTTGCTGTAAAAGGTGGAATATGCAGCATCCCCTTTCCATCCTTTATTTTTAGAAATAAAAGAGTATTTAAGATTATACATCGTGTTCTGTAGAAACGTTAACTCTTCTCACGATAAGGATTGACCTTCAAAACCGAAAGGCGCTTTTACCATGTAAGAAGACATTTCACCACCAGAGGGAACTATTAGACTTCAGTGCCAGCGGAGGGAAGCAGCAACTGCGTTTCAAGTGCTGGTGCTTGTTCCACTCCAGAATAGTCTGCACAGCTTTGCTGAGATCACTGCAAGTGATAGATTACGTTAATCAATATAGCGTATAGATGGCAGAAAAGCATTGAAACTTTTATGTGACAGTCAATAAGTATTGAATACATGGTATATGATATTTATAATAAAAGGAGAGATTAAGAAGCTTGCTGCTCTTGGAAAGATTTAGAGAGAATTTGACTGAATTCTGTACAAATATTGAACTATTTTACATTAAAAAGCTACTGGAAAAGGTAGAAAGAACTCATGTGATTTCCTAACAAGAGAAATCTCTATTCAACACAGAGCATTGTCCTTTGCTCATTATTGTAGCAACCATTTTCAACAAGAATAACATTTAGTGACATGGTAAAGCTTTCTCTTCTGTTTGCTTTCATAGAATCATAGAATGGTTTGCCTTAGAAGGGATATTTAAAGGCTATCTAGTCCAACACCCCCTGGAATGAGCACGGACATCTTCAACTGGATCGGGTTGCTCAAAGCCCTGTCCAACCTGACCTCGAAAGATTTCAGGGGTGCAGCATCCACCACCTTGAAGGGCAACCTGTTCCAGTGCCTCACCACCCTCATTTGTAAAAAGCTTTTTCCTTATACCTAGTCCAAATTAACACTCTTTTAGTTTATAGCTATTATCCCTCTGTCCTATCACTACATGCCCTTGTAAAAACTCCTCCTCCATTTCTCCTGTAGCTCCCTTTAGGTACTTGGAAGGTGCTGTAAGGTTTCTCCAGAGTCTTCTCTTCTCCAGGCTGAACAAGCCCAACTCTCCCATCCTCACAAGTAGTGCTCCAACACTCTGATGATCTTTGTGGCCTCCTCTGGACTTGCTCCAACAGATCCACGTCCCTCTTATGTTAAGGATTCCAGAGCAGGACACAGCACTCCAGGTGAGGTCTCTTGAGAGCAGAGCAGAGGGGCAGAATCCCCTCCCTTGCCCTGATGCCCACACTGTTGATGCAGCCCAGGACACGTTTCGCTTTCTGGGCTACAAGTGCACATTGTTGGGACATATTCAGTCTTTCATCTACCAGAACTCCCAAGCCCTCAGCAGAGCTGCTCTCAATCTGTTCATCCCTCAGCCTGTGTTGAGAGCAGGGTTTGCCTCAGCCCAAGGCAGCACTTTGCACCTGGTCTTCTTGAACCTCATGAGGTTCCCATGGACCCACTGCTTGAGCTTGTCCTTCTGCATGGCCCCCTTTCATCCAGATGGGGCATGTGCAGTACATTTATCTTCCTTTTCAGGGGTAGGGATATTTTTGTTTACCTTAGTTTGCCCTTTGCAGTTTGTGGTTAAACTTTTTCTTCATTTTATTAGGTCATTACATGTTGTTTTCTCTAAATGCTAGAAAAACCGGAATGAAAGGACTGTGTGTCGCACGTATTTTGATGCTGTTCCTCACAAAGTCACTGCCTCCACATGACTCACAGCTACATGCTGCAGCTGCATTTTAACAAACAATCTAATAATTACTTTGGTAACAATATATTAATGCATTTCAGAAAATTAGGTAAGAGTTCTGAAAGCCGGGATTTTTTCCATCCTCAGCAGCATGATGTACCATCGATGCACGATGTGGTCATGATTCCTCTTCCTCTGAAGCATCATGTAAGAACTATGGTAGAATATCATGCACTACTTACTGTCATACTCTTGCACACAGCTCTGCAAGTGACTCTCCTGAAGGACAAAGCAAACTGCTAGAGAGGCAAAGCAGTACAGCACTGGGGTCTATCCCCAGCCCTCCTTCCCTGTTCTGTCGTTATTTTCCTTATCTGATGTAGCCTTGATGAGAGCAATGATTTTAGCAAGTATGTCTGCACTATCTGACACATTTCCTCTGCTTCCAGCACCTGAGGTTGTTGAGTCACATGAAAGGGTTTCCTGTGGAGCATCAGCATGGAGAAATACCTCCCTTTATCATACAGCAGTACGTTTGCTGCATGACATGAGTGATTCAAGAGCTGTGTATTTTCCCTGTCAAGTGTGGAGTTCCCCCAGTATTTTCCTACTCATTGTCACTGTATCTTTGGAATGAATCCAGTTTCCTGTGCTTTAAACCTTTGCTAAGTGGTGGGCAGGACTCATTGGTTGGTAAGTTTTCCCACACTTAGTTATTTACATGCCTGCTGCTGTTTGCTGTCTGTTTTGCTATTCAGAGCGGGCAGTCACTCCCCTTGACATTCTCTGCAGAGCACCGAAGCCAGAAGTTCTTCCCTTAGCCCCACACCCATCCTCAGAAATGATTTGATATGGGTTTGGCAGCATCGTTCTCCAACAGGAGCTGGGAGAGCTTCATGTAATAAGAATACAAAGTGTATTCACCAAGTTATTTCCCAAAAATAATAAATAATTCTTCTGTTGTCTGTGTGTGCTTGCTTGCCAAGGGGGAAAAATGCCCTGAAAACAAACTGCTACTGTTCAGTGTTGTACCAAGCAAAATTTGCCTCAGCAGGTGGCCAGGACTTGTTGGAATTAGGTATTTTTATAAAAAGCTATATACATTTCTCTTTTTTTTTCTATTTGTTGTACAGAACATTGATAATTTAAAGGTAGTAATTTATATTTCCTTGTTTCAGCTGATGGTTTTTTCCCCCAGATGAAGTTTTCTCCCTATTAACTGTAATTCCCTAGTTAAATGTTTATATCTTTCTTATATTTATTTTCTGTTGAACACTGAATGTTAAATTTGAAATGCTGCATCTGGGAAAATATGTAAGCACTGTGTGATACAAAGTTCTGTTTAATCGCAGAAGTGCAAAATGTGTTTGATCCTCTAAAATGTGGTGCTTGGCACTGAATACAGATTTCAGGTGTAGTCAGTGACTAGAGAAGTTTGGTGGAAACTGGGGACAAAGCTTCCAAGATTAGAAACAAATCAACTCATGTGTTAAGGCAGTTGAGTTAAACACACAAATGATGTGTTTATGTGGGATGAGAGATTATGATTGTGGTGTTTAACTAGGACAGTAATGCTTGATGACAATAACAACCAGTGTATGCATGTAATAAAAATTGCTTTTTCAATATACGTATTTAAATGGACTAAGTTGTGTCTCAGATACAGCCAATTCCCTGGAAATAGTTGAACACCATACAAAAAAGATCCTTGGCCATTTGTGATTTCTTCCAATTCACATCCTGTTTTTTTCCAAGAAACTCATCTGCGCAGGCCAGAAAGGAGCTGCTACATGGTTTGCCCGTGTCCTGATATGAATGGAGGGAGCTTTGGAAATTAAAGTACACCTCAGCTTATCAGCATTCTTGCCACAAAATGTAGCTATAGTTCAAGTACATATATTGAAAAAGCATGTTTTACACTAAAGAAAAAGGAGGAATACACCTTTGGTAGCTGAGATCCCATGAATGGGTTAAAGGTCCCAGTAGGCAAAAACATGGGCTGTCTTGCAAAGAGCAGAAAGAAGTGTAGGACAACTTCGGCCTTGGATGATAGGAAGGTGTTTGTAGAGAAGGGAACATTTCCTCCACATGTGGCAATAAAGGAAGCATTATACACAGCCCTCGTATGCACCTGTGTTGAATTATATTAAACCATTTCAAAACACATACAAAGAACCATGGAAGTAATTTGAGATACCGAAACTTATTGAGATTTATGAAAAGGAACAAGGAAGATGTAAGTCCAAGGTATTTATTTGAGATGAGTGAGTCATTCTGTACATGTGTTGGTACGCAAAACCAGCCCTAATACCCAGGGAAGTAAAAATTAACATCTTCACTGGTCAGAAAGGAAAACAAAGGTGTGATATTTTCATTATATGAGAAGGTTTGAATTGTTTGCTAGAGTTGTTTTCAACTGGTAATAAATGCAAGACTAAACTGTGATATTAAAACCATGGTAATAGATGTCAAAGTGAACATAGTTGAAGTATTTTGTGTGGCTGATACAAAACATATTTTGATGCACTAATTGCTCTGGAGCAGAAATAATTAGGAACTAAAAATGAAAACGGGATAATATCAATGGTAAAAGGCATACTAAAGGGTACAAAGTCTTAATGCTCCAAAAATGTTGGATGTTGTACCACTTTTGAGGGGATACATTAAGCTAAAGCTGTTGGTCAGATCTGACAATCAATAACTTTGGAAAACTTGAACTATTTAACTCATTAAGAAGAAAGTAGGTAAGTAAGTATTTTTACTTATATCATTGTACTGGATATAAAATACACTTATTTCACTGGATGGATGAATAAACTGAAATTAGGAATCATGCAAAATAAAAGAAGAGCAGTTAATTGCTGAAACTAACAATAATACAGTAAATTCTCCAACCTTTCAGGTCTGAACTCTTTGTAGAAGACACACATGCATAAAATGGATGCTATTTTGCTCTGTGTAGGGATAAACAGTTGTATTGTTTCAGTAATGCACTACATACTTGATAAGACTCAATATTCAGGACATACTGTTACTATAGCATAGGATATTGAGGTTTTATTTCTATTTTATTGTTTTAATGAAAGCAGCCTGGTTGATGTTATTGCAAAGGAAAAAGACTGAGCCAAAAAGCCTTGAGAGACTAACAATGTTGAGAAAGAGCCTTCATGAACCAGCATATTGCTTAAAATAACTTTATATTAAGTGAAGTAACACATTAAGGGAAATGTAAGGTACATATGAAGGTAATAATGGTACTGCATTTTAAGCTTGCTTTCCTAAGATAACAATATATATGTAGTTTAACATTTTTCACAGTAAATAGTCAAATTTCTTAAGTCTTCATTTTATATTCATGAGTAAAGGTAAATCTAAATTATTCAAGACAACACCTTAAATAAAAAGCTATTTTCATAGAACAGATAAATATTACAAGGTATGTCCAATCAGAACTACTCCTTAAGTGTAAGAGTAGAGAAACTACTGTAAATTCTTCAAATGTGACACATATAATAAAAAGAAGGCAAAGGAAAACAGCTATTGTTATTACTATTTTAACAAGAATTTTTAATAGGTTGTCATTTATATTGTCATCTTACCAAACACTGAGCACTTAGATGTTAGATGGCTGATACTAGTTAGTTAAGATCCTCTAGACAATTAATTCCTTTATAATCAATCAATCATCTATAATGGATTCCTGTATCGTGAGGATGAGTTGCTCCTTTTAAAAGCTGTCCAGATGTAGTACTTTCTTTACCTACTCACTCCTCTTTGCCAACATCTATTAGACCAGTTGAAGTGAGATTATTTGAAGCCCAGTTTTGAGCATACTTTTTCCTAAGCCTTTTGTAGCTGGACAGCCTTTGTCCTCTTTTCCCCCCATCCCCCCAGAACATCCTGACAGACTGTAACATCTTCTATATGAGTTTCCCACACAGCAAAATACAGGCCATCAGAGCTTTCAGAGTTCCTTAGCAAGTTTCAATAAAAAGAGATGTGGATGAAAGATAAAAGAATTTTGGTCCCTCAGGAGTGCAAATATACACCAATATTAATTTCTCTTTAGGAAGAGCAGTGTGTATCCCAATCGTCAGAAACCAAATGAAATATAAAGGAACTTCCCAAATCTTGTTTGGTTGACTTCAAATAACTTTTTAGATTAAATTGGCACATATTTTGAAAACACCTGGAAGTTCAGTACCTTCCTTCCTGATCAGGTAAGTTATTGCTGAACAGCTGAATTATTATTGTGGTTATTAGTTTAGGCCACAAAGTGAAAGAGAGAAAAAGATGAAAGAAATCATTGAGGCCTGACCCAGCTATCAGGCGATTTAAGATTTGTAGCATTTCCAGAGAAAAATCTCCCTTGCCTGGAAAGGATTACCCACATGCTAGCTTTGGTTGGTTACATGTAAAGGTGGTTACATGACGTTCTCTAACTCTGCTACTCCAAGACACTTTCTTAGTTCCGCAGCCTTCTTCTCCAGCTGCTGAATGTTCCAGTGCCATTGCCTTTTATTTGAATGGACTTTGTTCAGCTGGCAATGCAAACGTTTTAAAATAGCATCATATCTCTTATTCTGTACCTAAAAAAAAAACAAACCTTCAAAATTTCATTCAAGTAAAACTATTTACACAGGTGAGTTCAGCTCACCTCATTCTGCCCAAGTATACATTTGAGCAAGTCATTCCACGTTTACTTTCAGCTACTGAAGAGGCAGAGACATCTAGGAAGCCATTCATTTGACTTATTTCAGATGTCTGGTTTAGGACAACATGAATCATGCCTCACTTTCCCATTAAGGAAAGAAAAGCTCTGTCCTACTAAGACCTTAAATGTGGACTTCATTGTCCATATCTGCTCTGTAGATGTCTACAATTTAACAAAGTAAATACCACCCGAAGACTCGGCGTGTCACAGTTCTGGCAAGGCTTTGCACATGGAAGATTTCAGGCTCCAGAAAGAGGAAGGAAGAAATTTTCATTCTTTGACAAATGTGTTCGTGTATAAATGAGAATACAAATGAGGTAACCTTGATGGCTGTGGTAGCACCTTTGTAGCTGCATTGCATTTAAAATTGTACATTTTCCTTAGACAGGCAATACTGCGGCAATGCAGGACTGTGTCAGTTCTGCCCTCATTGCTGCTTTATGTGGAGAAGAGTGGCTGCTGCAGACAAACCTCTGAAAATTTGTATTTTGAAGTGTTAAAAGAATGAAACATTCACTACAATAAAAGTGGAAATAATGGGCATTCTCTTAATGAAATTCGGGCTTACTTACCCTAGTTTAAATGGCATATGAGCAGTAGTGTACAATTACTCTTGTGTCTGCTTATTGAAGCGTTATTACATCGTATTTCACATGCACATGATGGTGTACAGCTGCATCAGAACCACAGCACTGCCACTGACTTCCTGCAAATCTCACTGCCTAAATTTCACATATAACTAGGAAACTTCCTCACTTGTGCTCTGTAAACTACACTGCCTTCTTTTATTTCTGATGGCTTGTCTTCCTTCATGTTGCCTCACTCTCCCCTCTAATTGTTTGCAACTTTTTGAGGGATGCTGTCAGATTCACTAATCTGAAGAAGCGCTTGGGGCATCTGAACATTGCTAGGACTATGTGGTATGACACTGAAACATCTATGATCAATATTATCTGCTTTTTTTAGAAATGTGTCTCTAGCATTGTTATTAGGAACAGTCTGGCACATCTGCTGAGGGAGGGAGCACTAATATGCTACTGGAGACAGGGGAGGGAGAACATTGCTCTTTTTATTGGGTCTTGAGCACGTGTAAGTCAAACACTAGAAAAAAATTGTCTGGGCACTTGTGCTATCTCCATCACTGGGTCGTTTAAGGACAGGATAGGCAAGCATCTGCCAAGAGTAATACAGTCACACATTGGTGTTGGGGGAAGAGGACAGCAGGGGAATAGAGAGGCTTTGAGGTTTTTTTATTCTTATTCTTTTTATTCTTTTACATAATAACAAATTTTCTATTATTTGTGGACATCTTGAATTACTTCTTATGACTGAAACATTGACCCTACACAGATAACCACCCTAATTTATTGCTGACATCCCCGTCCAAGGCTGGGAACAGGATCTGATTTTCAAGAAATGGGTGATGGGGCTGGTGCTCATGAAAGAGAAGGTCCACAGGCTGCCTTAAGAGTCACGGAATCATAGAACATGTCGCGTTGGAAGGGATCTATCAGGATCATTAATTCCAACTCCCAGCACTCCACAGGACACCCCAAGAGTCACACCATGTGCCTGAGAGCATTGTCCAAATGCTGCTGGAGCTCTGTCAGCCTTGGTGCTGTGACCACTCCCCTGGGGAACCTCTTCCAGTGCCCAACCACCCTCTGGGGAAAGAACCTTTTCCTGATATCTCACCTAAACCTCCTCTGACACAACTTGAGGTCCTTTCCTTGGGTCCTGTCCCTGGTCACCAGAGAGAAGAGATCAGTCTGCCCCTCCTCTTCCCCTCAGGAGGAAGCTGTAACTGCACTGAGGTCTCCCCTCAGTCTCCTCTTCCCCAAGCTGAACAGACCAGGTGACCTCAGCCACTCCTCATACAGCTGCACCTCAAGGCCCATCTTAGCTGCCCTAAAACCTCATCCCTGTGTGTAGTATCTCACTTTATTCTTGTGCCTCACTTGAGTATTCTTTCCCAAGTTGTGCTGAGGACTGCTGGGTACAAATGTCTCTGTCTATCCACAATCAGTTCTTACATTAAAAACTGGACTGTTTGCAGGAGAGCTCTTAATAGAAAATAATACCCTGAAATGTTTTGGGTTTGAACCCGCTTCCTTCGGAGACAAAAAGATCATATATTCTGAACAACTGAAGAACAGGTTAACCTTCACTATTTAATTAAATTGATTTTGATAACAGAACAGAAGATTATTTTTAGGTTACCTAATTTAACTTTGGGTTTAGAGAACTTTCTTAGGAGGATGTTGCCTTGGTAATGAAATATTTTCTCAGATGCTGAATAGCAGACCTATTCTACAGCAGCTGTGTTTTGCTTTTCAGGTTAAAAATTCCCTCAGTTCTCTATCACATGAAAAAAAAAAGACCCTTTCTTCCTCCTACATTTTACAATGGGCAATAGGCCTAACCTTAGATCACTTAATCTTTACATTATCAAGCTTTGCTCATTAAATTTTGAGGCATGTATTTGAACTGACAAGACAAATGGTATGAGACTTCCAAATTAAAAATTATCTAAACATACAGAGTATTTTAGTACAGAACAAAATGTAAAATGTAGTTCAATTATTTAAAAGAGAAGGTTTTAACCATTGATCAGAATTTTATCTTGTCAGCTAATTAGGAGCTGCTGTGTTATTTTTAATTTAATGTCAGCTCTAATTAGGGAAATTCATGGGAAGTCCATTTTCTTGGTGCATTTGATTCTTCCATTGAGGAGTTATCAAGTCATGAATAATCAAGTCAGCAGTGAAATGTAAAGTATTTCAGAAGTATTACAGAAATTAAAAAATGTGCATTTTGCTTTACGACTGTTCAGTGACCTCTTTTTTTTCAGGGAATCATTCAAAAAGTTCACAGATTAACTCCTTCTTAAAAGACTGCAGAAAAAAATGTTCTGAACAATTAGGATCTGAATTTTAGAAAGACTATCAGTACCCAGAATTTAAGACAGCATCATCACTGCATATACTTGAACAATGTATAGCCAGAAATGGTGTATAAAGTACTTCAAACTTCATTCACATTATCTACATTCTGTCAGGAGAACTGTAATTAAATTTTATTCAAATTACTCACCTCAATTTCTTTTCTAAGCTTAGCATGCTTTTTTTTCTCTTCTTCCAGCAAATCTGTTTTTCTATTGATGAAATCTTTCAATGTTGTGATTTCGCGTTTTAAAAGTGTGATTTCTTCCTGCACATGTAAGTCAAGATACAGAAATCCACTCCTTGAAAGGTTGCACAGTACATCTATACCTATTAAACTTATTAAAAATGTCTCATTTTAACAGTGGCAATTAACAGAGATGAGATCAAGATCTATAATAAACCATTTCACAATAAACCTATTAATAGTAATTAAAATAATAATAATTTTGGAAGAGTAATTAAAAATAATTATTAAATATTTTATAGTATGGTTTTAGACCTGTAAGAATATATACTCTTGATTTGGAATATGAAAACCATGACAATTTTGAGCTCATTGTGGTGGTCTTTGTTTAAAATTTAATTAATAGCAAAATTGGAAATAATTTAATGTAATATTTGAGATATATTTTTCTTTCTCATAGGAAAATACAGTGTTAATTAGTCTTTATTTATCCGTATTGAAAGACCTGTTATACAAACAAATTTTCATCAATTTACATTTATAGAGTAATACTAGATTTTCAGTAATGCAAGCTCCATCAGAGCTGAAATCTGTGATCCCATTTCAACTTTGTACTTGTCTTTGTCCATATATTAGTAAAATTTTGTGGTGAAAAATTCCTACATGGTTGTTTTTAGTAAAAATTGCAATTTAGTAAAGTAAAAACAACAGTGTTAGATTAGAATAAAAAATATATTTTTCCTCTCTTCTTATTTCTTTCACCATCTCATCAAATCCACCTCCTGCTGGAAAACAGCTCAAATTTATTTTGTTGACAGCAAAGTTTAAAGAATATTGTGTTCTTACCTGAAAAATGTAACAATATGGAAATCTTCCACAGAATTCCGAACAGTGTCTATGTAAGTTTATCCAAAGATAAAGTTTGATTTACAGCTCTGTAATATTTTCATATTTGAGTTCATTTGATCACACAGAATAAACCTTTTATGATATTACACAGATAACAATAGCTGATGATATTTTTCATTGCATACTGAAGTAAAAATTTCTTCAATTAATGCAGCATTATAAATTACCTATATTCCCTTGTAGTCAGTCCCTCATGAACCACAAACATATAAAACAAAAAAACCATATTATATAAACTATGTCTCTATTATTTCACATTAAAGGAAAGAAATAAAAAGGAAATATAGTACCTGCACTTGTTTTATAACAGATCCTTCTGGATTCTGGAAATCATGCATTAACTCCTCTTTCTTTGACTTTAATTCTTCAACAACAGCTTTCCTTTTAGCAAGTTCAGTCATAACTGGCATTTTACTTTCCATCTCCCAAAAGAGATGTTTATGATCTTTTATTTTTTCCCGATATTCATTATTTCTTGCAAGTATCATCTCAAACTCCTCTTGTACTGTTTCTGCATCACACCTCAACTTTAAATTTTCAGAATACAGGGCTCTGACTTGGACCTCCAGATTTTCACACTGATATTTTGTCACTTCTATGGCATCATCTTGCAGATGTATTTCCCTTTCTGTTGTCTTTGTTTCTAACAGAACAGAATTCATTTCTTTTTCTAGTTCCTGAAGCTTTGCCTGTAATATATTTCAGTGTTCACTTAAAAACATTTTTTGGGGGAAGATATGAAGTGTCTAGTTAAACACTGTAATTCATATTTATTCAATAGTCTTCGTTTTCACTTGTCTAATGTGGTTTGAATGGAAGATAATTGGAGTTCCATTTCTTAATATCATCAACTTAGAGGCACAATGCAAGAATAATATCTTAGTCTTCTCCCCTTAGATTGAGTCTAAAATATGAAATAAGATATCCTTGAACTCACTCTAAGTTCCTCACATTTGCAAGACATATAGGATGTGGCAGATCAAATCCAATCCTAATGTTTGTTTAGAGCTGGAATCTGGTGAAGTCCTAATCGGACTAAAAATAACTAAAGATGCGAAAAACCCCTTGCAAACCCCACAAACACATAGAGGGGGGTGTCAGGTGATAGAGCTTAACTAGGCTGTTCAACTGAAGTTTTTAATCCTGCCTTCATCACAGTAGTAGCTGAGAGTTGAATTAATCCCAGCTATTTGCAACCCCCCAAGAAATACGTAACTAATCCTAAAAAGGCCTCTACATCATCTCACTGATGAGAAGTGAACAAAACCAGGAAGTAGTACTTCAATTAATTAGATCATAACAAATCACAGAATTAAAGGTTGGAAAGGACCTGTGATTACCTAGGGCTTTAAAGTTCAGTGGGTCTTTTTAAAAACAGATACATGTTTTTAAATTGTTTGATCACAAATTATTGTTGCAGCATCACCAGACTGTATTATGGGATATAGGAGACACCTTCTTGTAATGTGTGGCCAGTCCGCTGACATTCCTAAGAAATAAAGTTTTCACTGCTACTTCAGAAATATTATCTTTGTGCAAAAATTTCAAATATCAATTATTTCAGTTGTAGAGCTATGGACAATTGTTATAACTGGAACTCTGCTATTTCCATTTGCATTTTTCCATGCTCAAAAATGTAAACTGATACCATCTTTTCTCAGACTTAAAAGTAAGTTTCTCAATAGAAATTTTATCTTGAAGGTTAAATAATAACTGAAATCTCAATAAATTCTCTGAGAGATGAAAAATGATCACACAGTCTTCACAAAAACTACACACATCCAGTGTTCTACAAAGTAATTATGAATCATACCAGTATTTAATGACTATTTAGGATACCCACTTCAAACATAAGAAGGGAAAGAAGTATTTTGTGTCAAAAAAAGATGCTAAAAAAAATATATAGTCTGGTGAAAAGCTGGGGGGGGAGAAAAAAAGTTTTAAAATTCTTCCCCCACAATTTCTTAGGAAATTACCAAAACAAAAATTCAAAACGCTCTAACTTTGCATTTAGTTGTTGTGGGTTTGCTTTGTGGGTTCAGCTTAGTATTCTTGTTTTGTTTTTCCAAGTAACAAACAGAAGTTTTACCTGCTCTAATGAGGCCTTAGCTGGGTTGTGGCCTTACAAACAACCATACACACCCACAGTTTTGGCTGAGCCTAAATGCCACACACAGGAACAGAATAGCTGCCTTACACTTAAATGCACTCGCTCATTAAGTACCATCAGCTTCTCCTGTTCATAGGAATAGAGTTCCTCCTCTAACGAAAAAAATATTTGATTAAACTACTCTAAAGAAGGTTTATTACCTGCAATTGGAAAAGAACTGTTTTGTTTTTTCCTATTTCTGACAGCTGTGAATGCTGCTGCTCTGCAACTTGTTTTACAACTTCAGCTAGCGATTGGGAATTTTGCTTGGCCATTTTAGGCAGAAGTGAAGAACAGGAGGAATAGGAAATAAGTGAATTGTCTTATCTTCATTCCATTTAGTTACTGTAGACAAAACAATATTAAGGCTTTTCCCGTAGGATCGCAGATTGATACATTATTTCATTTTGTTCATTTTTAATTAGCAAGAACAGGTCACTCAAAGCTAATCACTGAGAGTTTGAACATCTTCTTGCAGAATTTCATAAAACAAAATACTGTGACGTTCATCCGGCCTCTCTGCAGGGCAGATCCTCAGTTTATGAGCGCAGTCGTAACTCCTAAAAGTACCTTCAGAGCATCTTAAATACTTGAGGCCGTGCTCTCAATATCCGAGTTCCCGCGGCCGCCTCACGGCACCTGCAGCGCCCTCAGGGCCGCCGCCCCTCAGGCCGCTCGTCCCTGCCGCGGCCTGAGGGAGCCCAGGGCCGCGGGGAGCCGGGAGAAGGGCTGATCCCTCCGGGAGAGGGGCTGATCCCGCCGGGAGAGGGGTGATCCCTCCGGCAGAGGGGCTGATCCCTCCGGGAGCCCGAGGGAACGCGGCAGGATGGCCCCTCAGGAAACAGGTGGCTGCTTCGCCACTCGCGGCGTTGCGTTGGTGCCGCCCGGCTCTCCCGTGCCCTGAGGCCGTCCTGCTCAGCGCCCTTCGCTGCCACGTTCCCTGAGCTACGTCACTCCTTTTATTAAACTGCACTTGCTGCCGTCATTTGTTGTGCGGAGAACATCAAGTGTTCCCGAGCAGCGCTGAGTTACGAAGGAGAAGAGATGCGGCCCAGTTTCTCCTGGCCTATGCCGTGCCCTGTTCGATAGCCACGGACTGGCCTTTGGCGTGCTTGACCTCCTCTGAACTCCAGCTAAAGGATTTTAACCCTAAATCACACTATTTTTATAATTTGATTTTATAACTTAAATATTTTGTAATTTTTATATTTTTATAACATATTTTACTTAAAATTATAAATATTATATTTTATATTAAGCTATTAAATTATATATTTATATATTAAACAACTTACATAAAAAAATAAATATACACTTATACATATTTTTAACAATTATTTTATAATCTAATTGCTCATCTCTACATATGAGCTGTTTATTTCATCCCTTTTTTGAAGTGGCATAAGCTGAATGTAATATTTCAGCTGGAGATGCCAATTTGTCATTTTTCAATATTGCTTTATACCCTGAATATTTTCTGACCTTTTCCTTCTCAGCATTCTGCACCGAAAATAACCCCAGTAATTAGTTTTGCTTCCTTAGTCTGGCTGAAGGAAAGAAAAAGATTGCATTGGTTTCTCTCCACCAAGTAGTTCTCCTGTTAATTTTTAATGACCTAGCTCAGTCACATTTGGCAGTGGGGTGGAAAGCCTCAGAGATGACCGATTTCTGCAAACTTCAGGAAAGGACATGTCTGGGTGGGGAAGGACAAGACAGCCTCATTGATTCCCTTCAGGAGGGAGAACCAGGAGGATTCAGCTCTCATCCGTCTGCCCAGCACATGCTGAAAGGAATAGCAGAAGGGCAAATGGCAGAGCCCTCCCTATGTGTATTCTGGGCCTGGCAGAAATATAGGTTTACTGTGGTTGTGGGGAAGGGAGGAGCAGGGGACAGTGATTCATGGGAAACCAGACTTTATTAATTCCTCTGTCCATTAAAAAATTACTGTCCTTTTTTTTCTTGTTCTTTTCTTCTGTTGCTGTATACTCAACAGTCATGACTATGATTTGAACACAGCTGAGAAAATGTATTTATTATCATTTGATTCTTGCCCAAAGCCTGATACAAATCCCTCATTTCCTTACTTGCCTTGTAACCTTTGCATTGTCCTGTCAAAGGATTAAGACTTTTTCACTAAGCTCTGTGAAATTTCCGACTGCTGCAAGGAGAAATTGTCATCCTCATTTGGGGCCTGTGGCCCCAAAGGCTGACACTGCATAACCTCTGAGTCTGGGTCCAGAATATGCTTTTTCTTGACTGGCTGCGAAATTCTTCACTGGAACATGCAGTTACAGCTCAGAAAAGGAAACTCCTTCACTCTGCACAAACTTTCCTCAAACATCTTGATGTTGTTGCCCTGTTTGGCTGCTCCGTGCGTTTCTGAGCCGGTGTGGAGTTGTGCAAAGCCGGTGTAGCAGAAGGTGTGACCACAGCAGGGAGTTGCATGGCAGGGCTAACGCTGCTTCCGTGTTCAGCGCTCCCCAGGCACTTGTTAATCATCTCAGTGCCTTGTGGTACGCTCTGTTCTTTCCGGTGGAATCAGCAGCGAAGCAGGGTCCCATCAAAAAGAAGAAATACAGGTTCCCACTACTGTCTTACACAGAATAGGGATTTCCAGCTTGTACAAATCAGCTCCAAGGCTGAAGGAACTGAGATATATAAAGCTGGAGATGTCTGTGTATTTTATCAGATGGTACCTTTCAGAAGTTAAAAGGATTGTCCACCTGTGTAAGTAAATTCCTGTGTTTATGAAAACTACATGTGCTTCAGTATTGTATGTGGTGATTTCTGTTTCTTCAACCTTGCCTAAAAAAACCTGGGTTAAAAGAGGAAGAATGCTTTATATTAATCCGGTTTAAGAGGTTTGAATGTATTTCTTTTCCCCCCTGTTTTTAGGGTTTTCTTTTTTGAGTTTCTCTTGTTGAAATTTTACACATGTGCTCTTATCCCTGTTCGGCTGCTTTAATGACCTGTTTTCTTTCTCAGGGCATCTGTCTCTGGCAGATGTTAAATATCTCTTGCCATTTGAATTTTCAAAAAATTATGTCTGTTCTCTCAGTTTCTGTACTAATATAAGATGACCAGCAGGATTCAGAGATGCAGGAAATTGTCAGCAATCTTGTTTTGGCCAACAGCGAACTTTTAGAATTAGATTTCTGGGGTTCTTGAAAATTGCTTTTTTGCATCTCTTTTCTACCCTGGGCTCTCTCTTCTCTGCAGCCTAGTTTTATTTCCTTCATTGTTCTTTTTCTATATTCACTTTTCTTTTATACTTTTTGTGCTTGTTACCGTTCTCACCTCTCTTATCGTTATTGATAAGTTTCTTTGATCTCCTTTTTCTTGATGTCTGTGCAAGAGAATCTCATTAACCTCCAAATGTTTGTACTGACAGTTTCAAGGAGTGAGAAAATGGCCAATGGGTGGCCTTGCCTTTAAGTTTGTGCAAGTATTTGTCTTGAATTGTGTACTAAAACGATCAACTCCTTAATAAATGTACTTTTTTTTTTTTATGTGGCTTCCCATGGAACACTGGGACTGTAGAGCATGTTGATTAAAACCTGAATAACCAGGAATGCATTTCCCATAAGATAAAACATTGCTGTGCTTGGAAAGCCTGTATTTTGAGAAGGGTTTTTTGGAGTGATGTAGAAAGGAATCAGTTTTGCTATGATTGAAAACAAATTTACTCTGACACCACTGTCCTCACTAGGACTCTGTGGTGCAAAGGTGGAAGGATACAGGGTGAATCAGCCCCATTTTTCCTATGTGTGCATCCCAATAATTGCCCCTGTGGAGTTTTTGCAGTGCATACACAACTTAATAACAATGTAGGCAATTACCTCTCCTTCATCAAACACTTTCTTTCCACCCTTTCTTTGGTGGTATTTTTCTGGGCAAGTACGAGGGCAGCAATCAACTCTACTTACCTTCCACTACTGATATGTCTGAAGTGGAGCAATAATCTGTTTTTCCACTACACCCCTCTGTTGTACTGTATTTCCTGGGACTATTAGCTGTGCCTTGATTGGGATCATGTCACACTCAGACAGGCCTCCCACAGAGAGTGTCAGGGTAGGGAGGAAATACTCTGATTTCCCAAGTCATGGTCCTTGGCATGAGTCTGTTTCAGCACTGTTTTCTTAGCAAGCTCTTTCCTCTAAAATCCATTATCAGCTGTGTATAAATAATACTTTGAACAAAACCAAGAGTCATAAATTCCTTGGCAGTTGCTTTTATCTGCTATCACATTTTGATACTTTCAGTTCACCTGTTTTGATAGTTGCTGATTAATCTTTGTAAGTGTTCAATTCGCAGAAAGGAAAACATCATTTTCAGTCAGGATTATTTTTCTTCCAGTCTGGGGAAAAGAACAATGAAGAAAATACAGAATGTTTTCTGTTAAATCTTCTCTAAACAAACTGTCCTTTAAAACCAGAAAGGTCTTTGACCTCTCATTTCAGTGTAGAAACTCTGGAAATCCACTGTCAACCATAAAATGCCAAAGAGTACATCACATCTACCATAATGATAGGCCTCAAGTACACTCAGAAGTAGTATTTCTGCAGGATAATGAAGTGATGTGAAGCCAGACCATTCATGTGGTTACAGGAAAATGAGGTCTTGGGTCAGGGAAATAGGGCAAGGCATTATTTGGTGTGGTTAGCTCTGGTAGCAGAGCATTGATTTCAAAGACTTAAAAGATTCTCAAGGTTTTCATTCCTGCAAAGATAAGAATTTTCCTATGAGTAAATTAATATTCATGCACAATTTGTTGCTGTGGAAAATAAATGATGGTGTTAAAAAATACTCTAAATTATCATGAGGTCTTAGAACTGGCAGTAAGGATGCTTATATTTCTCCTAGATCAAGCACAATGCTTAGTCATGAAATGTAAATAGGTGTCTTTGAGGTTCCCAAAGCAGAGGGACCTAGCCTTTTGTTCCAGAACTCTGGATACCTGCACTGGAAACTGAAAGATTATCAAAGAGAGAAAAAATAAAGTAAGACACTTCTGAGAGGATATGTAAAATAGACTCTCATAGCAACAGAGAGAGGAAGAGATTAATTGACAAGTTTCCACAGGTAGGCCTAGCTGGGCTTGGATCAACAAAGTTCACAAAGGGAAAAAACAAACCACCAAAACTGGAATTACACCAGGGGCCACAAGACAAAATGTGGATGATACGATAATATTGGATAAGCTTAACCCATCTTGATTTCAGAGCAGAGTGCAGCTAGCAGAGAGAAAAAGCCGAGGCAGGAAGCCGTGCATAGTATTTTATTACTTTAATTTAGTTCTAAGTACTTCTTTCCTTACTAGGTAAAGTTTCAGTAACCTGTGCTGAGTTCTTGTGCATACTGAAAAGAAGAACTATTGCGGTCATGTGCCCCTTCACACAGAAGTCAGAAATTAGCAAGTCAATACTTTTGGAAATGCAAAAGAGAGAAGTACAAAGGGTCTTGTGAAGGCCTGTAGGAAAAAATGTCATTGACCTCCTAGCTCAGCACCCTGCTACCAGGAGGGGTAGCAGACATGAGCTCCACCTCAGTCCTAAGTATGTTAAACACCTTCAAAGAAATCGTTACAGAAACTCCTCCAGTCCCAGGAAGCTAAGGGACCTCTGTATTTGTTTGCATCATGGAAACTGGAGGATGGCCCATCAATCAGATGTCAAGAAGATCCATTAGGCTAATGTGGGTTAATTGATTCAATAAATCTAATCTTATGTACCAACCTTTCATCATCTGTGACCTGGGAAAGACCTGAGGTAGGCAGGGTGGTAGGGAAATACCTAAGTGCTTAAATAAATACATAATTATTCCCATTTCCGCTAGGGTTTTTTTTGTTGCAATTTCTTTTGATGCAGCTGGGAAAGTCCAAGTCTATAATTAACTGCAGTGTACCTTCTCTATGCAGTGTCACTAATTAACATGATTCTGTGTCTGGGCTAGTAGTGCTGTTCTTCCCTTTTTGTTTGTTTTTCATGTTTTGTTACTACTTGGCAGCTGTAGAAACCTTTAAATATCCTGGAATATGGTGGAAGCAGTACTGCTAGATCTGTTCAGCCTCCCAGCCAACTTGCAGAACAACATACGAGGATTACTACACGACACGCTGGAAACTATTGAGAAATGCTCTTCCATCCATGCTCCGTGTGTTTATGTCATGTGTTGCCAGAGGCAGGGGAGTGAAAGGAAAGGTGAACAAGAGTTCTTGCTTCCAGCTCTGAGAGGTTTTCAGAGTCTGAAGAGAAGACTGGAGGTGGTATGTGCCCAGACTACAGCTGCTGCTTTGTACACCATCAAACAGAGACTGGATGAGAAAGACCTAAGAATCATTAAAGTTATTCTACCTACCTTAAGAAAAGACTTAATGAAAGTGTATATAGACCATCTCTTTACAGCAGTCTACCAATTTGAATTCGAGGATTTACACATGGTATCTGACTGTGAAAACCTGCAGATATCTGAACCTCAGCATAAAGGGCAAACACTTCCTTCACAGGATGTGGCATTCATCCGAAATGAGATTCAGATGTACTTGGAAAGCCTGCCAAGCCTGCAAGGGGAGCTCACCATCCTCAGATCTTCCCTGATCCCAGGTAAAGAAAGTTCCAGCTAAGAGTTTTTACAGGCACTGTTACCAAGCATACTTCTTCAAGAGACTTGCAAAATGGGTGAGATTTGGAAATGCCTTCAGGCATCAAATAACTCAAATAACTCTACATGATGTTGTAATAGTATATCGTGTCTATAGGAGGGAGAAGTGTCAATAGAAATACAGCAAAAGACTGGATAGACTGTTCCAGGCCTAGGCCTGATCCAAGGAAAGATGGTCCTGGGTTTAGTGAGGGCAGACCATAAAACCTCCTCCTTTCTATGTGGAAATTACACACTTTGAGAGTTACCATCATCATTTGGAAGGGCAGGATAAGAGTTTCTGCTGGTCTTCAGCTCCAGACACACCTGATGTCTCAATGTCCCTGCCATGGCATGATTATGAGCAAGAAGGAAATTAGGGATGCTTAAATTTAAATGCCACAGCTACGGTAAAGCAATACTCTACTTGATTGGCTGATTCCAGGTCTCTTCAGTATATAGCCTTGTAATAGCTGGCCTGGTCTTGCACAGAAAGCAATTATTTGTTGTGTTTTCTTGTCTTGCCAGATGATATTTTCTTACATGGGCTCACCACAAGGACAGGTGGGATCTCCTACATACCAACTCTAAGCTCCTGCAATCTCTTCAGCAGTTCCAAGCGGAAGGACCCACAAGTTGTTGTTAAAGAAAATCTCCGCCGGCTAGCTAATGCTGCAGGATTTAACCCAGAGGCTTTTCACAGAGTCAAGGTATCTTATAAAACAGTGGATTCAAGTAAATGGGTCAGCTATTCCTTCATGTATCCCTGGCTAAATTGTAGATAAGTGTATTCTTATCTTTGTCAGCAAGAACTTGTGATAAGCAGGACAATTAAAACATTTATGCTGACAGCTTATCTGGGGGAATAGCCATCCAAACTATCAGCCATGTGGCATAATATGGAGAAGCAACACTGATTCTTCCAAGTCTGTACTAACCTTTAACTTTCCACAGAGCAGAATAATCAGATAAATTATCAGAGCGCTTTATCCTAAAAGCAAAACACACCATCACTTCTATAGGGCTTTCTGCTGATGCATCTGCATGGCATTTGAACAAGGGAGCACCTGATTTCCATTCATAATCAGTTAGTGCAGAAGAGTGTTTCTTGTCAAAGGAAAAACCTTGTACTAGTCAGAGCTGCGTTGTTTTGCAGCCATATCACTGTCTACATTCTGGTTTTGTTTTGACAGACTGATCACGCTAATGCTGTGTGTATTATGGGAAAGACGGAGCCTGACAACTATGATGGAATAGTTACAAATCAGAAGGGTGTCACGCTGGCAGCTCCAGGTGCTGACTGCATACCCGTGCTGTTTGCTGATCCTGTCGGAAAAGCCTGCGGTGCTGCTCATTCTGGTAGGAATTGCACTCCATGTTCAATGCAAAGATTTCCTGGGACTCAAACTGAGATATGAGAACTCAAAGCTGGACTTTCTTCTATCTATTCGAAACAATGCCCAAATGCAAACTTGGCTTCTGTCTATTCCAAAAAATGTCTGTAGCTTGAGCCTGGGTTGTTTTTTTTTCCTTAAAACAACATTAAAACACTTTGACCATATTATAAAAATACATTTCTGATTTATTTCTGTTATACTCCCACTTAAATGTTTCAAGCACAAAGGAGCTGTAAGGTACACTCTAATTGCTCAAACCAGGACATTTGGGAAAACGAACTCTGGAATTTTAATCTAAGCACTTCTCTCTAGTTTCCATCTCCACAAAATTATATTAGAAAACTAATAGCTGTCAATGTGTATGTTTGGGGGGGGTTCTAAGGTGTAAATACATCTCCTAATTTATACCTTTAATAATTGCATATATTTTTAGCTGCTAGAAAATTAATAGAAAATTTTTACCTTTTCTTTTCAACCTCTCATTTCTCACAGGATGGAAAGGCACATTGTTAGGAGTGTCTATGGCCACAGTAAATGCTATGGTATCTGAATATGGCTGTAACATGAAAGATATCCTTGTGGTGCTGGGCCCATCTGTGGGACCTTGCTGCTATAAACTTCCTCATGAATCAGCAAAAGAATTTCACAGAATTGATCCAAAGTGTGTGATACTATTTGATTCTTCAAGTCCTTATATTGATATCAGAAGAGCAACAAGGTAAGCCTTCTGAGGGAACAAAAGACTAATTCCACATTTGTTACCAATAATTATTTTGATACTGTATTATTCAGCGCTAATATGGTGAGGGTTCTCAACAAAGTACTCTCTAGTTCTTTGCAGATCAACAAAGGATACCTTGAATGAATGGTATTTGCTCACTTTTGCTGGATTTCACCTATTATTTTATTGTTATACTGTTAGTTTATGGATTATAGACAAAAGTTCAAATTCAAGGTGGTTTTACTGGTTGCAGGAAAGCAATTATTTTAGTCCAATACTGAAAGAAAAAACCCAGGAAAAGCAAGTGAAAGCCCCAATCACAATATTGGCACAGTTTGTTCAGTTAGTACTTGAGTTTCTGCCTTAGTGATAGTGCCTTATGGAATGTGAGAATGTAAAAAATATTATTTTCTGTTTCTCTTTCTTCTTTTGGGATTCTTCTTGAGAGAGGTGGGATTCTTCCCGAGAACATCCAAGATGATTCCATCACAGACCAGAACCAAAATATCACTTTCTGTACTGCATGCCACCCTGATAAATTTTACTCTCACTTTTGTAATGGCCTTAACTTTGGGACACAGATTGGCTTCATATCAATCAAAGATTGATACAGTATTTCTTACTCTAGAACAGAATTTAGATAATAAGTCTGCCACATTTTCTGGCATCCTGATCTCCTCATAGATGTTCTTCCTCCCTCCTTGCACAGACTTCCAGTAGGGAATTCATGGGTCTTGAGATTCTCCTGCTTCTTCCCTTCCTTGCTGTTGTGAGGCAAGAGTAAGGTACCTGTGGTGTGGGGACAACAGCTCTTTTGTGAGACAGGGTGCAAAGGAAACAAGGACAACCCACACCAGTGGCTAAATTCTTCTACAAGACCCACATACAAGTCCAAGTTTATGGGTCCTCCTTGACCAAATATTTTCCAGAAACATCACTATCTTAAGGTGGTGGAAACACAAAATACCGCAGTCTTCATTAGCTTCTGGCTGAGACTGATGACCAACATTAAGTATGACATAGCGGACACAGGAAGGGAAGTCAGTATTGCACATTACCTGCTTGAGACACCCAACTTCAATAGTTTCAGCTGAAGCCCTACAAAATGTTGTGCATAAGATTAATTTTCTTCTTTGGATTAGTTTAAAGAGCTCCAAAATATTTACAGGATTTTTCCTATGGAAAATAACTTGAAAGTGAGAAGCAATCAGCCTCCTTTGGGGCAGACATTGAAAATATATGAACTCTCACTGTTCTGTAATTTTTGGTTGTAGGAAAAGTAGGACTAAAACCCTTAATTTATGATGAGTATGTTCATGCCTCCTTAGGATTTTTTTTCTTTAAACAGTGGTGCTTTGATAATGTCTATTGACACAGTCTCAACAATGCCAAGTTATTCAATAAATGTCTAAAAAGTTGAGTCAATTTAGCCTCAGTTAATTTTACTGACCAGTATTTGGATTTACGTGTCTTACTAAGCAAATTCTATGTGTGCACTGTTTTCTTTTGGCCATGAAAAAGTTGCCTCTAGATTTTACAATAGACATGATGTTTTCTGACACACAGACAGTGAGAGATTGCTCAGAGTAAAGCTGTGCTGACGGCGGCTTGCAGAGGTGCCAAGCACAAGCCTTGGGCCAGTGGCGTGTGTGACGTACTTTCTATTTTGGATTCGGCGATCTTCCCGCGGTCTGATTGTTGTGCCCACTAGAGGTCAGTGCTCGCTCACGCTGCGCTTCCATCCTGGAGGCATGAATTGATGGATAGGGGTCCAAACCATGCGGTGTGCAAAGCACTATACAGCACACGCTGCTACTTTTGCCTCTACAGTCATCTGCCGAGTCATTCTAATATCTATGCTTGAAGAGTAACCTGTTTTCATTTGGATTCAGAGCTGATCGAATTAGAGCTTTCCTTGTTTTCTGGAAGAACACTCATTTTTTAAAAACTTCCTTTTACCCATGAATGGTATTTCTCAGAGAAGAGTCTGGTTCTGAGTATGTTCTCTGACTGTAACCATCTACTAAAACAAAAATGCTTCTGCCAGCTATCCCACTTCTTCTTCAGAAATAATTATTCCTCTTCTGCAGTAGCACTTCAGTCTTTGATGATTTTCACTTACCTTTTTAAAACCCCTCCATTGCTTTCACCATTCTCTGTTTCTCTTGAACTTTACTATGGTGGTGTTCATAGCTGGCTTCAAACTGGAGGCTCAGGATCCGACAGGGGCAACACTCACACTACTCAATTTAATGCTGCCCAAGCACATTGCTGCACACCAGCTAATGGTGTGTATTGTATGTATTACGTGTATAATTGACTTGTGCTAAATATAGGATTGTATAATATGGACACCGACAGGCTTATCTTGCTGCACTAGTTAAAAAAACTAACCCAACAGCCTACCTTCACCTTTTAGTTCTGTCCCTTTGCCCTGATATCTGTACGACTTTATGGATACTGATTGATGTAACAGTGAGGTGAGTAAGATAACCTTCCTGCAGCTGTAGGGGCAATAGCACTACACAGTTTTCAGTCCCTGCACCACCTGAAGCTCAGCCGAAGCTTGTCTGTCAGTGCTCTTCACTTAACCCTCTTCCCTTGTGAATTAAGGGTACGCCATCAAAAACAGCTGAGTTACTTGGTTTTTCAAGGTACTTGAAGCTGAAGCATCATAGGGGCCCCTGAGCCTGCTCTTATCCCATCTCACCCCAAAGATGGTTTTAAACTAATGCATTTGTCCTTGCAGTAAGTAGAAAGACCTTGCAGCCGTGCTACTTATCACAGTTCAAATGCTCAACAGTATATTAAATCACATTAACATGATACTGTTAGTAAACCTTGGCTTGTTCATACCTGCTCAAGAATTACACTAGAGACTTTATGTTTAGAAAAATACCATTTACAGGTTGTGCTAGGACTGTGCAAGCTGAAGACAATATCAGAATGAGCAGAAACACCAAAGGCTTCACTTTTTAGAAAACAAATCATTACCATAATTATTCCTTTTTTTTCTTTTACATTTATTACTTAGACTGTAAACCTTTCAAGACAGGAAAGATTATTTTGCACATGACTGAGGTGGAGAACTCCAGAATCAATAAGAAAATATTGTAAGGTTCAGTCCCAAATCAGGCTAGGCTCTGAATAATAGTTTCTTTCAAAAGTCCTTGCTACAAACCATTTTAATTCTGGTATTAAAATAAAAAAGTTTAGAGGACGGGCATGATAAGAAGGAGACTAGGCTGTTTCACATCTCTATTTATTTACTTTTCATTCCTGTTGCTCACTGAAGAGGCAAGCACATCACGCAATTCACCCCCTTTAGGGAAGCTCTTAAAATGCTTCATAAATTGTTCAGCTGTACCTAACTAATTATCAGATCTCATTTATGAACCTAATACCCATTGAATTTATAAGCTGTATTTGCCCTATTAATGTTATTAAATAACATTATTAATTATGATAATGGTGTGCCCTGAGGTGAGCACAAGACATGATCACATTGAATATTGTTTTTGATAGTTGTTAATGTGCAATTAACATTTGTTACTATTGCAGATTCTTAATATGGGCCTCTTTATTCACATTATATACTTGAATGAAGTGTACTAAAATATGTCTGAGAAGAGCTTCAGTCACTATTCCAGTGGAACAGGGCAGCTCTAACACAGCCTTCTTCCTGGGGAAGCAGTGTGCAACTTCAGAGGTATAGATCAAAGCCTGAGATAATTAGTGAAATGTTTATCCAAACCATGGCATTTGTTGCCACAGGTATGGCAAAGGTGAAAACTATTAAGGAAGTTATATGAAAAATGTTTTTAATGTGTTTGTTGAGGTTAGTTCCATCAGTGACTGCTAGCCTCTTTCCACCAACAGCCTGAGGAGACAGGATGGGGGCAAGGCAGTTCTGCATTTGACAGCTGCATTTGTGATTGGCTACAAATTCAGAAGCCATGGGCCTGGATGTTCAGCAGAGCTTTTGGGAACATCTTGTATGTAATCCCTCCCAAATTACAAGCATTCAATTACAGGAAAATGTCTCCTTTCCTCAGCAGTAACATGGTTTTGTAAAGTGGTCATCTTTTAGGCAAAGAGTCTTGTTTTCCTCGTGTTTATCTCTTGTGCATCACTGTATTTCTGTCCAGCATCACTCACAATTGCCCTAGGAGGATTGTGAATTTGCTCATGGGCGGTTGGAAGACACAGATGCCATTCTGTGCAGAGTAGCACTAGTGTTGCTTTCTTTTGTGTGCTCATGCTTCTCTTCTTACAGCAGCCGGGTGCAACTTCTTGTTCTCAGCACAGGATCTTTATCACTAGCTTCCAAACCATTCCCATTTTATAGGTTTCCATAAGAGCTCCCACTTACCAGCTTACATGGCAAAGAAGTCAATATTCCTCGATTCCCTCACTGCTGTCCTCATTTCCACTCCGTGCTCAATTCGCTGCTGGGCGATGCACAGGGAGATGAGCTGCACTCATTTGTCCCAAGGCCCAGAGGGGCTGCGCGTGTGCACTCGCCTTGATGTCATCTGTGTGAAGCTTTTGTTCTCTGAGTAGCAAAGTCCTTCCTGAACTCCAGCCTCTTGTGCAATGATATTAACAGGACAGTGCACTGACAGGAGTAGTAAATCCTATATGTGGCAGAGGAAATAATGTATTGACCTGCTGAGGGATTTACATACCTCCAAAGACTAAGAGCAAGCTCTGCCTGTGAGGCTGGCTTGTTCTATTTTCCATTTCCAGCAGATACTATCCAGTCCTTACAGATGAATTATTTGGATAGATATGTACATGGATTTAAGAACTGTTCTAATGGAGCATATTCTTATACCCAGGATGCTACTAATCGTTATCCAGTGTAACAC
Source organism: Origma solitaria (assembly GCA_013397895.1). NCBI lineage: Eukaryota > Metazoa > Chordata > Aves > Passeriformes > Acanthizidae > Origma > Origma solitaria. The sequence goes on from VZRL01003806.1 coordinate 180,604, forward strand.
CTTTTTATAAGACACAGAGATTTTGCTGTTGTGCTTGCTTTAAATATACAGTGCCTGTGGCTGTGCTGCTAAAAAGCATGATTATGTATTTCCCAAAGGCATGCACAGAAATGGGAAGCTAGCTTTTTAAAGTGATCCCTCTGATCTTTCATTAGTAAGCGTTTAATTTACAGTAGCATCTCACATTACAAATACTTGGCTGTCTGTCTGTGAGCTCTCAGGGGTGAGAGGAGACCCACAGAAGAATTTCAGGAACATGGTCCCCAAAGGACAGCAGGACCGAGTTCTCTCTCTTATCCTTCTACAAATGCAGCATCATGTCTCCAGGGCAACCTGAATTCTGACAGTCATAGGAGCAAGGACATGGCATGGATTTCGATTTGATTCCTGCAACTGAAAAGAGATCTGAGACAAAAATCAATATGTGACTAAACTAACAGAGTTCTTTTCACAATTAATTTTATCTAAGGGTTCATTTTCTCTCTTCTTGTGCAAATGTAATTCACAGCTACTAACTACTGTGTTTGTTTTGCTGATGTTTCCTCTTCTACATGTAGCAAAGGTCTGTCTAAACATCTGAAATAAATAGGTTGTAACATAAAAAATGAGGGGTAAGTCTACCAAGGTACTGAACAAGCATTTTACAAGGGAGCCTGAAAACAATGTTTATATTTCAAGATATATAATTTCATTTTTTCTCAAGTGATGCAATATTTTTAGGCAGTGAATCATAGTTCTGGTCAGATGTTTGAGTTGAAAGTGATTTTTCCAATGACAGCTGTCTGAAATAAATAACTTAGCATTTCTTTTTGGGCACTGAGCTCTATCCTAAAGCAATATTGAAGCATATGTTGCAGCTAAAGGAAAACATTTCTGTTCTGCTTTGGTTATCTTTCTTAGCAATATGTGAGCTTGATTTTCCTGCACAATAATTAATCACAAAAAACTCAGCTGTAAAAACAAAATTGTGACAGGTGACTCAAATGCTTTCAGCTGGTTTTAATATGTGCTTTTAGTAATATGTGCTTCATAAAATTATCATTAAAGAAAACTGGGTCATGCGGATGATTTTATTTTGACTCTCTGCTTTCTTCTTTATATCATCCCCATAAAAAGCTGCAGGACATGAAAGGTGAGTCAATCAAGAAACTCCGCAGAGAGGCTCCTTTAGGCTTGTGGGTGTTTATTGCTGTATTTGATACTTAGATCTTTCTCAGTTCCCTCCATTACCCTGCAGCTTGGATCCATGAGTTCCCCCAGCACTGAAATATTGCAGCTTGCATAACTCGGTGCTAGCAGTGGCAGAAACACAGATGTAGAGCTGATACTGATGTTTATATTGTAGCTTTTGTTCAAACTGTATGCTGCTGGCATAAACGAGATTGTGACAAAAATATTGTGCCACGATAGTGAGAGATTTTGAGAAAAGACTCCTAAGCAACCTTGCATTCATTTAAGCTTTTAGGGGCTGGGTCAGTAGCAATTTTTTGCTTTTCATGAAACTGGGAAAGTTACAGACAATTTTGCACTCTCCTTATCTAGTAGATGAGTTCATCAGAGTGACATAATTTGGGTTTTAGAGTCTTGTCCTGTGTACAATTATATTTCTCCTATTTCCTTTAATAATGGCTTCTTAAGAAGGGACTGACTATGTGTATATTGGCTAGGGAGTGCAAAATTCAGTTGACCTTTCTTCATTAGTTTACATTACTATTTAACATTAAAGTCTGTTAGAAAATACAGGCACCACAAAATGGGAAACTTGGACTGCTCAAGCTTAAATGTTTTTGTAGGAGAAAGGGTAAAGATTTAGACAATGCTGGTTTCAACATCTTCAGGATGACATATTTCAATACAACTTTAGAAGCAGTTCTTCATATCCTGTTTTTTATATTAAGAGTAATCTGAAATAAACTTTAAAACTGAAGAAGTACCATTCCAAATTTAAACAAATATTGAAATCTCATTTTATGCTGAAAAGAGCCTGTCTTCCACAGAGCTCATCTTACTATTTATGTATATGTATCTGCATGAGCCAGTCCTCTTATTTCTTCAGTAAATATTTCCTTCATAGATTGTAGATTATTCTCCCTTCAATAAATGTTTAGCTAAATTTTACATACAACATTTAGTTCCATGAGTCTTTCCTAAGATGATCCTTCAGCTCTTAATTCTCCAAAGTCTGCCTTATTGATGTCAATTAGATGTTAATCAGTTTTCACTTACATGCTGCTTTAGAAGGAGAGTGACATTTGAACTTTGTACAGAGACTTGTTTTTTTTCTGGCAGGCTTGCAAAGTTGTGCTTTTTGATACAGAAAAAAGCTTAAAGCAGCTTTAATTGAATGACTTTGGTCTCCCTCTATTCCCTCTTTTCCAAAAGGGTATAACCTATTGCACTTCAATTAGGATTTATTTTAGGCTTCCCAGCTATAACTCATGATCCATCACATTGTTCCAGAAACGTTCTTCATGAAGGAGCCTCAACCCAGAAAGTGAAAAATAGTTGGTATTTTTGAGGCTAACACAGGATTTATGGTAGGAGAGCATTTATAGCTTAAGCAAAAACTTTTAAAGTATCTGAGGTTGGAAAGCTGATACCAGGAAACTAAAATATGGAAATAATTTTACAATTTTTGCAGGGAGAAAAAATACCCATATGTGTGACACTGAAAATTCATTTCTTGAATTATATTCACATCAGGACTGGATGTCTTTGTGTGTACTCATTTATCCCTAGCAAACTGGGCAGAGGCTAGAAGGAAAGAACGAGGTTGTTTGCCCACTGTAATAAATTGTAGCAGAAAAGAGGGATACAGCAGCATTCCTTTTAGCAAGTGAGCTAAAGAGGGCTCAGGCTAATGATGAACCACTTTCTACAGAGCCAATATCTGAGACTGAAAAAGCAGCCAGTCATTCCTTGGCTCTGCAGCAGTCTTGGAGGCTGTTATACACAAACAGAAGCAGGGAACAAAAATCTCATTTGGGATGCAGCTAGCCTGAAACAGATATGCATGGTGAGACACTCTTGGACACAAGAGGCATATTGGTAAAGCATCATGATGATGAAGGCATTTCTACACCTGCCTATTAAAGATTTAGTGCAAGAAGGGTTTATCCACATGGAAACATGGCCCCCTATCTTATTGTCTGAGCAGAGAGTGGTCCTGCCAAGCACCTTCCTGTGTGTAGCTATTTACCACAGTTGCTAAAGCTATTGAGGTTTCTTTGTGTGGTCAGGATTTTTCCCCAGAACCTGGAAGGGTTGGAGTATTGAATGCTTATGGACATGTCTCAGTTCTCCTCTTTCTTCATCCCCAATTTAAGCCCTGCTACAGGCATACCATGCACTCACTAGCTTCCAATCTATGCAGGCAGGGAGGGGACCACAGCTAATTGTGGGAGGTGCATAATGATAACTTCATGCATTATCTGCATGCAGGACTCTGGGACCTCACTGGGGCCAGAATAATCTCAATGAAGGGCAAATCTGCCCTTGCCCACTGCAGCTGTATTTCTGGACTGAAAATATGGAAGAGAAGCTGGTTTTTGAAATTTCCCTCAGCTTGGCTAACAGCCCAATTCAGCAGACTTGGAAGATTTTCCATCATAATATTTCTCTGAAGCTAGCTGTAAGAATAATTGGCATAATGTATGTTTGGCTCAAGGGATAAGAGTCTAAAATTTGAAGAATCTTTTCTTTTTTGTTATGGAACAAATCCCGAACTTCTTGCCTGGGAGTCCAGGCTCCCTGCTGCTCTGAGGCCCCATCTGAACATCTTGAGTATAGGGGGCAAGTACTCTCCTGTGTGAATACTTGCCAACATTTCTAATCTCAGCTGTACTAATTACTGTGGCAGAAGTTATTTCACAGTGAACAAGGCAGACTGACCTCCTGATCAGTCCTAGAAGAGCAGAGAGGACAAGGGGAATAAATATGGTGAAATTGCTCCTTACTTAGCAGCAACCTAAGACTCTGGGCAAGGCTGCAGTTCTGAGAAAAGGTAGACCATGAAGGGAACTAAACCAGTTATCTTGGGTTCTGACAGAAACACATAGAAAGCAGGTTTTTTTGCACCCTATATACTGTAAATTTTTCTCCAATTTGTGCACTACAATGTTACCAAGCATCTTGACCACTACTGCTTTTGAAGCAAGAGACTTTTCTGATATTCTTGATCTTACCTAGCTGTAGAGGAAAGAGAGAGGATGAGACATATTGGTAATAGTAGATTGTTCAAGATTTTGAATGATCAGTTAAATATCTTGCTTTATTCCACACTTCTCATAAGAAAACATTAAGGAGAAACTTATAACAGTCTGTGAATTTATGGTGGTTTTATTCTTCATCCTGGGCAATGACACTAACAGAGATAGCAATGCCAATAGCAGAGCTCACAAGATGGGCAGCTCTGCAGAAAAGGCACAAATACCTGAATGGTCTAGATATATAAGATTACAGACCAAGGTGCTTGCAGGATTGTGCCACACTTCCAGGCCCTGAAGGCAGCATCCCAAAATGTCAGAGCCGTGGGACACATACCAGAGTCTCTCAAATCTGAGAAAGGAGAAGGGAAGGTTGCTAAGAGACACCCAAAGAATGGAAATCCCATGGCTTTGACTACTACGTGCAGCAGAGTTTGCGTTTGTCACGGAGAGCCCCAAAAGCACAGCATCTACAATGCAAAAACAGCGCCTTTCCAAGAATCTTGGGAGACAGAATTGGTTTTGGAGCTGTAATGTAAAAGCTTGTGACACTCATGCCTCTCAAAAGTCTTTTTTAAGGGATAGGAATGTTAGGATTCTCAAATTCTGAATATTCAGTTTCTAGAGAACAACTCAGGAAATTTTGGACTCTTTCCTTCTTCCTGCCTTGTCTATTGTGGGAAGCAGCATTTTGATTTTTATTAATTTTGTAGAGAAAAGAGGGAACAATTTGGAATTCCTGTAACTTTTTTTTCCTCTTTGCAGATTGCAGATTTCATAGGTGTATTTTGAGTTGGAGGGTAGTTAAAATGTTCAGCTTTGAGGACTGACCACAAGCGAATGTTTTGTGGATGTCATGGTTTGTGTTTTAAATTTCTGATCACCTGTGATTGTTCTGATTAGTCCTTTGACTACAAATAAGAGAGGAAGAGTGTGAATTGGAGGAGTGTGAATTACCTTCCCCCAGCTATAGCTGCTTGGGAACTGAAAGTGTGTTTTATGGACACAAGTAAAAAGTCCTCCTGATGGGAGAATAAGTGCCAGGAAAAAATGAATGAAACCTGTGAAAACAAGAATACAAAGTGTAAAATCATTACCAAAGAGAGTGTGTTTAAATACTGAAGGGAACAATCCCAGACAGTTTGGAGTGGAAAATTCCCTTTGTTTATAGGGAGCACATCTCCCATAAAAACCAGGAGGAGGATGGAGTATTGTTAGCCAAAAGCCAATCTGCCATGACCTCTCTTTTATTATTTGCTTAATGACCTGCATTGCAGACTTCCTTCTCCATTATCTAGTGTTAACTTCTAATCTTTTTCATCTTATCAAATGTAAACTGAGATGATACTATTTTCCAGTGGTGATGATGGTATTGTTCAAGCCTAACACACTGGGAACTAGACATGGATTTTGAAGGGTTATCTATGATCTGGACCTGGAAAGCCTATGGTTTCATCATTCTATAGGGGGACATCTTAAAGAGGCCAAACTCTACTCCATACTGATTAACAAATAAATTACTCCTGAATGAAAACAAGAATTAGTACCATTGTGGAAGAATATGCTGGTAGGATCAATATATGGAAGGCTTACATGGAAAATATTTTGAGCAGAAGCACAGAATTATTGGCAGAAAATGTGAAACATAGTAATGAAGTTGAAGGTCTCCAGTATCTCAGAAGAGATTGTTTTGCTCTTGAGAACATACAGACAAGTCCTGGAAGAAAGATTCTTGGAATTTAGAGGAAATCATGACACATACAGATTTCTCTGCTGTTTGAGTAGTGGTACCAACTCATTTAAATGCATATGCTTCCATTTGTATTTTTATCACTCATTTGCATGCACAGGCACACACTTTCAGCTATGCATCTGTGTTTAAAAATGCACACAAGAGCCATGTATGACTCCGAGCATGTTTTTGTTAATATGTATATATCACGCCAGCCAGCCAAATAGCAGTAATATTTCTCCCGCTTGCTCATTCTTGGATGGCTCATTTACATATTTATGCTGCTCCTATTTTCTTTGCAAAATAAAACTCTATGAAATTATCTGCCTAGGCTTTCACAAGGACACAAATCACTAAACTTCTTATTTTTTAATTAATTCTATCCACTTCATTTTTGCAGTTCTAGACTTTCCTGAAAGTAAGGCTATGCCATCATTCATTTGCTTTCAGCAAAAGCACAACAGCTACAGAATAAGCTCTTAATTATGGTCAGCATTTACATCAACACCATCCATAATGAAACAAAAATTGATGAATATCAGCTTTTTTATATTTAATTTGTAGAGCTGATTTACTGTACTATTATACCAAGTTACTTAACAGAAACAGAAGTAGATTAGGATAAGGTTTGGACTTGTTTGATTTGTTTATTTTTTTTGAAACAGCAAGCAGGTCATTGCTAAAAGAAAAGAAGAGATGGAACTAGTCAAAACAGACTGCAACTTAAAATCAAAATACACTCACAGGATTCATTACATAGTCACAGACATGCAGTCGTGACCTATGTGCTCTTTCTATCTGCTTTGTACTCAGCTACGCTGTGCTTTATATAGACTGAAAGACCTACAGGAAAAGAATTATATCCTGGATTGTGGAACAGCCTTTGTGCTATGCCTCCAAGAGCAAAATTCATGTTTTTACCAACATCAGATTATGCCAAGAGGTGTAAATCCAGCTCAGCTGTCAAAGGAAAGATGAACCCAAAATAGAAAATAAATTAGTGGCCTAGCATAAATCTTCCCACATCAGCACTAGTGCTGGATATAAATTCTGATTGACAAAAAAGCTTCTCTGGGAAATCCCAGCATTTGAGCATGCACTGCTTAATCTAAAACATCTTGGGGTTTGCTGCATTTTGAAACAATACACAGCTGATTGTTGCCCCATGACTGGGGAACCAAGGATGGGATTTGCTCCCACCTTTATAGCCCTCTTTAATGGAGGATTTTAGAGAAAGTCAGAGTCAGACTAACCCTGAGTGAAAGGATCTCATGCTGCATAGTGATGGAAAAAGGAGCAGCAGTTAGCAGTTATGTCAAGGGAAATTTTGATTTCATGGAAATTGGTTTTTTCCTTCCCAGTGAGGTCGTTACTCAGCAAGGCAATGATATCTGCAGCCGTGGAAGTTTAAAAAATCAGCTAGACAAGGAGTTCAGCAACCTGATGTAACTTTGAAGTTAGACCTGGTCTGAGTAGGGCTATGGGGCTCCAGACTACCTTAAATCATTCTGTGGCTCTTTGACTTCAGACAGATGTAATTTATACTGATATTTGCACTTGATTTAGTCAACCAAGACCTCCTTTATAGTCAGGAGAGAAAAGCTGGGTGCTGCTCATTTTCATACTGTGCTATTTAGGTCTGACAGGTTACAACACTGGCTACAAAAGGTGTACCTCGCTCAGGTTTGTGCACCTACATGGCATTTAGATAAGAAGACCATCACCTTCTGTTTTGAAAATGGGGATCCAGAACTCACAGGCTGCTTGACCTCAGAGGAGCTTAATGGGATGTGGAAACCATGGAAGCCTTCAGCAGATGCTTGGTGAAACACACATACTCACTTATATATTTTTATATCTATATCATGTGTATGTGTACATATATATATATTTATATATTTATATATTTATATATTTATATATATAATCCTGTAGGGAACCAGTCTTATTCAAATGAAAGAAGTTTAAAACAGAGTTCTCAGAAAATTTTACTTTTTTTGGAAACTTACAGGACCCAAATAAGGGTTGAATGCTGGAAACAGGTTTTTTAAAACTCTTTGATTCATATTTGCATGAGATTATCACTACACTATTCCTGTTACAGGTCTGCAAGAAAGGGAAACCAAGAATAAGAAATATTTGCATCACAGTCAATTTGTGAACCTGGCTGATAAAATAATGTAGCAGGATCACCCTGCTTTGTGCCCAGTTGAAAAAAACCACATTATATATACATTTAAGTGCAGTGGAAGGAAAGGTAGAATGTACCTAACAAATCCCATGCTAAACCTGTGACCTACATCTGTATGCTCTGAAAACTCATCTAGAGGGACTTTCTTACCAATGTGGTTGCAAAAAGTAAAGCTATTTTCTCAGACAAGGGACACTCTGCCAAGAGGAGTCAGAGTCCTCTTGCTGCCTTTCCTCCAAACTCTGTTCTGACTCTGACAAATGGGGACTTGGCATTTGCCAAAACAAGGACAGTAACAGGCGTTTTTTGTCAGCACATGGGAGCAAAGCCATTAAGATTTTTTTTTTCTAGGAGGTACCAGTATGTCTCCCAAAACTGTACACAGAGTTTTAATTAAGATGCGATGTTTACTACCATCTTTCTGAGCCAGAACAGATGTTGCTCTCCAGAAAAAGGCTCGTCCAAGATGACTGGAGAATTCAGTGACATATGGAAATTAATGGGATTTTTGTGGTCAAATTTATCTCAGCATCACTTTCCACAAGGAGGTCTTGATTCATGCGTGTAGTCTTTGGGACTCTTCCACCACTTAAGTCCAGTGGTATTACTAAAAGCAATAAAGCAATGATGAAACCACTTCTCTCAAGGTGCTTAGAAACACTAGTGACTATAAATAACAACTGAGTGGTGAAAAAAAATCTTTATGCTAATAAGTGAACTCTCTTTCTCCTAGATGAAGAGACATTAACTTGCCCAAAGTGTGGGAACAATCTGGTAGGAGCAGTGGGAATAGTCTTGACTAGTATTTGAGTGTGGGTGGATGCCAAGCCATGCACTTCCCGCTGGTGGATGGGCTGAGAGCTCTGTGAGAGGCAAGGCACCGAGCTGTGCTGGGCACTGTATCCTTCTCTCCCTATATGGTGAGCCTGCACCAAAAGCAGGCTCAGGCTGGCAGCCTCTGTGTTAGTAGGACCAATGCCAGCTGTGATCTAAAAGCTGGGGATTGCTTCTGCCTGGAGCTGAGCCCCAGCTCCCCCATCCCAGCTGCCAGGAGGGCTCCTTGGCATGCATTTGCCCTGGATATGTGGGTTGAGATGTCCCAGAGCACACGAAACATGGGCACAGATGCACATCATACCATGCACCTTGCATCTTGGGAAACTTGCTAAAATCAGGGCGAATTTGGCCTCTTCTCTGTATTGACTCTGCACTGAAGAAGAAAACATTTTATGGTATTAATAAGAACACAGGTCAGTTCCTTGGTTCTGAAGCAGATAAATGTCAAATGTGTACAACTAAAGGAGAACTTGTTTTGAAGACAGATCAGCTGCAAGAAATGAATTGGCTCTGCTTTTCAGATCCTCCTACGAGTCCCCAGAATAGCTGGTGTGGTTTGCAGTTATGCCATCCTATTTCTGAGCATATTTCCCTCTCTTTTGTACTGACAAAAAGAAGTCCTCTTCATCAAGAGAAACAAGAGTCTCTGTACACGTCATGTGGGTAAAATCAAACAGGGAGTATATGCAGGTACAACTGTTTTACAGCTCCATGCATCTGTGTCACAGGATAAAGAGGGGTTTTGTAAATAGCCTGGTGTTCCTGTATTGACATTTCCTCTGCGGGCAGCACTCCAGCTTTGTGCGGGCGCCTGGCACTTGCACACAGCTCTGCTCTGTTATGGAAAGCCAGGCATGCGTGAGCTGATCACTGGAGACAGGCAAGGAAAAGGGGGACCTCAGCGAAGATGAGTCAGTTGGGGACAGGGAACACTGCGTCTTTTGTGGAGCGGTGTTAAGAGGGAGAGGGAGGCAAGAGTGATGCTTGCACAGCATCCCTGTGGCCCCCACCTCGCTCCCCAAACCAGTGTTGGAAGAAGGTGGAAAAAGGCAGACCTGCTGGAGCACGACAAAACCGTGCAGCAGGAAAATGAAAGCCTTGGGGTGAAATATAGCTCCCGTGCATTTGTGGAATACAAGTCCTGGAGAGGAGGGGTGGGGGGGGAAATCATGCTGTTGCTGCTATGGAAACCAAATCCTCCCCATCAAGGGGAGGAGATGTGCCAAAGTCCTGGGCAGCCTGGATGCTGCTCACACGACAAGCCAGACCCCCCCATTTCCTACCTCTCTGCTCTCCCTAAGACCTGAATGTTTTCGAGGCTTTATGTACAGAAATGAAGGGTTATGGAGCTGCAGCAGTGTTCAACCAACCATCCTGGCAAAATATATTCAGGTCTTTCTCTGAGAAATGCCAGAGGCTTTCTAGTTTTTATTTGCCATTACAGGAATGTGCTGGGTTTTTTTGCTCCCCCCTTGAATCAGATTGAAGGGAGGATAAAAAGAGGTTTAGAGGCATCACTTGTGATTCATGTCTGTCTCTGTGGCTTTTTCCACTCCTGAGGCTGGATGAGAGATATTGGCTGAAGAATTAATTTTGGAGTGGTGCTCCTGGGTGCCAGTAATCTAGCAGAGGAAAACATGCTTCCTATCCATGTAATTTCTGCTGCATCCATGTCTGAGGAAATGACAGCAGGTTTTTACTAGTGAAGGCAAGGGGGAATGAGGACCAAGGAAAAGAAAGCAAAAGAAAAATTGTGATAAGGCCTGAGCAGGCCTCTTGTTTCTTCTCTTGGTCTGTGTCTGTGCCAGGCTGCAGGGTATGAAGAGTGATTGCTCTCCAAGCCCTGGACATAGAAATACCTTGCCTTCCTTTTTTTTTTTTTTTTTTTTTTAACAGCAGCTGTGCTCATTACAGTGTGTGTTCATGGCAGTTTTGTATTCATCAGTTTTCTTATCCAGAGCCAGAGGCATGTTGCTCAGTGGGTTTCTGCAGATAGAAAAAGCTGGTAGTCATGTATATACTGCATCATCCTTACACAATCCCTTTATTTCAGAGGAACCTCTTAAGCAGGCTAATCTGCAAATATAAGTGAAGTAGAGCCCACGGCATAAAATTATCATAGTTGAGACCCCTGCTTGGAGGGAATCCTGGTATCTGCTGGGATGTGTGTGCTGAATTTCACAGGAGGGAAAAGGAACATTCCCTATAATAGGAGCCAAAAAGTCAGGTACTGTGCCAGTGGCATAGGAAGTTACTGGAAACTGGGAAGATGTATCAGGGAGGTATGTCTACCTTATTCTTTTATTATTCCCTTTGTACCTATAACTAGCTGCTGCTGGAAAGCCTGGGTGCAGATATTCTGGTAGTCTGACATATTTCCCTCTGTGAGAAATAGTCCCATTGAACCAAATAGCACCAGTTATGAGTATATTTTTATGAATTACCAGCAAGTATTTACAGGATTTTGAGTTTCTTGAGGCTTACAGGGTTTCTGCATTTTAGTAGCTCTTTGAATATCAGTGAAGATAACCCATGCTCATTGTGAATGCCAACATCAGCCCTGTCCCTGGTTTGCTGCTACTGAAAGTTCCTGGGGGCACACCAGCCAGCTTGCTGTACATGCTATAAGGCTGCAGCATATTTTAACCATGACTAAAGGAAAATTTAAAAAAAGAAAAAAGGCATCTGAAGACACAGAGACATGGCTGAATCCCAGGAGAAGGAGGAATTTCACTGCTCGAATGATCATCATCTTCTTCAAAGACAGGAGCAAGAAGAATGTTAAGTATTTGTCCTATCTGTATCGTTCTCTGATAGGAGGTTCATCCTCTATTATGAGCCCATTTTGGTTACAGTAGGACTCCTGCGTGCCTCACTTCAATGATTTTCAGTGAAAGGTCAGAAGGAGGGGGGCACTGGTGCAGCTAATTCAGCAATTGTGCGGTACCCACTCTTAGATTCTTGGGGTTTTATTCTGTATTAAAAATAAGAAGCAGTTGTTTACTAGGGGATTACTGAATGGCCTGTGTTCCCATGATACCTAGAGGAGGCTGACAATTATTCTCCCTGGGTTCTCCCTGGAGCTATTTTCTTTGCTGGCAGGGAGGAAATTGTTCATGTTTCATTTGCGCTACCGTTGTTCCAGCTGCCAGAGCAGGAATGTTTGCCTGCCAGCCTGCATCGGTGGCAGCGGCTCCTCTGCAGACCTGCCATCTGTTAGCGTTATTCCTGATGTCATCTGCGTGATGGCAGCTCCTAGATGGATGTCCTTGTGTGCTAGGCACTGCATTACTATGTCAGGAACAGCAGAGAGGCAGAATGGAGGCAGGTAAGGGAGGCAAGAGGCTGGAGAGGGGCTGTCGGCCCCAGTCCTCTTGGCAAGCTGGGAACAGGGCCTTGACCTACATCTTCCTGTCTCTGGCTCCTCTTGGTCTCTTACTGAAATACCTACTTAAATATCCACTGTAAATAGCAGCGGCAACACAGCACAAGGGTCTGCAAGTCCTGGGTTTACAAAACAAGGCTTCTCATAAACATCCTCATCCTGAATCCCTGTATGATCTGGACAGATTTTAAAAAAATTAAAAATTAAAAAATTTTTTAAAAGGAGGAATTTTCGTTTAATTTCACTTGGTCTTCAGCCGACCTGGATCCTCTGTAACGTGGGGTCCTCCCTGCTCAGGAGGGTATTTTTTTGTTGACTCACAACAAACCCTTTCCGGCTAAGCTTAAGCTCCATCACTCTGAGCCTGTGTTTTAAGAAATGAAGCCCACCTCAGGCTGGCCAGCCTTTGGCAGCTCGGCCAAAACATCCTCGGCGCCCGGCCGTGCAGGAGCCCCCGCCCGGAGATGACACCTGTCATTGCACCCCGCAGCCTTTCCCCTTCCCTTTGTCCGGAGCGGGGGAGGCTGCCGGGGCCGGCTGCTCCCCGCCGAGCCTGCAGTGCCGGCGCGGCACCGCCGAGCGGCACCGTCCGCCCGGACACGCGGGGCGCGACCGCCCGGGGACCGGGACCGACACCGCCCGGGGACCGGGACCCNGCGGGGCGCGACCGCCCTGGGACCGGGATCGACACCGCCCGGGGACCGGGACCCACACCGCCCGGGGACCGGGATCGACACTGCCCGGGGACGGGACCCACACCGCCCGAGGACCGGGATCGACACCGCCCGGGGACCGGGATCGACACCGCCCGGGGACGGGACCCACACCGCCCGGGGACGGCGCGGACACCGCCCGGGGACCGGGACCGGCACCGCCCGGGGATCGGGACCCACACCGCCCGGGGACGGCACCGACACCGCCCGGGGACCGGGACCGCGACCGCCCGGGGACGGCATCCGACACCTCTCGGGAAGCCAAATCGCACCCGCCCGGGGATCCGAAGAGCTACCTTAAGGGAACAGTCGCAGGGTTGCCCTGAGCGGGAGGCAGGTCCCCCCCACTCCCTCCCCACCTCGGCTGGGCACATACACAGACAGAAAGAACATTTCCGCGTAATCTCAGCCCCCAAAATCGCGGGATTGCCCACTAAGTCTATTAAACAGGAGTGTTTGCATCACAGGTTCCTGTGAAGGGTGAATTGGTAACTCAAAACGCTGCTAAACCATCCAGGGTTGTGTCCAAACACGGGAAGGAGTTTTTCGTCATTTACAGTATTTGGATTTGGTAGGAAGTGTTTGTTTGGTTTGGTTTTCCCCTCCTGTCTTGCTTTTGGTTTTGAGATTACATCTGTGCTTCCAGATGCTCAAATGACTCAATATTTTGAAGTCACAAACAATGCTTTTCTCTTTTTTTGGAAATGAAACTTAGACGGAAAATTTTTCATCTTTAAATTAATCCACTATTTGTGTTTGCCATGCTGTGAACAATGTTTCTAGCAAATGGCATTGCACAGGTTGATATCTAAATCATGTCTATTTTCACTTTCTGAAAATAATAGATTGTTTTTAACCTGGAAATCTGGGTATTTAATGATTAGCAGTTATGTTTTTAAGCCACTTTAGTAAGTCTTAAGAAGGATATAAAAATAAATGGGCAAAAAAGGAAACATTTCAAATCCTGTCAAACAGAAATCAGTTCTGCACTTTCCATTAATTCAGTTCCTTCAGGTTTTGACCACACATCATCCAAGTAGTTCTCCCACTCCTTATTTGAGCACTGCTGTGGCTGATGTGGGCACCTGGGGCTAGGCAGGAAGATCTGCCAAGAGTCCCAGCCTCCACATCATGCAGACTAGGGACACATGCAAGATGCCACATCTCCTTTCTGGAGGAGACTGAGGTGACAGGAATGAGTTCAGGGATGCTCTACCATCTCAGCTTGGTCATGATGTGAGCTCTACTTCAGGAACTGGGAGTCTCCCCCATTTACCAGTTTTCATGTGGCCAGTCTGTCTGCTTGCCTGGTGGATCCACCTCCCTCCTTCATCTTTCCCAGCCCAGAACTGCCATTTCTGTCTTTATTTTTCTGTGTGTTTTGGAGGAGTCATTTGGATGTTTTGCCATTTTGGAGAGCAGGCTTGCTCCTGCAGCCTGGTGCATTTGCTCACCACTAGTGCATTTGTAAACAAAGGACTCTAAGAGCTTCAGGCAAGACAGAGGGTTTGTCAGCATTTTGGTAACGAAATTGGTTTAGTTTAGATACTGAAAGAAGATGGTTCTGTGGTTGACAGCCTGCGGAATGCTTAGTTTTTGTTGGTCAGATGACTTGATATCACACACACACACAGAGTAATCAACAGCTTAGAGTCAGACACCATGCCTGGAAGAGGGACTCAGCACTACAGCATCTGAGGAGACCCTCAAGTCCAGTTTTCCAAAGTTATATAGGGTACCTAAATCCCACTGAAGTCAGTATTCCTATGTTATCCATGTGCACCTTGCATGAAGTGCAATTGCAATGCTTTAATTGTCTTTGCTCTCTGTTTCAGGAAGTTCCAGGCAGACCGGACCAGGCTGATGCCAGCAGTAAAGAGCTGGAAAGACACCCCATGGACATGTCTGGGAGTCCATGGCTGCACATCCCCGCTGTGTATTAATGTACATTGCTTTCTCTGTCCTTTGTGTTTTAAGAAAAAAACCAAAACAAACTCATACAAATAAAATGTGGCCTGCTTTCCCTCTCCTCTCAAGATCAGAGTCAAATTCTTGTAGTTCTGCCCTTCTTCTCTCAAAGGCCCTTGTCCCAAGACTGGTAGTACAACAAACAAAGCTTTTCTAAAGAAATACAGTCAGCAAAGAGTCTTTTTGCCAGTCCCATCCTTTCACTGGCTTTGAATCCAGAAGGGCTACTCCCTGCCAAGCTTAAATGAGCTGTGCCAGCTTGGGTTTGGATGCTTGCCTTCGTCCCAGGCATTTTCTTCCACAGTAAACAAAGCACAGGTAAATAAAGCAGCTGCTGAGGGGAGTTGGTTGGCAGACCTGCAAAGTGGCCCATCACCACTTTGTCAAGGCTGCAGAGCCAGGTGGCCCATGGCAGCCAAGGCCAAGGCTGAGGTTGTGAGGGCTGTGTTTGCACCTGGAAGAAGAGGCAGCCTCTTCTTCCACAGCCCTTTGTGCCCCATGGTGCATGGAGGAGCAGCCACCCCCTACCTCCCTTCTCTGTGGCAGAAAAAGACCCACCAGCTGGAGTCCTCTGTCAGAAAAGACAAATGCAGCCTTGTCTAAGTTTTGACCAGGCTTGAGCTTGGTGTCTGTGTGGGGACATCCCCCTGAGACACATCACACTGTCTCTGAAACAGCACTGTTCCTATCAACAGCACTCAGCTGCTGAGAATTGCTGGGTGGAGAATGAAGGCAGGGAAAGAAAGGTCGAAAAGATCAGCTGAGCAACATAGATGCAGCCCCACAACAGTTAATTTAGGAGAGCAGCTGCCTCTTTTCCTGTGTGGTCTGAGCAATATAAATGCAAGGATCGACACGGTTGCATGCTGTGGTGCAGGTATGAAAACAGCAACTGACTGCAAAAGTTTCACTTAACTTGGATCCTGGTGCAAGAGTTGGGGAGAGACAGTCAGCTGTGTTCACCCCAAGGCTCCCTGCCCTCCCCATGTTCCAGCTCTCCATAGGGAAGCTGAGGACTCACCTCCCACACCCAAGCAGCTTGCTGGGAATTACATTTTTGTCCCTTCTACCCTTGTAGTCGGCATTTTAAGGGCTTCTTCCCTTAATGAAAATAGAGGGCAAGGGAATGACCTAGCTGTCTGTCCAAAATTACTTGGGAGAGTAAAAGCCCTTTGTGTGTGCTGTGTTTTTTTAGGATATCTTTGCATTTATGTTTCTATGATGACTGGAAGGCCCATTTGAAGCTATATTAGGGACTCTGCCAGCACTTCATAAAAAGTTGGATGCGTCCTGAGGACCCTCCCAGGAGGTAATGGCAAGTGATACAAATTGATGAGAGCCTAGGCAGCATATCTGATAAAGCACATTGAAATGGTCATCTGCTTTTTAGGCAGGGGTGTTATGTAAATAAAGTAAAACTTGGCTATCTCTGATTTCTGTGCAGTCATTGTTTCTTTCATATATCACAACTGAGAAGGCAATTTGAGCAGGGAGGAAGAGCTCATTTCGATCACTGTGGCTGAAACACAGCTGTAATAGTGGAAATGGCTTTTTTTTTTTAGTTTTCAGGTTCGGGCTTGCTATCTTCTCAAAATACAAATGCAAATCATTGGACTCACCTGGAATTGCAAAATCATGTGATTATTTCAGCTGAAAGTGACCTCACCAGGTCATCTAGTCCTATCTGCTGCTCAAAGCAGCACCAAGCTACACCAGCTTGCTCAGAGCTGTGTCCAGTCAAGCTCTGAGTATCTCCAAACATGATACCTTTGGAGACAGCTCCTTTGGGACATCTGTGCCAATATTTTATCACCTTCAGAAGGGTCTTTTTTTCCTGACACATAATCAGAATAAGCATGCTGTAGCATGCCTTTTTCCTGGTTTTGTGCAGATCTGAGAAGAAAGTTTTCTCTGCACCTGTCTCAGTAGTTGTAGTCAGCTGTAACAGTAATTCCCGCTCAACAAATCCCAGCCTTTTCTCATATGCTGAGTGCTCCAGCCCCCTGGCCACCTTGGATGCCCTGCTCTGGGCTCATCCTTGTATATCCCAAGTTGGAGACATTACTGTAGAAGTGATCTCACCAAGTTCTGAGCCAAGGCTTGTGCTACTGACCTGCTGGCTATGCTTTTGTTGAGAGATCCCACTATGTGGCTGTCCCCCTTTATAGAAATGGCGCACTGTTGGCTTATATTAAACCTGCTTTTCAGGACATCCAGTCAGATCCTATACCCCAATCCTTCCCTGCAAAGTTTCTTTCTATCCAGCTGACACCCAGCCCGTACTGGGGCACGGAGTGACTGTGTCCCACATAAAGCACTTTGCCTTTTTTGAAGATTGTGGTTCTTGTCAGCTCCTATCTTCATGTTTTCCTTCCAAACAATACCTCGACTCTCCAGCTTATCAACTGCTCTCTCTAATTTGGGATCATCCATGAATTTGCTGATCATCCATGAATTCTGTCCTGTCATTCAGGTCATGGATAAAGACATTGAACAGATGGGCACCATTGTTCCATGACCTGGATGCCACCTGGACTTCATGCTGCACGTAACAAGCCTTAGAATCCAAAGGTCCAGCCAAATTTTAGTCAAACTTACTGTCCACTTACACAATCAATGCCTGACCAATTTAGCTGTAAGGACACTTTAGTAGGGAGACTGTGTCCAAGAGCTTTCAAAAGTTAACATCATCTGTTCTCCCGTTGTCCTCTGAGGTGATCATCTGATCATAGAGGAAAACCAGGTTAGTGAGACATGCTCTGCCCTCAGAAAATCCATGCTGGCAGATTCAAATCATGCAAATATTGCTCTTTGCGTGCCTGGAAATGTTCTCTATAACCCTTATAGGGACAGAAAGGTGTGACATACTGGCTTGTAGGGAAAAAGGTCTCACCTCTCAAGAAGGCTCCTCTTTCTTGGCTTTCTGCAAGAAACGTTTGTGACTTTTGCCCTTTTCCAGTCATTGGGAATCTTGCCTCATTACCATGGTCTCCCAGGTATCACAGGTACCACTTGCAGTGATATTCACCACCTCTCTCAGCCCCGTATTATTAATCACATCTTGTCTTATGGACTTATACATATCTGATTGATTTTGGTGATCACCTTTGTCAAAGGTCCTGCTCCCACAACTTTGCCACATTCATTAGTGCCATAGAATTAAAACCAGCAACTTCTGCCTATCTACCCCAGACACTTTAGATATCTAAACTGGAGTGAAAGTTTGATTGTACACAGCAGCTGAGATAGTTTGAATTTTTTCTTCCCAAAACTGCTCTGTGGCCCTGTCTTCATTTTTGTTAACTGGTGCTCCAACTCTTTTTTACCCCCAGCAAAATACAGAAAAAAGATCAAATACCTCAGAACATTGAACCTCCGTTTGTATAAGGAGACTCTTTGTCAGCTCCCTGCCTTCTGTTATGACATTCAGGTGCTCTGTGGAATTGTCCACAATCTTCATTGTCCTCTCACCCTGAAGATCAAGTAATTCTGATCACAGTAGGCTGGTTTGGAATTACCACGTGATGATTCACCAGGAGTGAATGGCTGCTAAAAGCAGAGGTATGCCTGGGAAAATAAATCAGTTGTGAATTGTTAACAAACACACACACACAAGATCACTTTGAACATTCAAAGGAATACATGTTACTTTCCTCAGAGTGGAAGTGAGATTGAACAGTTCTCAAATTCACAGAATAGGACTCAATAACACCATATGGTCTTGGTTAAAATTATTTTAAATGGTAACAAAAGCAAAACCATCCCACTGAAGTAAACCTTGAGCCAGTTATGTGAGTGTTGCTGAGGGAGGGAGAAACCTGAATTTGATTTCGTGACTGACCATAGTGCAAGTCACTTAGTCAAGATATCTTATCTGTATACTCTAATAGCTTTGAGAATTTGGACTTTCATTTCTTCATCTGTAAAATTACGATATTGGTAATAGCACCTCTGTGTTGTGAACTACTTGGATACTGTGCTACTGGTGATCCTATCAATGTCTTAACATAAATTAAATAGAAATGGAATTGCTTTACTCCAGAATGCTTTACAACAGTCTAAATGGAACCCTTAAGATCAATAGGTGTTTTTGCCCATTTTTAATGTACTATTTCCTATTTTTTAGGGGTTTTTTTTCCTTCTTCCAGTAAATATTGCCATAAGTGTCTCACCTTAGAAATGGTCTCTTTAATTTTGAGGGAAACAAGACTTACCCTGCCACTTCCTAACCATTTTTTTCACTGTAAGAACTACTCTGATTATATCCATGTAGAATAATACAGCATATTGATACATTCCAGTGTAATATTATATTGCTTTGTATCACAGTTTAATGTTCTGACTGTATTTTACTATCAGGAGCGTAATTATTTGTTTTGCAAATGAATTTCCAAAAATATAGCTACAGTACTATTGGCCATAGTTGGCTATTAGCCATGGCCATTGCTTGGCTTTTAAGCAGGATGGGATCTGTGCCAGGGAGGTAATTATTCTAAGTAAAGAAGGACTTGACTCCATAGGAGAACAATTCCTATTGTAGAATTGCATCTATTATTTCTATCCTGCTATAATCACATAATGCACAAGCAATGGTGTGGGACAGATGGAGTAGGAGACCATCAGTCAGAACATCTGGCTTCTCTCCCTGGGTGTGGTGTCCCTCTCTAGCATGGGCGATCACTGTTTGCTTGTCTCCTTGGAGGGATGTTTTTTGATGAGCTGTGGGTGATGCTCTTGCTGATCTGTGGAATCAGTGCTTGATAAAAAGCAGCCTTTTTTTTTCTTCTCTACCTGGGGCCTGTTTCAATCTTTGCAAAACTAAAGATCTATCTTGAAGCGTGATTTGTGACCAAAGTTTGAACTTTTTTTGATTAGACAAGTTGAAGAATTATTCCTGTTATTACAACGGGGTTCAGGAGCCACTCCCAAACCTAAATCCACTCCAAATATGGGGCTCCACGCTTCAGAGTGTAGCACACCAAGATTAATAAGGCATTCTAAAGTCTATTTTTTATTCTTAGTCATTACTTCAGTGTAAACATATTGCAGTGCTTTGAATGGGGAGGAGTGTGAGCTTCAAGAGCTGGTGAGCCATCAGAGATGATAATTAGAGTTTCTGCTGTGGTTAGAGACACACACACACAAATCCCCACTGCAAACACAGTACAGCCTGAGCTGCAGTTATGAATGCCGTTGCTCTGTGCTCATTTTCATTTCTAGCCAGTAAAATAATTCACTATGTCAATAGTACATGGGAGGCATGGATGCTAATTTACATTCCTTTGTAAAGGGTTTCAGATGATTATATTTCCCTCACAGCCAATCCTATGCTAATGAGAACTCTCTGATTCCAAAACACTGCCAGGATTAATGTTCGTGGACTCTGCACCAGGGTAAATGACCTGTGGCATAGCTTTAATTAAGGAAGACAGGCACATAATTAGAATAACAACAGCTTACTATCAATTTCTGCAGCAAGTCTCAGCCCCCGGGTGATACGTCATTTGTGTGCACCGCCTGCATGTGGGTGGATGGACTACTACATGAAAGGCCCAAAAAACAAAGCTTTGTCATTTCTAAATGGATATTACATAAACTGCACCCTTTGTAGAATCCCTGAAGCAGCAGTTGCAGCGTATTATTGCAAGAAGAGGAACAGAAACCAGCATTGCACAACAGAGACCTGAGGAGAGATTCATATGAACAGCTCTTTTAGCCTGCCTTTCTGAGCAGATGTAGTAAAAGATGTGGTGAAGTCTCAGTCTAGCAGCTAGCAGCTCTCTGGAGAGAGGACTGCATCTCAAAATATCTGGGTGTCTGCCCCCACTGCCCTCCTTAATCCTGGCACATTTTGTGGATCCTGCCCTCAGGATTTTAGGCTGATTTTTGATTTGTGAACTGCATGTTCAGGGACCTACTTAGAAAAATAAGTCACCATTATCCACCAACCATTGTGCTTTGCAGATAAAGCTTTGTATGAGGCTGATTGGCTCTCAATGCCCTGGTGCTGAAAAGCTTGGATGCGGACCCCTCTCTGGCAGTGACTATCTTCCTTTATTGTGTTTGCATGGCATCACAGTCAGATATGCTTTTCAAACATGGCATGGGGACTCAAATTCTTTTACAATTGCATTTTAGACCCCCACAAGAGCCAAATCTGGTCCTAAAGTAGCTCCTCTCCTGACATGTCATGGCTAGAGCCTCCTGTCCCTTCCGAGATATTGGATCATTCTCGCTGGTCCACTTGATGGCTCTAGAATTGATTCACATCTTTCCTAAAGTGGAATCTATCTGCTTTTGACTTCACCTTTGAGTTTCCCTGGATTTTAGAAATTTTTTATTCTGCCTATGCACACAGAAACTTGTAAACCCTACAGAAATAAAAAGAATATTTTTTTAATAATTGTACCATATAACAGAAACAAGGAAAAAAAGTAATTAAAGCAGCATCTTAGCTGTATAATGACACTTCAGTGAATAAGGTGATACAGAGATAAATGAAAGTTGTCACTCTTTTCGTATGATATCCACGTGAGTTGCCTCACTGTCAAGTCTTCAAATCTTAAAAAATAACATTTCAGAGATTTGGTTGCAACATGACACAAGACTGACTGAAGTTCTAATTAGTCTGGTGGACAGCAGACTTGTTCCTACAGAACAGGAAGCTAATTATTTTTGCTTATAATAAACTCTTCAGATTTCACTCGTAACATCTGCTCTTCAGCACTGGCACAAGCACAACACACAGACAATGAATAATTATGTTAACACCACAATGTTACCAGAAGTGGGGTTTTATTCTAAAGTAAGGCTTCATTAGTCAACACTGCAATAAAGAACAGAATTAAGTGCAGTAAACTTAATTATGAGTTGTGTAACTGTGATTGCTTCATACAGAAATTCAGGGAGCTTGTAGTTGGTTTTCCTGATCGTCTGTGATTTGGATAGCATTTCTGCATGAGTAGGACAGATCTTTACTACAGAGCCAGCCCAAACTCTCAAATTTTTCTTGTTTGTCTGTCTACCTAGCATGTAGAAACCAAAACTTTGCTACAATATGGTGATGTGGGCGAACAAAAAAGTTTTTCTGAAACAACATATTATTGTGTGTGAACTGCCCAGTACTTACTGCCCTGTGTCAAGAGAGTGCCTTGACTCCAAGGCAGAATCAGCAATTTCATGATCTCAGACAGTCTTGTGATGGGCAAGAGAAAGCACCCAGAGGAGTACTAGGGGTGACTGTGCCATCCTCTTGTTTGTGCATATGTAATGGAAGTTAGCTTACATGACTAGGCATGGGTTAGAGCCAGAGCTCTGCTTTGACTTGGTTGAACTCACCTCCTTTTCTGATCACTTTGGTGGTGATAGGTCTGCTTGTTCTCTTCCACAAATGACAGCTTTTCCCATGATCACCTAGAGAGAACTCCTAGAGGAATGGTTTCCAAAGGTTGGGACCAGCAGATCACTGGTAACCTCCAATCTTTCCATGTATCTGTGGCCCATACAATAAGAAAATGAATAAAAATTACTATTTCAATCTGCTGAGTTTGTGAGCCATGACCCCTAACCTCTCAGGACAAAACTCTGTGGGATGTGCCTCGCACACACATACACAAGTACAAGAGCACTGAGGACA
Organism: Origma solitaria; assembly: GCA_013397895.1. Taxonomy (NCBI): domain Eukaryota; kingdom Metazoa; phylum Chordata; class Aves; order Passeriformes; family Acanthizidae; genus Origma; species Origma solitaria. The sequence goes on from VZRL01003806.1 coordinate 203,271, forward strand.
ACAGAGGGAAAGCTGTTCGCCACAGCCATGCTCACTCCTGCACCAGGCTGTATCAGATGTAAGCAGCTCCTCAGCTGGCTGAGCAGAAGACAAAAATGTCTCCAGTGTTGATACAGGGAAGAATGTAAATATGCCATAGGCGGATGTTCACTTGGACAAGCACTCCAATTTGTGTCCTTCTTCTTACAACAGAGCAAGCTGCTCTTCCCCAAGTGAAATTTGGGGTTTTCTGTACTAGGGTGTGTGTAGCTGCACCTCTCATCTCTTTGGGATTCCCCAGCTTTCATCTCTTCGTCTTCCTTGCTTTAAGCCATGCGCATGACTAACCTGTCCTTCCAGCTCAGAAATGTTAAACACAGCTCCTCCCTGAAACCATCAGCTGCAGTCCTCAGACCTGCCAGGTCCTGTGTGTTTTAGCACGAAGCTCCCACCTGGCTCCCTCGCTATCTCTCTTTGCCTAATGCATTTACAATGCAGAGTGGTGGTGTCTCTCCCAGCCCAGGATGTGCCGTGCTGAATCCCTGGTCATGGGATCCTCTGATCTGCTGGCAGCTGGAGTAGGAAAGGCAGGCTGCCCAGGCACTGTGAGGTGTCCCCATTGTTCCCTCTTCAAAGGAGCCCTCCTAGGGTGCATGTGATCCACCAGGAGCATTTGGAGTTCCTCATCATCCTGTGAGAGCAGGAGGAGATAGGCTGTGATGCCATCTCAGCTTTCTGAAATTCAGATATGTGACAAGTCAGACTTTGGGGTGGGAGGGGGTGGCAGGTTGATGGACATTTAGGCACTTCTGTAGGCAGAGTTCACTGCCCCTGCAGTGCCTCTGGAGAGTGATAGCAATGCAGATGGGGGCTTGGTCAGGATATCTGAGTGTGGATCTCACTTACAGACACACGACCCTGCCAGCAGGCTCCCTTAGGGCTAATTTGTGGTGCAAGATAGGTGATGTTCAAGGGATAATTTTAAAAGTGTTGCTTAGTGAAAAAAGTTGTCTAAAGAAACAAAAAAATGTCTTTACTGGGATACTTTTTAGCAGATTGTATTTATTGGAGGTTCACTATAGGCCTGTGATATGTTTTACCTCGAGAGGATTAGAGAACAATCACTTCAGGTGGAAGACAGTACAAGTTCAATTTGTCTCAGCCTGCAGAAGTCTTTTACAATAGATAAGGTGAACAATGGCTTGGAAGTGCCTCTTTCCTTCCATTGACTATAATTTAGGGACCAGAGTCTGTTTGGCTCACATATGTATGCCAGAAGTTAAATAAGCTAAATGCCATACTAACAGCACAATAAGCAAACCTGAACCTGGGATATGAATGTTCCTATGTCTCCTGACGCTGAATGAAGTGATATGATCCTTGTGTTCTGCAGTACGTCTATAAATACAGACCCATTTTCCGGCACTGTTCTTTCATTCTGCTCAAATGAATTAGAGATCCATATCCCTTTATTTCTCCATCTCTGGATTCCACAGGCTGCTGTGGAGGGCAGTACCAGTGATCTGCTCTTCTTTGTCTCTGATCTGTGAAAGCAGAAAGTCCCCACATGTGACAGTCACATTCCCCAAGTGACTCCCTCAGCCCCATGCCAGCCAGGCAGAAAACTCTTGCTCAGCTCAGTTCCTCGGGGACTCGCTGTGGACAGGCAAAAGCAAAGGGAAATGCCACTAGGCTACTGCTCCTGTGCCACGGTGGAGAAGGCATCAAGGAAAACTGGATCATGGCACCCATTTTGGAATACCCAAACTAAATGAAAAAGCCAAATGTCATATAAATCTTGGTTGTTTGTACACCTCAGAGCCTGGACAGTGCCTATTTGAACACATTTGCCAAGGGTTTTCCACTGGCCTCAGTTCTCAGGTCCCCATGGAGGCAATCCACTCATCCCAGCACAGACTAGTGTCAAATGTCACTGGATCATGGGGAGAATGTCTCTACCCCATTTTGTCCTGGGGTGGGTGACTGCCACAGGGGTTGAGAGGGGAGGAAAAGGCCCCTTGAGCTTTTGCACTGCCCCTGCTGTCGCCTGTGCTCTCTGCCAGAGGAACAAAACACTGAACTAAGCTCATATATACAAAGTGAAATGACTGACCTCCACCTCAGTGAGACACCTCCACATTTTCCAAAGCTTGGAAAGATTTTGTTTACTCTGAATCAGGGAAGATTTTGGCCAAGAATAATTGCTTCACAGGATGCAGCAGTGGCAGACAAGGAAAACACGTTATCGAAGGAGCAGGATAAGCTGTGCTAGTACAGGTTGGATTGCCCTGATTTCACTGATCCACAACAGGATGAATTATCTACCACATCAGTAAGAAAATCACTTTCCTTTTCCCTGAAGAAGTCAGTCTGATACTATGGTACATGTGTATCAGGATCTGTGCTGAGATAGCACGGGAGAGGAATGTTGGACTTCTATTTGTGAATCAGCATTTAATAACTAGTGCCTTGTTTAAAACAGGCACTTGTAAAGAAACATACTGTTGTCTACATTTTCTTCTACCCACAAATAGAAAAAAGAAGAGGGAGAAAAGAAAGGATATGACAACACCCATCTATAGGAACTCACACAAAAAAATATAAGCAGCTGGAATTGATCCTTGTACCTATTTCCTAAGCGTAACTATTCTGCTATTTCCCAAAGGCAACATTTCAACCATCTAATCCAGAGAAATGTGGCGGGAAGAATATCAAGGTTATCAAGAATATCAAGGTTTTTTTCCTTACAAGGCTGGTGAAGTGGAGTCACTTGGGCAGGTGTTTGCAGGAATAAAAGCCCTGTGAAATGGTAGCCAGTGTAAGCTGATTTGAGGATGTGTGCTCTTGCCCCGAGATGGGCAAAATCCCTTCTTCCTCAGAAGAAGGCTCCCTTTATTTCCATTGAACTCACAATGATATAAATGATAAGGGAGTACCAAGCTGGAGATAAACTGGATGGATGCTTCTTTAGTTTCTGGAATTGCCAGGATATGTGAACATCCTTTGCCCTGTACTTTATCATGTAAAATAGTATAAAGGACTGTGAAAACAGGTAGGAACTCTGTCAAATCAGAACAATGTTTTTTTTCTCTTTCATCCCCTTTGAAATAAATCAGTCCATACAGAAATAGGGCAACAAAGCAGTAGTCCCACTTTCTAAATCTATCATTTTCTTGACTTTATCTTTTCTTACAGCATTCCCTGAGAAACAATTTGTGTTGCCTTTCAGGATGGTAAGAGTGCTGGTGGGATTAGTCTTCAGTCTAGCACTCTCCTGGTTTTCCTCTTTCCTTGGAACAGGATACAGTGTCAAAATCATCTCTGTTTGAAGAACAAAGTACAGAGTGATAAGCAATTTATGTTATGAGTACTTTTGCAATGCTTTCTCATCCCAGTTCCCAACATCCCCACATGACTTATTCTGCCTTCCTGCTGTGAGTGCTACTGGTCCTACATGTGAAATTAAACTCTGGAAAGCATTTCACAGCAAGAGGGGTTTGCTCTTTGAGTCCAAGCTCTGCCTTTTGTTAGGAGGCATGTGTTAATTGTTCAAAGGCTAGCTGGTTTCACTTGCTAAACCTGCTCTTATTTATAAGCAAAGCTGCTCTTGCAAAATATGAATCATCAAAGCTCAGAGACTGAAAGGGTAGATGAGGTTACCCTCTCCACTCTTTTGCCAGGACAAGCTCTCACACAGCTGTCTGTCCTGTGTCTGGGGTAGTAAACATTTGAGGAAATAGGATATCCAGCACTTCAGACACTTTTGGCTAAAGAAGCAAATGATGACTTCTGACACATTTCTTCTAACTTTTTCAGATCCCATAACATCTGTATACACAAAACTTAATATCATCCAAGAATAAATATGAAGCTAATAGAGAGGAGAAAACAAATGGCTCAGGCAGTGTCAGGTGCTGTATTAGGTGTAATGAAATGACTGAAAAGACTGTTTTTTCTGGAATCTACACTAACCTCTCATCCACTTAGCTCTCCCTGTCTCCATTCTCTCTGTATCATTTACTGTAGTTTGTTAAAATTAAATCAGGATTTTTGTTCCTGTGGCCTGTTCATGATTTTTTTTTTCTTTCTCTTAAATCAAATTTAACAGAGAACTCATTTTATTGTACTCAGATCAAGTTCCCCTTAAGAAAAGACTGTCCATTTTTCAGTACCACTAATGTGGACTTCAATTTACTTTTGTCCTGCTCTGCTTTGGATGCATTGGATTCCCACTCTTTCAGTATAGCTGATTTAATCTCTCCCTCTTCCCTGCTTGGGGCATCTGGGAGCAATTGGAGTGACTTTACACTCCTCTTTGGTTTCACGCTTTTGCCTCATTTTCTGATGTTGGCTAGACAGACGGAGAGTTTTGTATTTTATTTTCTAGAGATCTTAGCATGATGACAGCTTCGATTTTTGTGTGTGTTGTTGGTGTGATTTATGAGTTTTGTATTTCCCCCCACTAGCTGTCAGTGTCAATCTTTCCCCTGTGCCACAAATATTCCTTTCCTCCTATGGCATTAACTGTAATGTATGTCACCATTTGCATATTGTTTAGGACTGTGTCACAGCTTCATTCTGGCTTGCTGTAAAACCTCAGTTATCACATTTTGCTTTGCAACTTGATTGAGCCAAGCTCCTATGTGTACATGTCGATTTAAATACATGCTTTTATTTGGATAAAACAAATGTATAAAAAACTTGTATGTTCAAGTCTACAGGTAAGGAAGCTTTGCAGAATTGAGGCTATATGCTGTAATGACAACAAATGATTTAAAACACAGGGTCATGAGCCTCATTTCAATTTTTCCTCTTAGCAAGGCCCTTTCACAAGACAGGGTCACCACAAATTGGTATGTGCAGTCCCTCATTTTAGCTTAAGCATAATCAAAAGGCTCAGAACAATAAAAGCAACCTCAGGCTTCCTGGGCAATAGAGATGTACACAGCAGCATTGGTGAGGAAACACCAGGTGGAGTTTATTAAACTATGACTTCTTACCGAGCTCTGGAGCAATTAGGTGTTCTTAGCAGGTTGACAGAGCTGGAGGGTTCTTTTTAACCGATTTTTTTCTGCTTATTAAATGATAAATCTACTGACTGGGATCATAGAAAATTGCATGGCATTCACCACATTCATTGCATCTTGGTTTGCAAGGGAAGGTCACCAATGGGTCTCACACACAGAATTGCATTGTATGGGAGTATGTGTTATGAAATGCAGGCTGAGAACATTTTAAAGCAATTTGCATTAAGAAAAAATGCCTACAGAAACACATATATGCTGTAAATATATGCAAGCATATATACAAATCTCATAATGCCTTGAGAGGGCCAGTCTGTATCCTTCCGTTCTGTTGATTTATGAGAACTGTAACTCATATTTTAAAAAAGGCTGATGTGTCCATTTTTGGCCATGCTGGATTCTAGAGCATCCTGCAGAAATAGATGAATTAGTGTTTGATCTCATTCTGTTTTCTAGGTGGCACTGGCAATCTGTGCTATAAATTCCTGTGGTGCCTGGAGGGTTTTCCTCATTTTATTCATTTGAGTTTCCCACTAGCAGTTCTGGTTCAAGCTACAAACCTGCAAAGCAAACTGATTTGTAACCTAGACAAATTGCAGAACTGACATCCTACAAAACGGTCCCAGGAGGTGGGGAATATATTCTGAAGCCCTGAAATTAAAAGAAGAGCAAAGAAATAAAATTAAAAAGAAAAAAAAAGGTATAAATGCTTAATTTCTTTCAGTACTAACTTAAGATGGAGCCATCCTACGGCTAAACCAGAACTGTTAGAATCAATTAGTTCCACAACAGGCTACAGCATTTGTCTGCAACTGTTTAAGGTGTGAAACACTTTCTCTGTCCTGTAACATACCAAAAGAGAACCATGATATTCTTTGGGAGACTGTGTATATAAGTACATACACACACCACATATGCATGTCCATGAATGAAAATGGATGTGTGTGTGTGCCTTGAGTACAAGTATACATCATTCAGATATGTCCTGACGTATCTTTAGGTACCTAATGTTATAGATGGGTTACAGCAAGTTGACTTTCGTATTAAAAGTTAAAGAATGATGGTTTAATTAGTTTTAAATGTTAAATAGGTTAAGTGAGTTAATTGTAAAAGGTTAAGAATTAAAAGAATGATGTTTTAATTAGTTTTGAATGTTAAACAAGTTAAATGAGTTAATGAGAGGGTTTTATTTTGGTTGACAAGTTTATAAGATTGTGGTGGTTATCTGTAATATCATTAATGTTCTCCTTTGAAAGTTTTGAATAACATTTAAATCCCATTAAAAGTAATGAGACAAGATGGCCGCCAGGACAGGACTTCTGGAAAGTTCTGTAAAAGAGTGTCAGTCAAGACGCCAGGACCAGCCCAGCTCCAACACAGAGCATGCCCCATAGGGCAGAGTCAGAAAAGACCGCCCAAAGAGGTGGATACAGAGGGTGGAGTCAGGGCCGACCACTGCCACAGGGCGGGTACAAGTTAAAGAAAACTCACCCCGATGATTGGATAAAAGTATCAAAAAGTATCAAAATGTCTTGACTGGCACTCAGAGGGAATAAAAAGGAGGTGCGGGCACTCTGGTTTGTGCCTCTGGCTAGACCAGCTCTGGAATCTGTGCTGCTCTTTGCCTTGTGGGCATCCCCTATTGTTATTTGCTGTTTTCTTTCACAATAAATACTTCAAAATCGAAGAAGTGAAGTCTCGTTCTTCACACCTAACTCAAGTCAAATTTTTGTGTGTATATGAAAAACCAAACTTTTAATTGCATACCTCCTCCCACAGTTCCTGTGGACATCTCTGTGCTCACCTTCCAAGATACAAAGGTAAAACAGTAAGAGTTGACTCCTATTCTCTTGGAAATGAGAGCAATAGCTTGATGCTGCCTCTGATAACCTGTGACAGCCGTGGTGCTGTGTCTGTGGAGGAAGCACTCCCTAGGCGTGAGTAAGCAATACTGAACGGGCAAAGATGCACTTAAATACTAAATCTGTGTCCAATTTTGTAAAACAAAACATCCAGCAAACATCATCCAATCAGTCCAATGTACCACCAGCTGATGGCAACTTAGAGCACACATAAGCCTCCTCCACCAAGCCTGTACAGCTCAGTCAGCACAACAAAAGCTATGTGATAGAAATGCTGTCTCCTTCAGTAATGCCACGCTGGGTGGTGGCTCACACCAGTTTGGTCTTGACTGGAGGATTTCCCACCCTTCCAACGGCACAATGGCTGCTCAAAAACGCCCTTCTCTGCAGTGTCCCCTCATTTATATGGTGAGGAGGTCCAGGAAGATACACTCCAAGCCTCATCTTCACGCTCATTAGTCAAGACATGTTTGCCATACTTAATTGTGCAGGAGAGAGCTGGCTCAGAAGCTGGTAGCGTGATTACTCGAGTTTCAGAAAATCTATTCAATCTATTTAGACTTGAGTTTGCAGGATTTCAGGAACTGGAGTAATTACTCTCCAAAATAGCTTTTTGTCTCAACACTTAGCTGGAAATTCAGCAACAGCAGAGATATGACCAGGAGCTATCAAAGTATTAGCAGTAGCTTACACTCCCCCAAGCTCCCTGTGCAAGTACAAGCCCTGGCTAAAGGAGATAACACTAACAATACTTTTCATTTAAAAAAGGTCTTGGTGGCATGACAGAAGTTCTCACAGGTAGATAGTGCTGGTGTGGGATGCACTTTCTGACATCACTAGTGGGAACTGGATGGGCAAAAAGGTCACTCATTTTGAAGCACTGCCATTAATCTCTCAACTGTAAATACCCATCTAATATTTAATCTCTCAGCTGGAGTTGTTCTGTAGGGGCAAACTTGCTCCTGCAATCATTCAGCTCGGCTCAACTCCATTCAGATTCTGGATGAACATCAGCATTTTGAAGGAGCATCTGGCTGATAGAATAATTCAACAAAAGAAGATTTTCTCTTGTGACAAAATAGGCTGCACGATAAGCTATGTAGTACATTAAAAAAAAATAGAGCCAAAGAAAGGCAAGGCAGCCAGGTGCAAGTCTCAAACTCCTGAACATAAATCAAGTCAATTAACATCAGTGGAAAATTATAGACACAATGAGCTCAGAACATGCTTATTATTATGTTCTATGGGCAAGAATTAAATTTCAAGCCTGCACTTATAGTAAAAAAATACTACAATTGTCCACACTGGCATAAAGCGGTACATGAAATCAGGCATCCTGAGAGTCTGAAGAACCATCAATTCTTTGCAAGGATTCTGTCTCCTATTAGACTTAAGTTTCATTTCATCAAATATCCTTTGGAGAGAGAATGCCAGGGGTCGTTTTAATCAGGTTTCATGAGTTTCCATGGAAGGTGAAACTTCAAGGAAGGCAGAATAGTATTGCAACTGATCTCTAAGGCATAACTCAGAGGACCAGCTCTGCTGTTTGCTATTAGGGCTCAGTACTGTTCCATTTTAGATTTTGGAGCATGCAGCAAGCTGCTCTGTTGCCATGAGATTAAGGATGGGCAGATGTGAGAAGGGCAGCCCCAGTTTCTTCCTGTTAAAAGTCCAGCCCATCTTTATTGTTAATTATTCCGTCAATCTTCTTTGCCCTTTTAGTGGCCCTGCTTTTGGCAAATGCAAACGGAAGCTGCTGTCTCTTTTGAGTCAGGCCTTTGGTGGCTCTCAATAAATAGTCCCTTCTACCAGTGCCAAATATTATAAGAAAGGGATACTGTGAAAGAGCAAGTCAAGGTGAGATCAGGCGCCCTGGCTTAATTGCTGCTCCAGCTTCACAAAGGCTCTCCTTACAATTGAAAGACTTGTTTATAAAGCAGGAGAGTAGCTAGGAGAAAGGACTCTCTAGCTCATTTTCAGGAAACAGATGGAGGACTGGGGTCATACTGTAGTTTGGGATAAATTGTACAGGATGCTGCTGAACTCTTGGCTCAAGGGCTGCATTAGCCTTGACAGATAGCTCTTTCTGAAGGAGATAGCTCTTTCTGAAGGAGAGCTCCTTTCCAACAGATGATAATGCAGCGCTTAGCATCCCTGCTCTGCTTTGCTACATCACTTCCTCAGGAGGGGTCGAAACCCAAGAGAGCTGGCAGCATGGTCCTGATGGCCAAGAAGCTCCTGTGACTGCTGTGGACACCAGCTGGCAGGTGCCAAGGGCTGCGCAGCTGCCCCAGGCTGAAGCAAGCCCGAGGGCAGCACTTCGTCTTGTCCTTGCAGCGAGGGCCAGAGAGGATCAGCGTTGTGCTTGTCACTCCCATTTTCAGCCAGATGGTCTCTTCCTGTGGTTATAGAGGATGATTATATCTCTTATCGTAATAGAGGGTGGAGACGCTTTCGAGATAGACAGGAGGTCATTGTTCTTTAGGTTGGATAAGAGGTCCCAATTACATCCAGGCCCCAATAGGGAGTATCAGTGCAAAGGGACAAGACAGCACCTGCCCCCAAGAGTTCATGGTATATGTGATGGCTGGAGGCTGGGTGAAAGAAGGGCTGGCAACCAGAGGCACAAAGATCTGCTGGGACCCTCACACTCAAGGTTTCCTTTCATTGGAAACTGTGATGGGGGACAGAAGAGAGGGAGAAGGATGTGGAGGCTTGTGCCCCATAGGGAAGTGGCACACAATTACGGGCACACCAGGCCTGACCTTCCTCTTCTACAGAAACAGCCAGGGGCTGAGGGAGCTGCCTCAGGGGGCTGGGACCTGGCCCAGCTGGCTACAGTCACCTAGCAGAACCCAGCCCTTGTACCAGTGCTTCAAGGGGTTTCCCAAAGCTGCTACAGGGATCTGCCCTTTATAGCTTATCCACCCCCTCTTGACAGGTACTTAAAATTGCTCAGATCCAGAGTGGCAGTAATGTGGTATATCCTCATACAATCGCAGGACATCTGAGAGTTTCAGCCCCTCATTTGGCACTATTTGTTGTGACAATTTAATAAAACAATATTGTAGTTTTTTTTTTTTTTTTAAATGCTTGTCTTAATATAATGCTGAGCATAACTGAGAGAGCCAAGACATGAACTCAAACGAAAAGTTCAGAGGCTAAGAGCTGCTTTTAAGCCCTAGGAAATGCTGAAATGGAAACAAAGCAGGAATTGTCAGACATGTAGGAAATAATTTCTGCTTCAAATTCATTGAAGACATTGGAATTGTTCCAAAGAGGAGCCGGTCCATTAAATCTCCTAAGAGTGGCTGCTGCACTAAGTCAAATCAAAAGCCCATCATGTATTTAACAGTTATCAGTAGCAGCTACTGAAAAAGAATGAAAGAAAGAGGACAGGGAAAGGGGAACTATCTAACCTCTAATAAAATCTGTGCATTAGGGACTTCTGGAGCTATTCACCACCTTACCCTTTCAGGCCCAATGCTTACACTCTCTTTTATTGACCTGTTTGTACTTTTGGTGTTCCAAAAGTTTATGGTGGTGAATTTATGGCAGTGAAAAATTTATGGCAGTGACTCTCCTCCCCGATTATGTTTTGTGTGAAAGAGTGTTCCCTTTAGTTTGCTTGAAATGTTCTGCCTGATCATTTAATTCAGTGTCCCCAGCTCCTCCCCTGCAGTGAGCAATTACACACTTTCTGACCTAGCTGGAAAGCTGCAGGATTTTACATTCCATGTCATTTTCTTTTCCCTGCTGGAGAATCCCAGCCTATTTACTTTCCCCATGTACAAGAGCTGATCACCCTTTGGTCTCCATCTATGCCTTTCCTGTAGTCCGACTTTAAGGCCCTCAAGAGTATGAGAGACTCCTGCCTCATCTGTAAAAAGTGCCTTTCAAATCAGTGCTGCCTTCTTCTGACACAGCTGACATTACAGACAGTCAGGAGGAAAGCACAGGCTGCAGAATTTCTGTAGGTAGAATTTATGCAAATGAGCACCGTTTCTGCATTGCGGGCTGGAAAAGAGCTAATGCCACTCCGCTGGTGATGTCATCTATTTCTAGTCACCACTGGCCGTGCAGCAGCCCAGTGACATTGCAGTGCTCGAGCTTGGACCGGACAGGATTAATAGCAGGAGATACTTTAATGAAAACCAAGCACCAGGAAAGGACTGATGTGTTTGGATTAGTTTTATAGCCTAAGATGCAAAGCAGGTAGGAAAACCCTGGACTGATTCCAGCTATATTGCACAGCGGCGTCCAAAGATATCAGCACTAAAGAGCCCTTTTATTTCCTGAGCCATGCCTCAGTAGTCAGGAGGACTTGTTCAGTGGGCCTGCAGCCAAAGGGCCCAACCGTCTGACTTTCCGAAGCTGATGTTTACTGTCCCTTGTATCACAAAGCTGCTGCCTGGAGAGCAGCTGGCTGGAGGTGTCTGGAACAATCCCAGCCACCGTTTCATAAGAAACTCTTTCTACGTTTCTGCTTTCCCACAAAGGCTCGTATTTTATGATTGCTGGTGGGCAGGAGGTTGATGAAATGCATAGCTGATCTGAAACCATAAAAAGGCAAGAGGTGAGATTTAAAAAATATACCAGTCATGGTTAGGCCTGTGAAATCAATAACACACATAGCCATTGTGCGAGGAGGAACAACAAACTCCCTGCACCCTCCACCAGCTGGTTTCCTGTCTGTGGTGTAATGGGTGGGAGTCTGGGTGGTAAATTTACACCTTGCTAAAAGCCAGATTATAAATTCATTGTCCTCTCCTTTCATCCCCCTCTTTCATGTCCTCTCCAGAGCTAAGAGACGAATTGTACCAGATTCATTTTAACTACATATTTATTTTTAGAAAGCCTCAAATGTCACTTTCTTGTGCCTGAGAACAGAGATTTTTTGAAACAGAATCCCCCCTTGAATCAGAAATGGGGCAAAATGCAGTAGTGTCAGCTTTGACACCTTGGAAGCTATGAACTCTCCCTCTCTCTTGGTGGTACCTTTTAGTTTGGGTGGATGACTTCAGGAATGAAACCAAATAAACCAACACCTTAGTTCCGAGTGCCCGTGCAGGAAAGTGGGATTTGAATCTCCCATGCTCTCCACGTGGCAGACAAACACCCTCCCGTAACCAAACTGAAAACCAATAAAAACTGGTGAGTCAGTGATTACTCATCCCTGTCAACATTACCGGGATTCCTGCTACTGCCTCTGTGTCACCGCCTTTGCCCTGGGGCCACGGGTCAGGGAATCCCCTGCAGAGTTAGAGACCGGCTGGGTAGCCCTTCACCCCTGCTGGTGGTCACAGCCATTGTGGGTGCTCCCAAGTCCCCGTTCACAGATCTGTCTGGGGATGAATGCTGTGGCTGTCCCTTCTGTCCACAACATGCCCCAAACAGTGCCCAGAGGGCATGAGTGCTCAGGTGTGTCTTGAGGCTCACCTCAAGGACGGCAGATTACAAAGGTGGTTTCAAAAGTTGTGTTGTGAGTGAAAGGCCATGTTCTTTTCCCCTGATGCTCCTCTGATGTTCACAGCCTATGCCAGCAAAAAAAAACCAACAAAGAAAAGAAAAGAGAAAAGAGAAAAGAGAAGAAAAGAGAAAAGAAAAGAAAAGAAAAGAAAAGAAAAGAAAAGAAAAGAAAAGAAAAGAAAAGAAAAGAAAAGAAAAAAGAAAAGAGAAAAGGAAAGGAAAAAGGAAACAAGGGGTCTGAGTCCCAGACGTACAGAGGCCAGTTTACCCCAATCAGTTTGTTGAGGATGCTTCACCTTCCTATGGTCAGAACACTGAAATTCTCCCAAGTGCTCAAGAGCCATAGATCACCACATACATTTCCTGAAGAGTCAACAGGAAAGGAAAGGTAGATGCCCCATTTCCTTTTTGACATTGGGGTTTTGCAGGTAAGAGATAGAGATGCTGGATGTTCTGGCTCATTTTCTTGAGCATGAGAGAAGCAGAGAACTGAGCAGCCCCATACCATCACGGGGTGGAGGTATTTATATGTGGCATGCTCAGCTCAGGAGGGAGGTCTGAGCTGCCTGTGAGCCACCCTCACCTGCTGACCATCTTCTAGTGATGAGAAATGGACTTTAGTGTAGACAAGAAGAAGGCCCCATTTTTCTTGAAGGATTTCCTCAAATTTCTTCCAAATATGAGTAAACAGGTCAAATGAAGAAAACACAGTGTTTTAGAAAAACTCCAACCTTCTGGGGCTGCCTCAGCTACCTGAATATTGTTGTGCATTGCAATTGCAAGACATCTGTCAACAGGGTTGTTCCTTAGAGACAGATGTGGCAGTATTTATTTTGGTGGTTTTGGGGCAGTCTGTGTATGTGATTCATGACAGATATGCTTATCTACTGAGAACTTTTTTGAATAGCTGGAAACTCATTCCAAATGATATATTCACTGGTGATGATAAATGTAAAGGGAAACCAAGTGCACTATTTTTATTCCTTTTTGAGTAGTGTGTTTTTCACATAAAGAGACATGAAGATGCTGTTCTGTAACCTTCTCTCCTCCCGAGGACAGAGGGAGAGTACAGTTGCTTTTAGTCAAGCAAAGCATTGTCAGTGCACAGCCCAGAAGTCTCCAGCTACCCTGGCAAGCAGCCAGACAAACAAGATTGCTCCGTTTTGAGTCTCAAGTGTCGCTGAAGTGTGACATATTAGAAAGAATGGCCTTGGATGGAAAATATACCTTGACCTATGACTCAGCTAGCTGGATAACAGAAGCCTCTCGCTGTCTTCTAATTTTTACAGCCTGGGAGAACCTCTGTTTCTGATAGCATGGACCTCATCTCAGCAGTGAAACTGCTCTCTGAGCAACCTTCCTAATTACGTCACATACTGCCTTCTGCTCGCTTTCACTGATAATCAGCCAAGCACCTTGTGGCTAACAAGCAGATGCAGATTTTGCTTCTGTGGGAAGCACTGTTAGAGAAGTATTAACATGCTTTGGCTTTCTGTTATATAATGAGGGGTTTTATCGTCCTTTGTATAAAGTTGACCATGGGCACCCGCTTTTATTTTGTATTTCATTCCAGCCCACCCATCTGTTCTCCTTCTCTGCAGTGGAAATAAGGAAGTAGGTTGGGATCTGATTAGCTAGGGCTTCACAGATAAGCACTGGCTCACCTCCAGTTCCAGGATTCTTGTTCCTGTACACAACCTTCAGATGTGTTCCATGCTATGCTATGCTACATTCTGCTGTGCTACACTACATTATTCTATTCTATTCTATTCTATTCTATTCTATTCTATTCTATTCTATTCTATTCTATTCTATTCCATTCCATTCCATTCTATTCTAATTTTCTCGCCCTTGGGCTGGATTCCAGGTCAGGTGATGTGTACTTCAGATGCTGTACATCAGATGTATCAGATGTCTGGAAATCAAATATTCCATAAATGTGTTCACCATGGCAAAAAGCCTCCTTTCCCACCTCCTGACTAAGACCTCATCTGGAGTGCTCTGTGCCACTGTGGGGATGCAAGCAGAGTCCCTTCCAGCTGGTGTGCTGCTGATTCAGTGATTATAGGAGCAGCACCCATTGCCAACTGTTTCATGGATTACATATGCAGGAATTGCCATGCCAGAACAGGCTGCTGGTCCATCTAGTGGCTAATGTAAGATTTTTTAGAGAAAGACATAAAAGGCTTATAATGAATCCAATTAGTCAATATTATACCAGTGGGGGATATTTCTCCCTGACCTCAGCTGGTTATCAGATTATGTACCCTGAAGCATGAGGATTGATAGTCGTTGTCATTTCAGTGCATCCAGAGTAGCTGCAGATGCTCTTCTTATTCATATTTATGTTTAGGAACAAATTCAACTCATATACAAGAATGTGCAACTCCTTTGCTGTGTCAGTGGTGTCAAACTAGCAGTGAATCAGATAAATGTATTGATTAAAGACACGTCTTTCAGCATGGAAGAATAATGTCAAGTCTTGATTTTTTTTTTCCTACATGCTAGGAAATACATCAGTTCTTACAGAAGAGTGTTGCTTACACTGTGATATTGTTTAGCAGATTTTTTCAATGTGGGCACAGCAATTTCAAAGAAAACAACAAAAGCAAACAGCTGGCGTTTACTGAGGCAGACTTTACACAGGAGCGAGATCAATCTAAGGAACGTAAACCTCAAGTGCCTACTGTAATATTGATATGTACCTCAGATTTCAGTAGTTTTTAATGCATTTTTAATGAAGAAATGCTTTTTAGAAACACAGTGTGGCCCTTCAAAATATTGCCCTGGTATTTTCTGCTGAATTCACCTGCTCTAAAAGGTAACACAGTAGCAATGAAGGTAGGTATAAAACCTCCCAAAATCCCAGTATTTATTACAAATGTGACTTCCATTTGTGAGAAGTATGAGAACGTCTGTGTGCTTTTATAGGTCTGACATCAAGCTGGTCTGCTGTTTCCTGCAAGAGGTTGCTGAAAGCTATACACAGGGACCAATTTCTGATGAATTTAGCCAGTCCTCTTTGTGCTGTTCAAGGTGACTCACTGGCTGGTGTGGGGGAACATAATTCATCATTCTCCTAGTTTTTACTATGATTATTGCTCTGAGTATTCACTGATTTACAAATTACCTGTACTCGTCACCTAAACCTCACGGTTACGTATCTACTCCCTGTGGAGTTCTCACCCAAGTAATATTGGGGCTTTTGGGAGAAGCACGTGTGCAACAGGTGTTGCTATTTTGGAAGAATACTCATTTGTATAACTTTGCATAGTATGGTTTTGGCATTACTGACATGCTCATTTTTTACAAGGTAGAGAGCCAACAGGAGAGGTGCTGTATGAATCAGAAGATGAAGTGTTTGCTACCTCTCATGCAATTAATACTTAAACATTTGTTAATATCTGGTGAACACCTGCACATACTATTCCTAAAAATAACATTTAATTCCAGTTTCTCCAGGAGAAACATTACAAAGCCATGCCTCTTTTCCTGTGATGTGGTACATTTGAAAATAAAACAGAAGTGTGGTACTTGGAAGAATTCCTAAAGCTTTCCCAATTAATTATTTGGCCTTCTTTAATGCCTCTGAGTTCATTCCCTGGTTTGTCATTGTGTAGCAAAGCTTTTCTGCAGCTGTCCTCCCCGCCTTCACGCAGGGCTGAAGTGACACCTTGCATCCCAGGCCCCTCACAGGGTTTGAGATGGCCAATTACGCTTGTGCCAAGGGCATGCACAGAGGGAATGTTTGCATCACCTGCCATTAGCACACAGCAGCACAGGGTCCTCAGGATCCCCTTCCCTATTGGAGGATGAGAGGCTGTTCCAGAGACAAGCACAGAGGCCAGCCTTGTCCACGGGTGCATGGGATGGCGTGTCCTGATTGGAGCCACCCACTACGCTCACTGGGGACCTGTTCACATCAGGTGACTGACACCATTGTCACTGCCTGAGTTGGGTTGCCTCTCTGTGGAAAGCTGTGTGACAGAAAAGCTCAGAGTTTGGTGAGCACCTGGACTAGGACATGTCTGGCACGTGCCTCTAGATGAGGAGCTTGGAAGCATGCCCAGGTGCAGTATGATAGGTAAAACTGCAGAGTGTCTGAATTCAGCTGCTCTTCCGAGCCTCCATCTGCAGGAAGGTCTCTCCTTATGCACTGTAAATTAAGCCTAGAAGTTGGATACAAACAATAGCAACCCACCACAACCTAACCATGGGGAGAAGTAGGGCATTTTGGCTTGCTGGGGGTTCGGACACACTTTCCATTGCTGTTATGCTGGGATAATAATCAATGTTTGCCCTTCCAGACTATGACTCAGGAGCCTATCAGTCTATTCTAAAAATTGGATGAACAATCAAAATGTGGACTGAAAATCACAGATGATGCAGGATGGCATCTATCTCCTTCTCACAGCATTCATCTTCATATGCTCTCTGAATATTTCAAAGTGTTTTGGCACATATTATCCTGAAATGTTTGTTTCAGCTCTGGCAGTTAATGGAAACTCATCAAATGCAGTATTATACCGACATTTAGATGCATGCCTACTCTATTAGTAGTTCTTCTCTATTCATTTCCATGAACATAAAAGTTGTGAAGTTGAGCCTTGGTTTCTGATTTACGTACTGCCTGTTCCTAGCACAAGGATTTTTGTAGAGGACAAACTGCAGCAAATGAATCCTGAGCAGAGTGCCAGTAGAGCTACTGAAGTGACCCTAGACACAAATTTGTGCCCCCATATCTAGTTAGAATTTTTTACTATTTGCAAAGGAGTTGGCTGAAAAAGCCCTTTAGCTTGAGTATGTCTAAAGTTCAGTTTATTTTTTCTGACTTGGGTCCTGCAGGACTCCTAAGGATTGCAGGCACCAGACAGCTGTGTTTAGCCTTGCCTGTTACAGTAACGTCAAGGAAACCTATCACAACTGGCAAGCCTTCTAAAAACATGAGGGTTTATGGATTACAAAAGGAGAAAACACGCAGATTAAAATAAACTGTTACCAGACAGAAAGACACCCACCCTCTTCCCCTATAACTTCTTTAAAAAAGCTCTGGGAGTTTGCTTTGATCAGACTTTAAGGTGAGAGCAGATCTCCTGGAAGTTATCTTCAAGCTAACAAAATAGTGATAAGCAAGGGAGGAAATGGAGCCAAGATACGCCATGTTTGTTAAAAGACAAAAATCTGGTGATTGTGACAAACTCTTCTACGATCTAGCAGAAAGGACATTACAGAATGAGCCTTGCTGGGCCCTGAACAGGATTTCCTTTCTTGCGGTGTTGGTCTGTTTGTGTGGTTTTGGGATTTGAGCTTTGCTGGAGGAGACACAGAGAGACTTGAAAATTCAGCAGCCCCTGGATGGCTTTCCCTTTCCTGGGATAGAGCCAAAGTATAGAATGCAAGTGAAAAACAAAGAAACAAGAAACAAACCAAAACAAACCCCAAACCAACCAAACAAAAAAGACCCCACCCAACAAAAACCCACCCAAACCACTCCGTCACTACTGGTCTCTATTGAGGAGTTGAGTCACTGAGTGATTTCAAAGCCAACATATGCTAATGTCCAGACTTCTTAAGACACCAGGAGAATGATCTTCCTAAGGGAACACTCTATGTAGCGATGGAAAAAAAAAAATTTGGTCCACTCAGTCAAAGCTACATTACTATGCATCACTTTACCAGGCTGCTATAAACCCATCTTCACTAGGCAGTTGACAGAGGGCTTTATGAAACTGAGCCTTTAATTTTCATAGAGAGCTTCCAGATTTAAAATTGAGTGAGTGAGATGAGAAATTGCAGTGAAAGAGCATGGCTCCACCAGCCTCCAGCCCACAAGAGATGGAAAATCTCCCTGCCACAGGAGGAGCAACCAGGTCTAAAAATGTCACTAAAATGGGAGTCACCACCATCCTTAAAAAGGTGTCCAGGAAAGATGGGATGCACCCCCTTGGTTGAGTCCCACCCTCTTTACTTTGACTGCAAGAGAAGCAAAAGTAATGTTTGCAACTGTTTGCTCAGCTTTTTTCGCCTAAAATCTGTGTCTGGTCAAACAACTCAAGGAGAATGCCTTGCTGCCTCTGCAGATGCCAAGGCTGTGGTGCAGATAAGCAGAGGACTCCACTGTGTTATTGGTCAGGGCTCCTCCACCCAGCGATATTTAGAGTAAAGAAGCCCAACAGCACAAACAGGATTTGTGTGTGCAGTTATCTTTTCCTGGGTTTTTATTAGCAGCAAATTGCTTGACAGGACATTCAGAGGAAGGTGAAAACAGTCTTCTATCTGGGGTTTCTCTGCTGGTGCAGGGTTCTCAACCTGAGAACCTAGAGTAACCTAAAGTCACATGGAGAAAAGGTCAGAAGTGGTCATGGCTCTGAAAGAAATTGGATGCTTGTAAGCTGCTCATCAGCAGGGACTTCTGCTTAGCACATGATTTCCACAGGGCAGTTTTTTTCCAGCTGTGTGAGATATAATGCTTAGATAAGAACTACAAAACACAGACAGTAAAAGGACTTTCTGTTTGAAGTTGTGGTGCACACACTAAGATAATTCAGGACTTGCCCTCATGTATTCAGGGTAAAAAAGAGAGTAAATGCCAGGAAAAATAAGTGTGCCTTGCACATCAACTCAGAATGTTTATATTTTATTTGCTGTTGGCGAGTTTCTAGAAACTCTGTCCTGAAACCATCTAAATGGTAGGTAAACATTCCTGTAGGCAGTTTGCCATGTGTCCTGAGACCCAGGATCCCTTTGGATGATGTTGGTTTTCAGGAGATTACCTGGCCCTTTCAAACCTTGCTGTTCACTGGATCTGATGCCCATCTGTAATTGTGAATTAATATGCTATTAGTCACTGCCACTGTTGCTTAAAAATGTTTTCCTCAAATTCCATACAATGTCTTGCAGCTTCTGAATCTTCACATAAGATACAGAAGGGCATTTTAATGGTGTCATTCATGTACTCTTTGAATGTTACATCAGTCTTTGGCTTCATTTCCCCTGACTTGGCAGCAGGATTGTTTTGCTTTATTCCTGATTTCTCCCAAGCCTTTACCAGGCACTGAGTCTGGGCTGTCAAGGAAGGTAGGAGAGGAAAGAATTGTCATAGTCCTTGGCATGCTGCACCTTGGCTCCATCACCACTTCAGAGCAGGAGCAAAAAGGCAGCACAGGCAGCACAGGCACCAGCAGACGCAGTGAAACAAGGCCCTTTGTCCAGCCAAGCACCACAGATAAGTTAGACAGAGCAGTCCTCACTTTCCTTCCCAGTTTGATGGCCTGCATAAACATCTTGCAGCCCTTGGTTTTCCAGTTTTATGTTCCTCCTGACGTTGCTACTTCCTCGTCCTTCAGACCTTCCTTTATCCCATCCCATCCCATCCCATCCCATCCCATCCCATCCCATCCCNGCCCCAGGCAGCTCAAACAAGAGGCTCGGGGCAGACAGCCTCTCCCTGTCCAGGTGCAGTGTGGCTGCTGTTCCCTTACCTTTCCTAGCCAGCCATCACACCCACATCCAACTGCTGCTAAGCAAAGCAGCACAAAGCCAGCAGATTTGCATACATCCGTGCAAACTTCCTGTGAGGTCTGAGTAGCTGAGTTTCACTTTGGGTTTCAGGCTAATGTGGAGCCAGACAGTGGTAGGCATCAGCAAGTCTGTAGAAGGGATGTGTCTTGTCACTTGTGCTTGCCAGGTTGAGTATTCCACTGTTGGAAAATTCACTGTCTGCCTGTATTCAAAAGTTGCCTCTAGTGAGACTAAAACTACTGTCAAGACTTTGCTACTTTTGGCACCGATACCTCTGAGGGAAGTCTCTAGGATTGTTTAGTCTACAGAAGAAATGACCAAGGTGGTGATGGTGGGGATACAGTACTAGTTTTTAAATAGGAAAAATATTGCAAGCTAGGAGAAGGGCATGCTCTCTGTGTCTTTGGAGAACAAGACAAAATGGAAGTGGCTTAAATTATCAATACAGAAATTTTGCTTAGGTGCTGGGGAAAGCTTTCTCATGGTAAAGATGCCAGTGCAGCCATGGAACAGTTTATTAGGGAAAATTGTGTAGCCTTCATCATGCTGCCAGAGCAGGAGGTGGCAGAAGTCCAGCACAGATTAGATCAGTATCTGACTCTGTTGGAACAGGCAGATGGACCTGGTGACCTCTCAAGGGCTCTTCCAGCCCTGTTTTCTCTAACTCATTTTCAATAACTAGTACCAAGAAAATGCAATCAGTGTCCTTTTGGAGGCTGTATTAAGATGGGTAAGAGAGCACCTCTGCGCTGGGGAGCATAGAGAGTCAACAGGGCTGAGACAAAGTATGCCTGAGGGAAGAGGGAGGCAGAGAGAGGGGAGCCAGGTTTCCCAAAGCTAGTGTCAAGGCAGTAGGAAGGAATCTGTGCTTTTGGGGCCAACATCTACTGGCTGTCTGATCAGAGATTGGCCAGAAACGTGAAGCTTTTGTGCTGCCAGTGGGTCTGAAGTTTGTTGAATTTTATATTGCTTTCAGATACTTCCATTATTTTGCTGTCCCTGTCAGAAGGCTACAAAACTCCCCATTACGCCTTTCAGAGACCCTGAAATATTTCAAATTCCTTATCAAACCCATAGTACACAAGGTTTTGCTCGTATAGTCCCAATGTAAGATTTCCAGGTGATGGCTTTCTACAGAGGAGCCCAAGAGCTGAGGCAAATATCAATCTTATTTGATGAAACCCCAAAGTTGTCCCTGTCCTTCCCTTTTCTTCATGGGAGAGCATCTGGCTGGTCATCTGTGAGCTGAAATCCCACATCACTCAAGATACTGCTTCACTGTGAAGAGGCTGCTGAAGAACCAGGCTGCAGCAGTAGCTTCAAAGCAACTGAGGCTGCTCCTTCAGCTTCACCTGTGGAGATGGGAGCATTTAATAAACTAGGAAAAATAATATTTATATTAATAATTTGATCTTGATCTTTTGGTGCTCCAGGTCACACTTACTACCTGGGGGACTTCCACAGACCCAGCTAGAGCTGTCACATTTGGCCCTGAATGTGGAGCACAGAAAGCCAACACGTGCACAGGCGTGTGCTCAGAGGCAAACACAGCTGTCCCTGGTCATTCCCTGTCATCAGGGGTGGCAGCTCCCGGAGGGGTGTTATCTCCTGGAGATGGGAAAGATGAACAGGGGGCTGGTAGGAAGTGTGAAGCATGGGTTGTGCCTTTGCTCTTTTAATCTCCCATTCACCAGAGGAGCAGTGCCCACCCCAGGCTCACTGGAGGGGAGTTAGAGGTGGGCCACACCTCTGGCCGTGCTGGAGAACCTCAGCAGCGTGGGCAGTGGGCAGCGGGAGGCTGCAGCACATCCACATCAGTGCCTGCTCTGCTGGGTCAGCAGCAGGGGGGTGCTGGCAGGTCTCAAGGCACTGCTGGCACGACACAAGGAGCCCCTGCAGGCTGGCAGGTGGCTGGGCTCTGCCAGATTGCCTGCGAGCCAGCAAACAAATCAGGCAGAGCCGATGGTGTCTCCGGGCAGCTCAGCTCCCGCAGGTGCTGTTTTTATTTCCAACATCAGGGGACCAAAGCTGAGACTCTGCAGAGAGGCAGGGGAGAGGGCAGCTTGCCTTTGTTCACTCTGACTTCTTGTGGAGACGCCAGAAGAGCCTTTCCCAGCATTGGCTTCATGGCCTTCTGCAATGTAAAAGCTGCCAAATTAAGGTGTCATAAAAAAATAGATTTTTGCCCTATTTATCTTTCTAGGAGTTAATCTGACTCCCTGTATTGTCATGCATTGCTTACAGAGCAGCTTATTCCTGTTTACCCAGTGCAGTGCACAGCCCTGCACTCTCTTCTGGCTGTGAGAGCACAGCACCCAACTGGACCCTGGTGACTTCCCAAAAAGCTCCACCTGCCATCCCACAGCTTCTTCACAGACTCCTGCATTTACCTGGAGAAGCCCAGGACAGCTAGAATCTGCTTGTTTCAGCGAAGACTGATATTTCTGCTTCTGTGGGCAGCGGTGGCATCTCTGGGGAGCATCAGAGTCTGCAGGGGGGCAGGGTATCCTCCAGTCTAGCTGCTGCTTGCCATTGGGTATTTATTAGTGGCAATGATTAACAGGGAGAGCTAAGTCCGTCCTCTCCCCTGGGAGTCACTGGTGCTATTTGAAATAGCAGAACAACCAAACCAAATCAGGAGAAGATGCTTAGGGATATCAGCTCTCAAACACAACAACACAGCAATACTCAAGCCTTTCAAACAACCTTCAGTACCATACACCAGCCCATTTCAGTGAAGAGCCACCCTTACAGAATTCCCCAAAGACCAAAAAGCTCTGGTTCCTTCCAGCAGTAAAAGTTCTCTCTGTGCTAAGGGGAGCTTGCAGATACAGCATCTTCAGGCTAAAAATTAATCTAGCTGGAAAGCTTTTAACCCACCATGAGGTGATGGAAAAATTGGCTTCCGAGAAGATGACAACAGGTGGTGTCCTAGAAGCTCCCAGAAGTAACTTTGTGCAGTTGACTGAAATGGGTCACCACAAAAGCCCACATGATTTGGAGATGGGAGTTGGTATCACTATAATAAAAACTACACAGTTTGTGTAAATCTGCAACCTCTGCTGCTCTCCTAATCAAGATCTTTGCTTGAGTTCACTTCCCAAACCCTGCATACAACCCGGAGACCATCAGGTGTGCACAGTCATGGCTACAGATAAAGCACTGAGCGCTTTGAATTGTTGCCTCCTGAACACTGAGTGAAACGTGTGCAACAGCCTGTGGGGTGAAGCTGTGCCCCGTGGCAGGTCTCAGCAAGCAGAATATCAATGTGCAATTGCTTCAGGCTGACCTGAGCAGTGGGCAGGGACCTACGGATAATCAGAGAGGGGAGGGATGTGCGTGTACAGCACCATCTGGCATAGCTGGAGCTGGCCCTAGCCATTTGTTATTCTAAAGAAAACCCTAGGAAAATGTGCATCCCTCTGTGTTTCACTGATCTATCAGGAAAGATGAATTGACAAGCTAAGAGCATCTTGGCTAACAAAATAACAAAATAGCCTTTGGGTCAGTGGTGTGACTGCTAAGGCCATTACTCTTGGATGTAACTTCAGAAAGGTGGGGTTTTCTTTAAAGTGATTGACATGACTATTTTTTAAAAAAATTTTTTATACCTGTTGTATGAATCTGAGAAATCATCTACGCTTTAGCAGCACCAATTTACTGATCCAGGCATTAATGATAATTATGATACAATGATAAGAAAATTGAAGTTTTTAAGATGTGATCCAAATTCAGGCCTCCATGTAAGGCACAATCCACATTAATTGAGTCTAATTAAAGATATTTACTTGGCTACAGAAGAAAAAGAAATTATAAGATGATAGTATTGACACACATATTTCTAGAAGAAGCAGGGGGGTAGGAATAGTTTAAGCTGGCATTCACTGCAGAGAAATATCTGTTATATCTCAGCCTAAGTATTTGTCAGTGTTGAGCCAGTTACTGCAACGGTAATTTGGTCTTCTTCAGGGGTGTAAATAGAAGTTATTAAAATATAAAATAAATATTTATAAATAACATTTTCATAAAAACGCACAATGGATGCACATGCAAAAACTTGTTTGGGTGAAAACAAAGAGTAGTTGCAGCTGCTGGTACACGTGAGAAGCTGCTGGAATTTACCTTGAACACAAAAATGTTAATTTGCATGGTTAATTTCTGGCTTCAAGCAAACACCTGGATTTGATGCAATTAATGGATCTGGTGGGTGCTATTCCAATCACCCAAACACTCATGGGACAGAGCTACAAAGTAAATGAAAATACATAGTAAAGGGTTTTCTTCCAAGTAAGTCTTATGTCTGTATTTACCATCTAATTTTAAATCTTTGCTGGCTTATTTGGCCATTTGTCTAGGTCTTCAATAACCCAGGGAAGTTCTGGATTCTTATATTTTTTTTGGTAATTAGAATTTGCAATTCTAGTTCCATATTAATCATTTATTTACAGGAACTAGGTTTGAAGGAGTGCTTGATTCAGGGTCTAATGAGGATGGAGAGGGTCAGCAGCCACACTACGTCATTAATTCTTTGGGAAACACTGGGATTAAAGTAAGGCAGGACAGTCCTGTCTTCTACTCCGATGCTGGCAGGAGACCTGACCAGCTGTTTATAAGTCTCAGGATAGGAAGCAAGTGTCTGACCAGTGTGCTTCATCCTAGCTCTTCCCAAGCATGGAAATAGTCTGAAATAAACAAAGGTTTCATTTTCGTAATTTAAAGAGATGACTGTGTGTTTAAGCTTCAGCAACAGCCATGGAAGGAAAAAATCCTGCCTGTTGGAAACATGAGGCTCCTATATGGGTAATAATTGAAGGTACAGTGAGCCAAACGCAGAAAACCTGCCTCAGCTGAAAGTCTCAAGCCTGTAGATATCCCAGAAGTTGAAGGCTGAGCAAAATTCAAGCCTCCCAAGGCTCTGCTGCCTTTTAGTAATGAGTCTGGGACTCAAATGCTCTTCAGCCATCGGTAATGTTAGTGAAAAGACGCCAAATTCTGCCTTCCCAACATGGAGGTGACAGACCTGGGCAATGCACATGAGGCTTTCTGTGGGAAGAACCTGGTGCTTCCTGCAACTTCAAGGTGCTAGTTGAATTTAGCTTCCAAAAAGCAGGTTGTAGCACTGTATCCCCTCCTGCAGCACATGCAGACCTTACTCCAGGTGGGCCTGCTAACAGATCATATTCTGTAGCTGCATCTGGATGGAAACATGGCTGGAAAACTCTTCAGGCTCCCTTTGACCACAGGACCCATGGCCATCGGTACTGTAGTGAAGTGCTGCAGCTGAGTGTTAGAAAATAAATTGCTACTGCTGCATAATCATTGCCCCTTTGTGGTTAAGACAGAGGTTCTCAGGCTCCACTCTGTGTCTGAGGAGAACAGACTTGAGCACAGAGACAAATACAACCTGGAAATGTTGTCAAATCCATGCAGCTGCCTTGAAGCTCCAGCTTCAGTCCTGAATCTGCATGTAGCTGGACCTCAGCACTTCATAGGCTCATACAATGGCAGAATAATTCTTACTGCAGGCTCAGAGCAGGCCAGCAGGTCCCCCAGCTTCACAGCTCTGTGCTGAACGACATCCAGCACTATCTTCTTGTAATCCTGCCAAGATGTAATCCTGCCAAGAACCCTCCTGGTAGCAGCAGCCAGGAGTGTTGACCACATCCAAACAAGTATCAACAAGATCTTGGTTACCTTCGTGTCTCTTTCAAGGCTAGATAACATTTTAACCCCTCAGCTCATGTTTAAGTAATGCACGTGTATGTGCAAGGGCTTTGTGTGAGGTTTTGAAAGACCCCGGAGCCTCCAGAGCAGTGATGGAGGATGATGAGAGGGTGAAGGCACTCCATGTTCACAACTGCTCTCTAGCTTCCATACCACAGTGTGAACACTTACTAGCCCACATTCAGTTCACCCAGTGTAATTTTTAATTCACTGTGGAGTGTAGGTATGCAAAATAACATGTATAGGCGTTGAAAGGCTGGACAGTCTTTAATTTCACATTATAGAAACATCCTGGTAATGCCTGGCTCTTGCCCTTCACAGCCTCTGCATGCACCCCTCTTTTACCAGGTGCCCTTTAGAAGTTTCGGCCCAAATCAATGTGAATACTCCTTTTCTCCACTCATCTTTGCTCAGCACCCTCCAAGAGAAGTGTGGTTATCCTCTGTTTCTGCCTGTGCCTCTGAGGATGTAACGCTGGCGTAGCTTCCTTTGCACATCACAGTCCTTGCTCTCTCCAGGCGCAGAGATTCTCTCTGCACAGCCACAGCAAGGGAGCCATGAAGCATGCTAGCTACATATTTGAAAAAATGGTGACTCAACGCTCCGAGTGTGAGGAATTGAAACGAGGAGATGCTTCCCAGAGAAGTCAGGGAGTTGGCTAGAAGTTACTGTTGTAGTCAGGGGCAAAAGCAAAGTTCATCAGCAAGTATTAACTTCTACAAAGCCAGAGGATTTTGGGCTGTGATGGAATTCCATCTATGGGACAAACATAGCTTTCAGTTTTCTTAATTTCCTTTATGATCCAGTAGATCCAAGTCCATTTTCTCTCCTCTTTCACTCAAAAGAAATAAAGATTTGTTTGCACTGCTCAAGTATCTTCCTTGCTCATCATGCTTAATGTTCCTATTTTGCTCCAGTCAAGAGACAAACAGTCTGGGAAATGACTCAGAGAAAGGACTGGGCTTTAACGGGTTGTTCTCTGGGAACGTGTATAGAAAGTTTTGAAGGACAGAAACTAGTAGTAGTAGTAGTAGAAAGAGATGAAAAATAGTAATAAGAAAAAGCTCACAAGAAATAGTTTTTTTAATTCTTAAAACAAGGGGGCCTTCTGAGGCACAAGGGAGCCAAGAGCGGAAAATGGATTGACATTTCTGCGTTTCTTTTTTGACACTCCTAGGGTTGATTAAGTGATAATTAGGCCAGAGAGTGCACCAAGAGTCACTGCTTCATCCTACTCCTTCATCCCCTCAGGACTTGTCACCACTGAATAAAGGGTAGAAACGATATTAGAAATGCCTGCAGTTTTGACACTGCGTAAATTAAGAAGCTTGTGCTTTTTAATGCTTTATGGCTGATTTGAGGCAAATCAAATTTCCAGACTGATTCCCACCCCCACCCCCAAAATTAAAGGGGATTGGGTTACATGCTCTTTAATAGTAGGATCTAGAGTCCACAGAGCTGATGCATGGACTTTAATTGTGTTTGCATTTCTGTAGACTTAATACGGGAGGTACACAAATGTTCCCCACACACAGAGTGCAAAACAAGGGCAAATGTCAGTGTATAACACTAGCTCTCCCCAAGGACAGGCACTGAATAATCCAATAATGACTATCACACAAAGTGTTTTTCAATCTCTCCTCCACAGCTGGGATTTCCAGTCCAAGGGGGATGCACATTTTAACTTTTCTTTTGTTCTGATTCAGGAAAACAAATATTTTTTTGTAAATATGTAACACCCCCCACACACACCCCAAAACATTAAAGACATATCCCTGATTGGAGAAGTATGTACAATAGGAAAATTTTGAATATGCATTTAAAAATTCCCTAATCAATTGACTGGATTCCCAAGAGAATTGAATTTTAACACTTGTTACTTAATTTTAGTTTATTTCATGAGGTTTTTTACATATGATAATTTTATGAAGTTTTTTGTGCAAAACTAATTCTTATTTAGAATACAAACTATTTTATAGTCAAAATATTATAAAATATTTAGAGCGTAAATAAACTATGGTTGAATAAAACCCCTTACATTCTAAAAGTTAGTGTCTCCCATTGATTTGCAAAGAAATTATTTGTTGCATTGCTCAGGGAAAGATGAGCTCTGAGAACAACACCTACAGGGGGTTTAAGTTGTTATTTAATTAAAATATGAGTTAGATGCATGCATATGAATTATGTGAGTATATCTGGTAACAGCTGTTTCAAATTTTCTAGAATTCAATTGCAACCCATACAGCTTACATAATGTCATAAGACCCTAAGCAATTTTTATCCCAGCTTTTTCAGGTAAACCCTATGAAAATAATTTAAATACATTTTCTCCCTTTAGCTTCTGGGAGAGAAGAGCATGGGAATGGCGAAGAGAGTATAAGTGTGGCCTAACTACAGGCCTGATAAAATTGGAGCAGAAGTTTGATGGAATAGGCTAATGTAGTTACCTGACTATTTATTTCCCGTCCCTGAAAACATTCACAGTGAAGTCGGATGGAACTCTGAGCAACCTGGCCTAGTGGAAGGGTCTCATTGTAGGGGGGTTGGGCTACATGACCTTTGAAAAGTCCCTTCCAACCAAAACCATTTTGTGACTCATTCTATTAGAAAGCATGATAAATACACCCCTCTTTTTTTTTTT
>VZRL01003806.1:231572-280488 GCA_013397895.1 Origma solitaria
TTTTAAATTTGTGATTGATTACCAACCCTGTAGCACCTTGCATTCCAACACACAAAGGTTAAGCTCATTTCCTATATCCCTTCCGAAATGGCCATAGCCTAGTACTGAAGCGTTCCCGACTGTCTTGTATTGCACATGCAGTTATCCTCAGGAGGAAACACAGTTAATATAAATCATATTTAAAGACTTTGTATCTACAGTATATCTAACTACACAATACTTTTGCAAGTCCAAGCCAAAAATTATGAAGAGCCTGACTCCTCTTTATCCCTGCCCTCCCACTAATTTTGAATCATCAGTTTTCAATGGCCAGCTTCAAGCCGAGCTTTGCTTATGTATTGCATTGCCCTTGAACAGCTGGAGTGGGACTTACCTCACCTGATTTCTGGTGTCTGGGGTCATCAGTGAGTATTCTTAGACGTAATGATGAAAAACAGGTACATCTGCAGTGCTTTGGCTCATCTTCTCCTGCCTGCATTTACATTCCCTTGCTCTTAATATGTTTTGTTCCCTGAACAACAAATGTAGGAGATAAGTTGTTTGGTCCCAGCTACAGAGCCTTGGCTGCTGCCTGGAACTGTATTGTTTGGAGTCTTTTTTTTGGAGAGGTTGTCTGATTCCATCTCTCATGCTATAGGCAGGACAAGAGCCTGTAAGTGCCCTTAATCCTGTTTGCTGCTGGATTCTGCCTCACCAGGCTAGCAGGGCTTCTCAGAGGCAAGGGGAGACCTGGCTCCTTAGGAGCCCCCTAAAATTTTGTGCCTTTAGCTACCCAATGGCATGCAGAGCACGTGGTGCCACTGCCTTCTCTCCTCAGCCATGGTAAGCACAGGGTTTGTAACTCAATAGACCATCAGGAGGCATTTTCATTTAATTCCCCAGCTCTTTCCAGTGCATTTCAGTGTTCAGCTGTTACCATGCTGAAATATGAAAAACACAGCCAAGAGGTACCTTTAGCTATTGTAGCTCTTGGCTAACTCCTGGGAAAGGCAGGACTGCATAATTTATCTGATGTTTCTTCTGAGTGAGAAGAACATACTTTCAAAAGCAAAACTCAAGATAGGTTTGTGGTAGCAGTGCTGAGATTCCTGAGATGGTTGTGTGCTACTGCCCTGGCCGCCTGTGTGATAAACCCTGCTGAAGTTGCTCTTGGCACCCTGTGACTGCCTGGCAAGTGGGTATATTCCTCTCAATGGAGCGTTTTCCCAGTACCAGAGCTGAGCTGGAAAATAAACCTGGAGGTGCAACTCATCGAACTAGCACCTGTGGAATGTGAAAGGAATCCAGACACTTAATTCCCTGGTAGGTCTCTGGAAAATCCCTGCCTTACTGCTCTCAATAGCTTTAGCGTACAACCCTGAGCAGCTGGCATTGCCAGTGAGCACTGGAACAGCTGGGAGAGGGCACACCCATGGGGTATTTCTCCTTGCTAATGTTTTGTCCCACAGCAGAGAGGCTGTCTCAGGGACCCACTATTTTCCTGGCAAACCTGTGATAAAGGCCATTGGTCTTAGTAATTATGAAAAAATAATAATAGAAAAGGAGGGATATGACCGATGAAATCCTCTGTAAAAAATAACCTGGCCATTTTAGCAGCCATGAAAAGCTGGGTTGTGATCATTCCTGTTGGTACCCCACAAATGAGGCAAAAGGCACACACCTCTGTGAGCATTTGTCCCTCTAACCTTGTCTAGTGAGACCTCTTCTACAACCCACAGGGATTCCCCAAAGGGCAGTGCACCTCACTGTGTCATAGCATCTAGGAGTGGCAGAGTGAACCACTCTCTACAGGGCCCTGTCTTAGGGGGGAATGTGGAAGAGCCAACATTTGACTTAAAATGACCACTTTTCAGTGAGATGAACCCATCCTCTCGTGTACATAAACATTTAGCTCACATGGCTGAAGCATATGGACTGTTGTGTTTATTAGTTCAATACTCACTGTACACCAAAGAAGGCAAGTCCAGTTAAAATATACAGAGTAAAAAAGGGATATTTTTCCTCATGTCACCACCCCTCTCCAGCACCACTGCAAACACCAGAAATATCACTACACACAAGTAGCTCAAGTGGCCCCAAGGTGTCGTGGATTTACTCTCACCTCCAGCTAGAGTATTAAATCAGCAGCTGTGCCTCTGAAGTGAAGGTTAGCCATCACTCAGAAAGTTCCTGATGGGTTGTCAGTGGCTTCTAAATCAACAGCTTCTCTAAAGAAAAAGAAACTCTTCTAGGAACAAACAACTCCCCTGTCAGCAGATGCTTGGCCAGCACACAGACAGATGCTAATGACTTCCAACAGGGAGAAGGGTCAATCTCAAAAATCCCCTAAATTTCCTGACCTAGATGAGACCAGTCTCATCATGGTTGAGAATGGTATCACCATTAAGACCCCGAAGTAGTGATTATTGTCATGTTTAGCACTGGTAATGAGGCGTATCTGTTGAATCTGTTTATATTTCTTTGTATAAAGCATTTTTGCCAGTATGTGTGTTGCAGGAAATGACTTACTCATTGAGCAAATTGCAGTATGAGGTTGGAGTATGACTTTCCCAGGTGGGAAAGCGTTTTACCCTAACAAAGGTTAATGGCTTGCTGGCAGTTCAGCCAGGTCATTATCAGCAATATCTGTTTGCTACCAGGCTGGGAAATGGTGGCCCCTGCCCACCAAAAAAGCCATCAGCATCTCTAGACAGCTGAAGGCAGACACTAGCCTTGGGGCAGCAGTGTGGAAAATGTTTCCTGAATAAATTAATACCAATAATCCCAGGAGTGAGAAGTGGCTTGAAGAGAAGCCCAAGGGTCCCCAAGGAAGGGGAAGTAAATGAACTGAGGTTTTCTCTCAGGAAAGAATATTAAAGACATGAATCTTAGGTAAAAAGTGGGTCCTTAGATACGGCTCATTAGGTGAGAGTGAAAGAAGTAATTCCCGGGGCTGATGTGCTGATAAGCAAATAAGTGCTTGTGCTTTTGTCTTCTTCCTCTGTCTCTAGGTCCTTTCAGGGTGTTGTTTGCATTTAGGCTCTGTAAATAGGCACAAGTGTCTGCTATGTGTTAGGCTGGTGTTAAGGATGAGGAGAATGTGTCTGAGGCACCTGGCAAACAGCAAAGCTATTCCCTGTTGCATGGCTGTTGCAATCCTTAACCTTAAACACTAAGTGCCCCAGCTTTGTGCAGAATTCATTTCTGTGGGCATTTAGATGGAAAAAGAGGGGTTCTCCACACAAGTGCAGGGGCTGTATATTTAGGAACGAGAAAGAGGAGGATCCGTCTGGACCTGTCCTGGGAAAGGACGTAACTCTCCAGCAAAACAGTAGGAGAGTGTTCACACCCCCAGGGTTTTAGTAACAGGCACATGTTAGCAAATAACATTGCATTTCAAGTAACAAGACTCCAGTGAAATGAGTAATCTTCCAGAAGTTTAGGATCAGATGATTTTCTTTCTCTACAAGAATTTTGCATACAAGAATTCCGCATGTTGCCATGGTTTAGCTCATCGTATGTGTGGCAACATCTTTAAGGTGGGCATGACTTCCTAAGTCTCTAGCAATGTCTTCAAATAAATGTGCTCTCATTTGCAGACATAATGAGTACAGACAGCTCTCAGAAAAATGCCTCTGAAAAAATACCGCTGTTCACACTGGTACTGTGAGTTTGTCCATGAACACAGGATGGTATTACGCCGTGATCTCAGCCAGCCAAAGCTTCAAACTAATCCTAGTTCCTTTCCTCCTCTTTTGTCAGGGACACATCAACACATATCAGATGAAGGTGTCCCACATGATGTGACCGCTGACAGCCAGGAAGTGCCTCTGGCTGGGATGGGGTTACCATTCCTGGAAGGGCTGTGCTCTTGTGCCTAGGAGGGTGTTGGTAACACACACACGTGTTGGCTGCTGCTGAGCAGCACCCACACAGCGCCAAAGCTGTCTCTCCAACACCCCCAAGGGCCGGTAGGAATTCCATAGGAATATTCCAAACCATATGACATTGTGCTTAGCAATAAAAGGTAATAGAAAATGGGTTGGGGGATGATTTATTATTGAGGTGTTTGCCTTCTGAAGCAGCCTCTTTGCATCCTGGGGCCCTACTTCCCAGGAAGTGTCTGGGCATTGCCTGCTGATTGGAAGTAGGGCATACCTCTCCTTTGGGTTTGCTTTGCTTCTGCGCACAATCTTTGCTTGCCTTTTTTTTTTTTTTCATTTGACTGCCTTTATCTTGACCCTTGAGTTTTTTAATCCTATTTTATCCTCGTGTCCTGCTGAGGAGGGGGAGTGAGAGAGTAAGTGGGTGTACATTTGGCATTCAGGCAAGGTCAGCCCACCATACCAGCTACGGTACATTTCGTCCTGGATGACTGAGCGTGGTTTTTGTCATATTCCCAGATGAGTGACTGGGAAAAGTCTGTGTTCAGAAAGACAACTTACAGTTCTTTAAAAATTAAAACAAATGTGTGAAAAAGAGAGAGTAATTCCATCCTGTGCTCAGTGGAGCAAGACTGTCTATATAGGATTGTATTATCCACTGATTTCTTCTCCTCATGATGACAGTATGAGTAGCCAGTTGTGCTAAGAAGGCTGACAGAGGAATGATATGAGTGGGAGCCATCCCCTCCTGCAGACCTGTCTTTGTGAACCCGTGGGAATTCTCAAGCACCCACCTATGCCCATGTGTATTTGCCCTGAACAAAAATATGAAGAACATAATGGGATTCATTTTTAGTTCAGTTAAACTGAAGCAATGTAAATCTAATACTGTCAGGGGCAGTATTTAGTATAGTGACCTGAAAACCTAATCCAAATTCATCATTTTGGTACAGGTTGTTTTGGATTTCTTTTTCTTTTTATAAATCAGCTTCTTTAAAGCAGATGAATTGTTATTTGGTTAAGGGGTCTGCTCAGAGAAAAAAGATGAGAAATTTGCCAACCCCATAGACTAATGTGCAATTAACTGAGTAATTTTACCATCTTAGTGCCTCAGGTCTTTTATTTATACAGAGATGGTATTTTCCCTGTCCTTCCTTGGAAGGAGCTGCATAGAATGCAGCAAACACCTGCAATGATCTTCTATGATTTCAGCTGCTATAAAACTCACAGTATTAATGGAGACTCAATATTTTGTCCCAACTGAAGGAAGGACTTATTAAAAAAATAACATTAAGGAGTGCATGTCTCACGCTCTAAGCTGTATATAAGGTCTACATTAAAGACTCCATTAGTCCTATTGATCTTACTAGTGTTTTTCCTTTTCTCTCAGTGGGATTGGCTCCATATGCCTTGTACTCTTTTTGCTCTAATCCGAGGCTGGAGGAGTTGCTTCTCTTTTCTCTTTGCCATAAATATGTAGCTGGAGCCTACTTGGGAGGTCCTTGGCTGCCTGGCAGGCCTTCAAAATAAGGCAGGCAAACAGGAGGAGTGTAGCTTCTTTCTCACTCTTCTTATGAAGCCTTTCCTGTTTGGATTCCCATGGCAGAGCCACTGGTGGTTACTGAGTTTTTCTCTAGTACAGCATTCCTAACAAACACTGAAAGCTGCCAGCTGCCTGCCTGTGCATCTGCAGTGGTGAACCTCACTCCAAACTCTTTGGTTCCTCTTCCTCTCCCTAGATCTTTAATGATTCATGGATGCTCATGGAGAGCAAAACATTAAATATATCAGTGCTTTGGATATGTGGTTTCAAACTCATATCGCTAAAAACTAACTGGCAGCAGAAACACTAAGGAAATTCAGGTCTAAACTCAGTCCTCAGGTCTTTGGCTTGCTGTGGTGCAATAGTCATTTGAACATGTACAGCCTCAGAGTTACGAAGTGAGTATGAGAGTGTCTGTGGCTCCTGGGCGCCTGCTGGTTTCACTGTCAGAACCAAAAAATGCTTATTGAAAGACATGATGTAGTCCATTCATTTTAGTTGAGAGTTTTCAGCCATGCAATTTGATTTGCCTGTGGGTGACATGTTATACTGGACAGTTCCTTATTCAGCCTCAGTTTTCTAAAGTTGTAGATTACAACTTTATCTTGTTTGTTCCAGAGCCCTCCTCCCAGTTCACCCTCCTACACCAACATACAGTTGCTTTATTTTTAGATAATTAACCTTTTCTTTTGCCAGCCGTAGATAAAGTGCAGGGCTTTATAATTGATGTGCTGTTGTCTCTGACTTCTCCACACTGCCATGGGGCCTTTCAATCACTGTTAAAGCCAGAGTCTGTGTTTGAATCCACAACACAGTGCTGCCTTATTATTTACCCTGAGTAGAAATGCAGCAGAGATCAATGAAATGAATGATCATTATTACCCAGAACTGACTGGAATTGAGATGCTGAATGATGCACCCAAATGAATCTTTTAAAAGGCAGAGGTGCACAGTGGCTGTGTAACACCAAGTATCACTCAAAACCATAGCTCTTGTTAAGAGGTGAACATCTGACTGTAACTGGATTTTCAGTGCCTAGTTAGCAGAAAAATATGAGAGATTTTATTGACTAAAAAATTTCTCAGGAGGCATGTTTATAAAAGCGGCACCTAAATATTGAAGTAAAAGGCAATGCCCAAGTCTTCAAGTAGAGCCAAGAAGATAAGCAGTGTCCTAGGCAAGTCCTGTCCCACAAGCATAATTTCAACAAGCAGACATTGGAAACCAGTTTATGGCATGTTGGCAGAAGAGAACCTTTATCCTGAGGTGCAGGGGCTTTTAATCTTCAGATCTTAGAGGGGTTTGGCTTTTAGGAGAGCTGTAAATAGGATGTGATTCATGACTGCACATCATCATTTCTTTGTACTTATGAACACTTGGAAAGTCAGCATGACCTGGGATTGCATCTGATTTTTCTAGGAAACAGGATTCTGTACTGTATCAGTCGGACATTGCAGGTGCAATGTAATTTGCTGTGCAGCTATCACAAAATCTGCTGTTGACTGTGCTCCCTTAATGTGAGTTAATCTGCACTTTGCTTAGAACTAAACAGTATGTGTGGAAGAGAGAAAAGGAAATCCTTTACTTTCTTCAGCCACAGGCAGGGAAATTCGCAGGCTGTCTTCAGATTCCTTTCCAAACTCATCATCGTTCCCAGTCCTCTGGACAAATACATGACTTTATTTCAGTGGTCAGGGCCTGTATAGACTCACAAGCTCAGTTTAGTGGAAAATGAAGGTGAGATTGTCAGAGCAATTGCTTGATGCCCAAGAGATTTAAGTGCAGTCTCTGTTTATGCTGTGAATGGTCATTCCCCAACGCAGGGAAGAGAGGGAGGACAGTTCATTGGGCTGATGCAGTAATGCAGCTGAGCCCTCACACCTCACCCCTAGAACTCAAATGCTCTTTGCCATGCCTCTGCAGAGCACAGGCTCACCAGCAGCAGCCATGACCTGGTGAAGGTGTCAGGTGGGAAAGAAAGGAACTACGGGATCTGCTCCCCATCACCTCCAGGTCTCTCCATCTTCACACTTCTGCCTGGACCAGTCCACTATCAGCAATAACAGAGGGAGCAACCATGCAAATGGGAAGGGAGACCGAGGGCCTTGCCCCAGCCTTGGTCTGCACAGCCTGTCTGGACTTTTATTGAGCCATACAGAGGCCCGCCTGCCTACACTGAGTAATTGCATTTTGTTGTGGCTGTTATAAAATACATTGGAAACATGTGTGTCTAGAAGGGCACATTAAACTCCTGCATCTCAGTTAGTGTGCATTTTTTCTGTTCTGTTTTATTTTGATTTAACAGGCCAAAGGAGACATTTCAGTGAGGCGCTCTGGCTCTCTTGTTTTCTTCAATGGGCTGCAGGAATGTGTATCAGTGTCAGAGCAAACACAGGGCTTACAGGTTCAAAGGGAGTATTTTGTTCTGGCTAAATCACACCAAATGGCAACCCAGGGTGGCATCCCCTCCCTTTAGGACATTTCCAAGTGACTTGTGAAAAGGGGGTTCATCTCTAGGGGAGCATTTGATGTCACGGCAATACCTGACGGGTAATGTCTGTCTTTCTCAGCAGAGCTTTCAGGATATTCTATCTGTCAGAGTCACATTCCCGTATCTATTCATGGGACAAGTTTTCTGCATTGCCCAGGGCTCCTGGCTACCTATCTGAATGGATTATCTCTTTGTTATTGGCAGGGGCACTTAGGGCCTGATTCTATATAAAGCACCTGGGACCTACCTGAGGTTTTGCAGGATGAGTCCCTAGCTTTATGGACAGGTCCCATTTTGCCTTTGTTTGGTTCCTCTTTGTGCAGCCCTGCAATAAGAAGCTGCTCAAGGAAAGAAGCCAGATATGTCAGTTTTCATTATGTCCTCAGTTCCTGATAAAAGATGAGGATTGAGCAGCCCAGTTCTCACAGTTTCCAGCTTTTATCGGCTGTGCACAAAGCAGTGTTTAAAATGTTGCTTACACTCTCTCCTGCAAATAAGAGAAGTCTGTGCCTCCAACAGAAGGTATAAAGTATTATGTTTATTCAGTGAAAGATAGCAATCATGAACGTTAGGTTGGGTTTAAAAGCCTTGGACTTTATTAGGGAAATTTACTTCAGTTTAGGAGGAAAGGGGAGGAATAGGAAAGAAGGGGAGAGGTGGAGGGGCTGAGAAAAACAAGAAGGAAGTTTCAAACAAAAATGTTCCAAAACTCCATGAATAAGGGTTTAACTTCTGCCTGTTAAGCTTAAAAAACTTTCCATTAGCATTCCTTCTTGAGTACTGTAAATGGGAAAAGCAAATAAACATTAGTCCGTGGCCTGATGTGCTGTCAGTGATGCTGTTCATGATTTTTTTTCCTCTGTCAATGAAAGGGAAGGTGCCAGCAGCTACACTGCTTGCCAGCCTGGTTAGACTCTGGGCTGCATCGCTGTGCAAAGCAGGCAAGAAAAAAAGCCTTGTTTCACCTCCAGGCTGCCTAGAGTGGGGACTGATGCAAGGGTTTATAAAATGCACCCTAATGGTTGCCAAAGGAAAGCCTTCTGCCATCACATCCTACATTACCTTCCCTGAGCTGGTCATGTTCTGTTTTGCGTGGTCAGTAGGGTTTTCTGGAACCCACTATTTTCAACTTCACAGCTGTAATACGCAAGGGCATCTCTTTAATTTCCAGTCTGCATTTTATTGACTTACTTATTTTTATGCCAGGATTCACTGTAGTAGTTCCATTGCCTCTCTCTCTCTCTTTCATGTTTGGCCCTTCCTCTTCCTCACTGGTTTAAAATACATCGACATCAGTTAAAACCACTTCCAAGACTTCACACTGAACTAGGTAAAATCCTCTAGGTCCTTCTTACAAAAAAATGTCTCACCATTGCATTCAGGTCTCTACCATGACTCAGCAGACTCATGTCACTAAGTACTTTACACACTTTCTCGTATATACTTGTATTTTTTATCTCATCTGGGAATTTGTACTACCACTGACATTGCTTTCTCTATTGCTGTATCTTTGCCTTCTCTCCTTGCCACTGCTGTATCTTCCTTTGCTTTGCTTTCCTCTTGCACTCTGCACAAAATGATGTGTAGGAGAGACGCTTTCAGTCTTGCCCTTTCACCCCTTAGTTTAAATTTCTTCATTTCAGGAACAATATTTGAAGGCAAGTGAAAGAAACTTTCTTACGCAGAAAACACTTTTAGGACTATCTTAAACCTGTTTCAGTCTTCTCCAGACTCCTGACATAAGGATTTAGGTGCATGAATGTAAGTGTCTCCATGAACAAAAGGTGACAAAGCTCCCTACGTATTTATCGGAAAGCTAGACCTTGATTCAGTTGCTCAAGTGTAGCTGTATTTATGATTCCAGAGGTCATCTAAGATACCTTCACTAAGCTTGCAGATATGACACAGGACCTGCAAGAGCACCACACCTCTCTGGAAAAACATCTCAAATGTAGGTGGGATCCTCAGGGGCGTCTGGATGCCTGTGCTTCACTAGCAGAGTCAGAGCAAAGAGCACAGAGCTATTCAAGTCACCTACACCTGTCTTCCGAAGAGCTCCACAGACTCTGCTGATGGTGGAGCCCAGTGGGAATGAGAAACAGGAGCTGTTGGCAGGGGCAGGAGCTCTGGCACGCAGTTCCCACACATGCATCCAAATACTTTGCCCCTTGGCTGAATGTCCGTGTACGTGCTCAGCTTAGGTTGCAGGGCACTGAGGGGGCAGTTCAGAGCATCCAAAACTGGGTAAGGAATTTCTGCTCTTAGCATCAGATGCTTCCAGTGAGGTGGTATTTCTATGGAGGAGTCAATGAGCAGAGGAAGACAGTGAAAAAACAGAGTTGGAGGTGTTGTACAAGATCTTGGGTTATAAAAGAGCTGCCCATGGCAAATATTTATGGAGGGGTGGATTATGAGTCAGTTACCTTGCAGTTAAAAGGCACATAAGCAAAGGAGAGCTGCTAATTAAGATTTTATTATTATTATTTATTTGAAAGGAGGAAGCCTTGGTGAATTGAAGGAGCCAATTTTCAAAGACAGCTAATCTCAGGATTCAAATGTGCGTGTGCAACTTTCCACCACCTGTAGAAAATACCTAAAACTTCTATTCCAAGAAAAAAGAGAGAAAAACAAGCAGAGAAGGACTGTTAATGTAACTGGATGAATAATCCAGGGTGAAGAATCCTAAAAGAAACAGGAAACAGAGAGAGAAAAATAGGAAAATGAAAGCAAGGAATTCTCTTTAAAGTTATAGAAGCAAAGATGCTTCTATTTGCAAGATTTTGCAAACCCTGAGTGAACTTTAGACTTCAAAGTTTGTGAGAAAAGCATGAAACCTTTACAGGTTATATAAAAAATGAAGATATAAGAAAGTTGAGCATTATGGGGTGAACGTTAAAGATATTGTAACTTTGCTTCCAAAACCTAAGTAAATGTGTTGCCTCTGTTTTCAAGAGCTTGGGGAGAAAGGCAGTGGTTAATACAAATGAGGTTAGCTACATGGAGCTCGGGTATTTATGGGTTCATGAATGAATAACCTCCATCACTGGACTTTGAAAGGACCATCAGACAATATCAGGCTTGGTACCAAAGTTTTTTAAATAAAATTTGCGGTTTTAGAGGGGATATTACAGAAACAGAGAACAGCAAAGATAATATCTATGTTTTAGAAATGTGAAAAATGTGACATGGAAAAACACAGGCTTGTTCATCTGATCTGAATCAACCACAAGTACTCAGAATGAAATAAAAGAATGTGGCTAACAGGTAAATGAAGAAATGCAGCACTCTAGACTTAAGTGACCTTTCTTTGGTAGGATAATTAATTTTCTGAGACAAAGAAAATTAAGTGAATCATGCCTGTCTATACTTAAGTGAAGCGTTTGAAAGGGGGTTACATATGCAATTATTAGGTGAACTGAAGAAGGGGATTAACAGAAGAAATGTTGCAGAGAATGAGCTAAACTTAAGTCATTAATGG
Organism: Origma solitaria; assembly: GCA_013397895.1. NCBI lineage: Eukaryota > Metazoa > Chordata > Aves > Passeriformes > Acanthizidae > Origma > Origma solitaria. The sequence goes on from VZRL01003806.1 coordinate 242,948, forward strand.
GGTTAGTATTGAAAGTCAAGGCTTTATAAAGGAAGCACTCTCTCTGATGTGGCTGGTGACTTAAGAATTTCTTGCCAACGCAGGGAGAAATAAGAGCATCTGAATAAAATGGGATGTGATTCAAGGTTCAATTAACAAAAGGTTTTGCTGTCAGCCAAGAGCTTTTCTGAAGTAAATGACTGAAAGGCCAGCTGACTAGAAGGCAACTGCAGTGAACAAGCCATGAGAAGGACAAATAGAATCTCAAAAATATCAGTATATCTAACAAAAATAGGAATTTTTTGTTTGGGTTTTTTTTTTTTAATTTTAGGTGCAACATCTCAATTAGGTGCAATTAGGATTTTTTTGTTGGTGGTTTTGGTTTTTAGTCTGGTTTTTTTTTTTAGCTTAGTTAGAGCAGGTGACCTGGATGCTTTACAGCATGTTAGATTTTTTTATGCAGCCAATGGTGGTTTTGCTCCCTCCAGTTTTCTACAGGTGACTCAGAGTCTCTCCTTCACACACAAATCCCAGCAAGTCCTGCCAGCCCTGCCTGGCAAAAGCTTGCCACCTTTGTCCCACCTCTACTTTCTACATGATTTTATGTCCCAGATACCAACCATTACATGTCTGGGAAATGGTAAACCATAACTCTGGACTGACACATCATATCTGCAACTGCAATTAAAGTTACTTTACAAGCATCCCTGCCTCTCCCACGCATGGCATTGGGGGGGAGTGCAGATTACAGTGCATCTGAGGTGCAGAAGTGCCACTGGGCTGGGCTGGTTCCCATCAGGCTTTTGCCATTTTACTGTTGTCTTGCTCACCCACCATATTCTGATACAGCACTGCAGGAAAAACATCTGCTTTGTCTGGCTTTGCAGACTGTTTGACTTGATGATACACAGTCATAAAACCATCCTAAAACCTTTGCTACTCAAGGTTAGTGTGTGAATTCATGCTGGCTGTTCCTGAGTAATTTCACGGAAGAGAAAAATAAAGGATGTTTTCAGGTTTTAAACTGAAAACTTTTGTCAAGAGTCTTAAATTGACACTCTTGTCAAAAGTTTTGGTGCAAATGTAAATCTCAGAAGATTTATCTAAAGGTCCTTCTGGTACACCAGGCTTCTCAAAACAAAAAGCATTAGAATATAAGTCAAGAGCAAAACTCAACAAAATTTAGCTATGAGAAACAGAGGCCCTACCTGAGAAACAGAGGACAGCCTTCTGGAAGCAGTGATGAGCTCTCATTGCAAGTGCATGGTAAGAAGAGCTAAAAAAGTAATTCTTGCTTGTATAAACAGGCAGGTGATGAGTAAGGAACGTTGTTCACCTCTGTGAAAGCATATCTGGTGCTGGTAGTCACAACTTCAGCATCAATTCCATAAAGGAGGAGACAATAAAGAAAAGCAATAAAAAATTACTCATGGGCTGGGAAAAATGCCTGCAAATGTGAGGTTGAAATTTTATCAAAGAAAGTTCCAGGAAGTGACTGTACTAGAGTAAGCAACTATGTAGAATCAGTAAAATACGCTCCTATCTAGTTGCAACATGAGATGGGAAGAGATACTGTAGAGAAGCACAGGTTCCTGACCCCAATGCCAGCATCTAGGGATGAACTGGAGCATAGGGCACACAGGTGGCCCAACTATATAATCTAATTGTTCTGCTCAATCCAAAATTCTGTGAATTTTTGATTCACAGAGCAAAGACCTTTCTCCATTCAGGATTCCCATCCCTCACCAGAAGACAGAGCAAAAGTCCTCTGGAAGGCTCTCCACTGCCTTCAGGGGCTGTGGGCCAAGGACACAATATAAGCAGTGCCATACTTCTCTTTAGAGAAATATCAAATAGCAGTAGTGGCCTAAGAAATACCAGTGCTTCCAGGGAAATGAAATTAAGATTTTGCAATACAGCTCAGTGCTGTCTTTTCAACCCAGAAAGACTCAGAAAACCTCACCCGAACAGCCCTTACAGATCCTGGGTGGCATGCTGGGGCTCTGCTGACAAGACTCTGAGCATCTCTGAGGGAATTAGCTCTTCACATTAATTTTCTGTCAGGCAGCTTAGGACCAATCTCTTCTATATATTACCTTTGATCTGCTTTTTTTTTTTTTTTTTTTTGCCGGGGCTTAGCTCCCTGCATTGCCATATCCTCAGGTAAAACCATGTGAGCTCCGTTGTGCTGCACAGCTGGGGAGATGTGCTTCTCCTCTCGACCCTTGCACAAAGCCCGAAGGTCAAAGCAGTTATGAGCTCCTCACTGGGACTGACTAGCTAATTATCAACTTCAATTTCATGCACTGTTTTTATCCATTTAGCTCCTAATGAAAGCAGCTCCTTTGATGCTGCATTTAACAGAAAAATTCCAGTTCATGCTCACCGGCTTTTCAAATCTATTTTGCCACGAGAGAAGAGATGCACTTTTTTTGCAGGAGGCTGAGACCTCTCTGTTGAGCTGTTAAATTCAGTGTTAGGTGCTATTATAACAAAAGTACATTGCATTTTTCACCCTAAGGGCTTTAAACCGGCCAGGTTCTACTTACATATGTGCCACGGAAAAAGATGAGGATGAGGAACGACCCAGGTGCAGATTGCCCTGGTTTGTGGTAGGACATGAGAGGTGGGCAAAGGGGCACAGTCCCTGCTGTGGTCAGTGGTGGGAGATTTCAGTGGGGGTTGCCCTTCTGGAGGTCTCCCACTCTCCGCAGCCATTGTAGTTTTAAATGACATGCCAAATTTAAGCCACTGGACTAGGTGTTAAAATTGGTAAACCATGCAAGGACAAGAACAGCATTTGGAGTCTGGTGCATCCCCACCCCATAAATCACATCAGAATTTCATCAGACTTGCTTCTTTGGAGAGTATCTTCTTAGGACCATGTGTAGGACAGCACAGGATTAAAGACATGTTCAATCCTAAATGCACAGTTCCCTGGGTGCATCAAGGGGAGGAAACTGATTTCCTGCAGCACTCGTGTGGATGTGGCCAAGAAAGATTATGTGTAACCTCTGTCTGGCAGTGATCACCATCCAAGCTTGTGACCCTGATTTTCCTCAATTATGTCATCAAGATAATTATTTTTTCCCCATTCTGCCTGAAGACACATTTCAGTTCCAATCTGTCCAGCTCAGCTTAGTCTGGCAAAGAGCAGCCTGAAGATTTCATTATACTGGATGTTTAGCTCTGATATTGAGTATCTGAATGAATCCTTTCTTTCTTTTTATATCTTCAGACATAATGCAGCCTTATAAATACCATCTTCCTCTACCTCCACAGCACTGCAGGAAGAGCTCTTGCCAACAACATCATCAGCTGATAGAGGGGAAAATCTCCATGTGATTTCATAAAAGCAGTATGAAGGGGCAGAGTCTCCTGCTGTTCCCAGGAGAAGATCCTTGGGTGCATCTGGAGACTGAGATGTCCAAATGGTAGAGTGGGATGGAGCTAGGCTTGGAGGGCCTTGTAGCTGGGTTTGGTCTTCACATATGGCACAGCGATCTCTTCTCTCTGCTGGGTGCTTCTTTACTGGGGGTTCCTCCCGAGGAAGCTTCAAATAGAAAGTATCAACACTTTGGACCTTTTTTGTGCCTTGCTGCAGAAAAAATAAGAAAAGGGCGAAGCAGCGTAGAGACCTCAGTATCAAGGCCTCTGGGCTTTCCTGTTTTTTGAACTAAACCACTGGACTTCAGTAAATCCTCCTATTTCAGCATTAGTACAAAGCAAGAGTAAGAATCCTAGGGGTTTACCTTTGACCTAACTGCTCAGAAGTGCCATTTTGTTTCCCTTAAAATTCAGACTAAACAGTTCCAAGCCTCCGGAGAATTTACTTAAGTCTTGTCAGATTGTGCAATCACATTAAAAAAGGTAAATAATCTCTAGTAAAATGACTGCCCATCCTAGAGAGGTGTTTACTCGGGCCAGCTAAAAGCAGAGCCGTAATTGCCTTGGGGTAGTACTCCCCCGACACCCCACAGAGCCCCTTTCCCCTCCCAGCTGACTAACACTGTTTGAAAGTTTACTGCATCCTCACTTTCTGTGTATGCTACTGGGGGATAACGCACAAAGGAGAGGCAACATGTGCAATGAACTCCTCCTGAAGATGACTGGAACACTGCAGTCAATCTGCCAGAGTCCACCTCCCACCCAGACCCTCAGCAAGGGTTAACAAAATCAGAGTAGATCACAACACTCCTCTGGAGAGCCTATGTTCTGCCACGAAGCAGCTGTGCCTCATGAAGGAAAGGTTTGAAGCCTTAACTGCAACAATAAAACCTTCCCTACAAAGAAAACACAGAAGCAAAAAGGTGAGAGCATAAACTCTGACACCGGTGGCTTTAAGTCATGTCTCAATAAGGCAGGGAGATTGTCTGGCCAGCACGCTATTCAGAGGTGATATCAAGTATTGATTTGTTTCCAAGAAACCCTAATTACATTGTTCAAAGTCTTGAAAAAGAAAGAAGGTCTTGGAGTTACCAGCAATTTGACACCAGGCAACTGATAACAAAACTCATCAGTGATTTTGAACTGTTTTAATACGGCTCTTGATATGTTTCTTACGGGAAAAAAAGCCCAAAACCAGAAGACAATCATCACCAGATATGCTCTTTTAATCTAATTAACCAGCACAGCATGCTGGCAGCCACTTGTCCCATTACCTCCTCTCACTGTCAAGGCTTTGTGCTTCACTTCTCTGAACAGATGAGCAGATAACCTCTACTTCCAGAGCATCCTTTGGATTTTTTTTGGTGTTTTGAATTAGTAATGCAAATCTGATTTCTCTAAAGCAGGCCTAGACTCCAAAGTGCATGAAGGAGCACTTTCTATGTGGATTAACAAGGCTGCATTGTGTCACTGCCTGATGTAAGGTGCAGAAATGCCCGATTTATCAGAATATTAAATGCAAGAGCCTGTTGTGGTTTCTCTCTAGCCTACAGAGTGTACGTTTGCAGTTCTGCAGCTGAACTCCCTTCATCAGACACCTCATTACCTTGGCAAAGTGAAGGGAAATAGCAACTTAAATACTTCAGGAATATGCTGCTTATACATTAATCCATGAGCTGTAGCCATAGGAATCAGACAAGCACCACAGCATATCTTTTGTTTAATAGAAAATCATACCAGAAAAAATTATATTCCTGTTGAGTCTGGGATGTCACTCCTGGCAGAAATGAGTGTGAGGGAGGAGGAATGGTGTCGGTAAGGAATTCAGTCTATTTCTCTACTGGGGTACCTGAGGGCATTTCTGAGGTGTGTGTTCCCACTCTGTGCTGAAATAAAACACGGGTATGTGCCACCCACACCCTCCAGGCTCTGGTGTCCCCAGTGGGTGTGCAGGCTGGACAAAAGCTCTGACAGTCTGAAAAGTCTCTCATCTGCACTTCCAATGGAATATGATCCCACAGTATCCCCCATGCTATTCCACTGGCCAATTTAAACAAAGACTGGGTTTTCTTTCTGACTGAGTAAAATCTTTCTGAGTGACCTTGTAGAGTTGCTTGTTCTTTCGTGGATGGTCTATCTTACATAAATAAGTGTGGGTAATTTTTATCTATCTAGCAAACATATTAGGAATGGAACAAGCTTTGGAAATTACAGATGGATACTCCAACAGACGGAAGCACCTAGGTACACAGCGGCAATCTTCGGGGTCTTGCAAGCCAACATGCAAGAGACTGTCCATTTGCAGTGAAATTGCTAAAGAAGAGAAGGCTAAATTGCAAAATATCTCTGTGCAGTGGGGATAATGCATAATCCCTTTAGCACAGGTTAACTAGGAACAGGATATAGGTCTATTGAGGCTTCAGAAGTGATATTTTATCTATAAAAGCCTCTGCCTCAGAGGAATCATTGCACAGAAATTCTGCACCTCTCAAACACAGAAAATGCTCTCAAACTCATCTGGAAAGCCTTTGTCATTGTTAACATTTTAGCTGTGACGAACAGCGAATGGTTGCCAGCAATCAGCTGAGCAGCTGCCCCAGCGGATGAAAAAGCTGTATAGGATAGCAAACTCTGATTTTGTAGCTCATGTGCTGTGAAGCTCTGCTGTGCTCAAGACTGATATACCTGCCACAACGCATAGGAAATAACACTGCAATGGGCTGCTGTGTGCAAACCCAGAGCTGTTATGCAAGACTTACTTTTCCAGAGAACTGTAAACTCCAGTGAACTGTGTATCTTTGTCTGTTGTTGTTTATGTGCCTATTGATTTATCTATCCATCCATCCACCCAAAAGTAACTCACAGCTAGAGACTTCTCAAATGTGGTATGAATGTTTACATGTTCCTACTTCCATTCTCCCAGGAGTTATTTTTCTGGCAGTTCACAAAACTCTTTGTCAGTATCTATAAAGTAAAAAACTTAATTGTGCAGAACGGGTAGTTATTTGCTGATGGAACTCTGTCTACTGGTTTCAAAGATAGCCAAAAATCACCAGCAACTTACTTTTAGTAAAAATAGTAACAGGAACTGTGTATTTTTATTACACTGGAACAAAAGTAACTGCCATTTCAAAATGTACCTTCATTTGTATGTACTGCTAATCACCCATTTAACCAAAGAGAGAGCTACTGCAGCAAACCACATTGGGCTTTAAACAACAGGAAAGAAAAGGGTCTTCTTATTATGGAAATTATGGGAGTAGGTATAGTTCAAATCCTTTCTCCCTTCTACTCTGCCCTACAGCAGATTCTATAGGGATGACGGAACCGAGGGGATCCTCAAAGACACCTGCATCTCACTTTAAATCCCTTTGAAGTTCCTTCCCGGTGCAGAAATATTTGAGCAACCCAACAAGTCCTGTCTGTGCCAGTGAGCTTTGAAGACCTGACCTTGAGGGTCCTTGGCCCGGATTGGTAGACACATATAACTCTCACTGAAATGGGACTAAACAGGGGTTAGTGAGGTGATGAAGAGTCAGTTCCTCATTTTCACTGTCTAACTCAAAAAGGTATGGGGACATAAAATTGGGGAACTATCAACTGCAAATCATTAAGTGAGATCAGCATTGAAGGCCAAACCTAAGGCAAGCAGATCTAAAGATGCATCACTCAAAGGGAGAAGGCAATAAAATGTTCTTGATCTTTGAAGATATTATATGCTCGTACACTTGCATAAAAATTGTCTTAAAAGGGATGCAATTATTTTAATGATGTCCTTAAGCTGGATCTGGGCAGGTCCAAGTGGCAAGTTGTATTTCTGCAAGTCCTTCAGACCTTTCAAAATAATACATTTTTGGAATTTGTGATTATCCCGAGAACATTAACTCAGCTGGCATTGTGAAAGATCAGACCTGAGTAGAATAAAATCTAGTGACTGTGGAGGTCAAAGCAGTTAGCAATTTCTGCTTGAAGAAAAGAGCCCATGGAAAGACACAATCTCTTTTTTTGGGTTGTTTTTTTGGGTTGTTTTGGTTTTGGGTTGGTTTTTGGTTTTTCTGTGGTTTTTTGTGATGGCTAAATTGCATTTGATCCTTATCCCGGTTTAATCTCTGTGTGTGATTTTCCTCCAGATCATTTTGTGTTATGCTGATCTGACTAAGAGTGCACTGGCTCTTTCTTGTACCTGGTGTGCTTTCCATTTGCACCTATCCTGTGCAGAAGTACAAGATTACCCAAGCAGCAGCACAGCTTTTCTTCACTTAACTGGTCTAAGTGCAAATTACTGTATGAAATTAAACATCAGAAGAGGTAGGCCATATATCACATTTTGTTTGCAGACTTAAAGCTCTGAAAAATAAAAAGAAATTTTGTTTTCTGAAACCATGACGCTTATCTCAGTTGTCCAAGATTAATTTCTATGTTCCCTTCCTTCCTCCCCTGCAGCCCTTTGGGCTCAACTGCCTGAAATTTTTCTTATCTCTCTTCCTAAAACGGACCATATCTCCTTCCCACCACCTTTTTCTCATAAGCATTTGCACACCCATTCCTCTCTACGGCAGGAAACCCCAGAGGGGTCTGCTCTCATGACGACTAGTAGAAGAATCAAGTTGTTTAATTTCTGGTTTGAATTCACTGCTGATCCTGCTTTGACAATCTCTTGAGGTTCCTGACAACCTGCGTGGCTCTCTGAGGCAATGAAGCCCTGAGACACTGACTATGGGATCACCTCACCAATCGCTTGCAGTCGTGCTCCAGCACTAATCAAAAATGCCCATCAGATCACTGCACTCAGGAAGTGCAGGCAGAGGCACAGCTGCCTCAAATCTTTTTGCAAAGGCAGTAGTGGCAGGCCTGAGAGAAATGCTGCCCAGCCCCTTGATCTTGTCAGTTCTTTACACAGAGTGAGAGCCGCCTCCACTGCAGACCTGGGAGAGGCGCAAGATGGAAACCCACAGAGGACTTCTCTGAAGTCGGCTCCGTGTGGATTTCACTGCAATACAAAAATCTGGGAGCTGAGCTGGCTGCTGCAGCATGCGTGCTAGAGAATCCACTTGTAAACACACTCACAGTGCCCCTGCATCCAAAGCAGACAGGAACATGTGCTCTGAAACCACTTATGCCGTGGAAAGGAAAGGAACACAAACAAACAGCCCCAGGCTTGCTTGCGTAGGGTCTAGAAGCAGACTTCCTGTGAGATAAAGAAAACTGCTGTGGAGTTCACAGTTTGGTCCTGACCTGCTCATACCTCCAGGTTCCCAGGAACTCCAGGGGTGATTTGCAGAGGGGATCAGCTCCTCTGAGGTGCCCAAATTTGCGTTATGTTAATTAATGCGTTTGGCACCAAAAGGTTTTCAATCTTGTCTTTGGCTGATGATATAAATAATAAGTCAGAAGTGGAAAGGCCCCAGATTAATGAAGTGGCTTCCTTCATTTGAGGATGACCTGTTATTCCCACTCCTGTGATAAAACGCGACATTCTACAGAAGACTGAGAAATAAGGTTCTACCAAGTCATTTTTTCGAAAATCCTTTTGAACTCCTGTTAACATTTGAAACTGAGAAGCCCATTTAAATTCATTCCATTTCACCAATTGCTAATTTTATTTATGCTGAAACACTTTCAAATAATATTTAACCAGCGTGCAAGCAATAGATGTGCAGATGGTAGGTAGGAAGAAGGATAATTTATGACCCAGAGAAAGCTGTAAGCTGGCTTTACCAGTTATAAATGATGCTCTGTGTGTTTCAGATCTTTGACACTTTAAATCTTTGTTAACGTACATGATGATCTAGCCCATAAACCAATTCCACCCTGAGACAATGCATTTCCTTGATTAAAGAGTTTCTTAAGGGAATAGTTAATGTATCATGTAACAGTAAAACTCTTTTACTTAGCAAATAATTCCAGATATCCAAAACTGTGTCAAACCAAGGTTGTACTGGCAATGCTGTGTCTGCTTCATAGAAACCACATTTCTCTTTTTTAAACTGGATTTTAAAAAATATTGGAAATGTGAATAAATAAAAATATTCCATACTTTCTTGGAAAAATAAAAAGAGTGTACAGGTAGCTGGACATATTTTTAGGTATGTGGATGCATGCCATTATTTCACAGAAATGGTGATATGGAGCACTGGAAGTATCTCAAGATATCCTCTGGGTAGAGTGTTTCTAGACAATCACTAAGGATATTTAAAAACATTCCTAGCATGTTCATTAAGGCAGCTCACCTATTTCTTGAAATAAACTTCTCCATGTAGACAGTTGCAAAAAACCCAGTTGATAATGATGAAAAAATAAGCAACATGAGAGATACCAGGAGTGTAGGAAAAGTGGTGAGAAACTAGAAAGAATGGCACTAGGATCTTGATGTGAATTAGGTGTGTACATGTGATAAGAGAAGGATAAAAAGCCAGAGGGAACTATCTTGCTCATGACACTATTGTGACACCAGCAAACTCACCTAAAAATCTCTTATGGAGTTTTTTCTAAGAACTGGTCTCTAACCAGTCCTCAGAAAACCCAGTGAAGGTGACCGCTGTATTGCTTCAGTAATTTTCTTTCCCAAGCCTTTCCTGCTGATGCCTCATTTCTCAGGGCTTGATGTAGAAAAGTGTGAGACTGGGGATTCAAAGTTCAGGCAACTCCTGGCATGTCACCTTTGGTCCCAGAAAGCTGTGAGAGGTGATATATGTCCATGTGGAGGGTCAGTACAACCACCATGAAGACAGACACAGCAAGAGTCAAACCAGATACAATTTTTTCGAACCACTATGTCTTCCTCATTCTGTTCTTGCATTTACAAACTTCTGATTTTCTCTTCTGTTATTTTAGTAATGATCTATGTCTGTATTTACTTTAAGCACTTAATAGCGCCTTTTTCTTCCTTTAAAGAAAACTGGATCGATATCCAAGCCTAACTGAGGGGTTTTCCTGAATTTGTCGTCTTTTAGTGACTTTTAAGTAAAAGCCTCAGTGCCACTTCCTCCCTTGTATTCCCTTTTCAATCTCCAAGTCTTATGTTTTTAGTAATTTCTAATTTTTTTCCCCTCTTAAAATTTTGAGTTGCATTTACACATACTGAAGTGGAGTCCACTGCCTTTTGCAGACTGTGAGGTATTAATTTATGATACATAATTAATTCTATAAGCTGGAAACTGCCTCTTTACCATCTTCTCTGGTTCTAGTAAAACCAAAATTTTACTCATTTGCACCTGAGATGATGCGTGCTACGAAACACTGTTGGAGCAGAGATTGCCAGAAACTTCCTGGGAAACCCAGTAATCATATGGAACAGTCTTGTTTGTTTCTTTTTAAGGAAGAAGGAAGAAAAGCTATTTCTGATCAGTACCCATTATTTCACTCAGACTGACATGTTTTCAAAAAGCCCCATTCACAGACATCTAGGGATGGGAATGCAGAGGTCACCATTGGTGCTCCTTGGGATGGAGAGAGGTGAGCAGCAGCTCTCTCTGTGACTCAGCCTGCTGGAAATGACAGCCTGGCTCTTGTTTTGTCCTCCCCATGACACAGCAATCTCGGAGGCAGAGAAGTCAGCATCATTCACAAGCCCATGTTCTCCGTGCCCATCCTCAAGCAGCTGGCAGAGATGAGATTGCTCAGCTCAGCAGCTGCCTGTTTTTCCTGCCAAGTGGAAATGGACCCAATCGCTTTCGTGCAGGCAGGCTTTACCTTGGCTATGTCCCTTTAAATCAAAGCATTTGCAGTTCAGTAAAAGCAAGGTATAAGTGCATTTAAAGCCAGAAGTTCCTTTCAATATGGAAATGTTTCCCAAAGTGACTCAATTAAATTTCATAAGAAGAAATCCATAGTACCATGAAATTTATAGATGCATTCTAGAAAAAGAAGTATATTGCAGGTTAGTTGATTTACCGTTGATTCTTTGGGCAGCACTCAGCAGAGTAAAGGAGGAATGTGATTTGGAAATACACTGGAGGGGATTCAGGAGCATGCTGGCAGCGTCAAGTTTCATCCAATTTGAGGGGATTTTCACTCTACTTGGATACTGTAATTAACTGGGTTTACTATCAAATTACATTTCTCTGGATCTCCTTTAAATCTGAGAGCTAATGAAAATAAATGCAAATATAGTAACTTTTGCCTCACTGCGCTCCCTTAAGCCTTCAGCTATTCTGACATAATTTGTTTCTCTTTTACCATCTCTGTTTTTAAGGGCTGTGTATGGAGACCAAAGCTTCCATACTGCGGCGGGACACACACAGAAATAGCCCATTGGGGAGCAATCCGAAAAGCGCTGCTGCTTGGATTTCAAATGAAGCCTTTTGTCTGTGGGCAGTTACTGGGTCTGTGCATGCACCTAGGTGAGGCTGCCCTCACTGTTAGGGCTAAAGAAAGGCTCTGGGAGTTTTGACTGTATTTGGGCCCTTGGTCAGCGCCTGGCATTTGAAACCAGGACACCCCCACCTTGGAGGTACAAAAGGTTTGCGTGTCCTGTGTGCTGGGCACAGCAGAGGACACTGGCACCAGCAGGTTACCCAGTAGCTGTTGCTGGCCCACATAACATAAACTGGCAACAAAGATAAGTGGGAGTCTGGGTGACTCTTCCTGCTCATTGTGGTGGATGCATTCAGGAAAAATAAAATAGAAAAAACCGTTTCTTATTCCCATTAATTAGATACTTCACCTTCCATTAGGCACCAGGAGGAGAGAGCCAACAGAGTCTAATCCTAGTCATTGCACACAGCCAGGCTTGCTTAACATAGTGTGCAAAAACCATGCAAAAACCAACCCTGAAGCCTGTGGCAGAGGTATTAGTAAGCAGACACTTGAAAAGGCTGGGTGCTTGTTAATGTTTAACAAGCAAGTCCTCATCTGACTCAGTGGCCTTGAGCTTTGTTTATCTGATCCCTAAATTGTCCTAGAGAAAAAACCCCTCTCTTTATTAGCCTATGACAGATAAGTAAAGTGGAGGATCTGGAAGAATCTTGCTAAATTTTCTGTGTCATAGTAAAGCAGCCTGTTCTACACAGCCTTCCCTTTATGAGATGGAGCAATATTTTAGACTGATTTAAGCAAATCTTCTTCCCTCTAACATGATGGTGAAAAAGGTAATGTTTGTCTGTCCTAGGGTTTGCAAATGGATTAAAGAACTGTCTTCAAATTACCATTTCTGCCAGACTCATCTGTGGTGGAACTCAGGAACAAGTGAGGAGGCACTGTTTTGAGCCAGACTCAGTTTAATTTTAGACAGGGACTCATAGTTCAAATCTAAGGCCAAACCATGCCTAAATGGAATATATCTGTGGGAAATGTGTAGGTTTTCTAGCTGCTTTTGAATAATCAGACTTCTATTCTATGGAAAATATAGGTTCATCCCTTCTCCTGAAAATAATTTGTGTGGAATTCTGTGGGTCCATTCTCCCAGTTTAGGCATTAGGGCAAAGGTACTCTCCATGTGGAATGACACCAAAATCCTGGCTGACCAAGGAGTTTCTTTCAAACACAATTAGACAACAAGTCTCAACCAAGTCTACTGGAGTAGGATCCAGTGCCGTACTAAGGACCCAGGTTTCAGGATTTATTTGAAGTCTCCATGGCTCAGGCAGAGCGAGTGCCACAGCTGCTCATAGCTCTGTTTCATAAAACCCGTCTCAAAAGTGGGACCATAAGTGGTTTTGCTTGGAAGCAGTGTGGGCTATGGGACACATTCCCCTGTGAGCAGGACAGAGCAGCATCAGCCCTGTCAGAGGGAGAATCCCCATTCCTGACATCTGCTCTAACAGGGTTTATAAGAGCCGTTACACTTAATGAAGCCATGAGTGCTATTTTTAGACTATGCCATGAGTCATTCTGCCAGGTTTCTTTGATACAGAACAAACAGTCATTTCCTTTAAAAGCCTGTGCCTGGTTTTACAATCTCACTGCCCATCCATGCTTCAGCCAACGGTTTTGGTTTTGTCTTCCTATTCTGACTTTCATCTTTTCTGGTTGCCGTGGTGATAGCAACAAACATCTCCTAAGGATGAGCTACTTCTCTTGGAGAAGAGCACCTTACTGTATGCATCAGCACTGCAGAAATGTTTAAAGGGAATTTTGACCACATGGTAAACTAGTTTGGTGGGTCATAAAGCACAAATTACCATCTGGGTTCAAGGTCATGTCAGTTCCATTGAGGGAACATTTTATTTTTTCTTTTCCATTCTGAAGACTACATTTTGTTTCTCATTCAGGCCAAATCAGGGGTATAGCTTACGAAGAGTATTTGGCAATCTAAAGAGCTATTTATAGATTAAGTAGAATATTTGCTGCCAAAAGAAGTTTCTCCTAGGATTCAGGTCTAAATCAGCTTGATTATATGGTTTCAGAAGCATGTTTCAGCCCTTTATTCTCCTGTTTGTGGCGTTTTTCACATAGGAGATTGGACAAAACATCTCAGCCCCTCCACAGAGGACTGATAGCTGCCAGCACACACCACAAATGCAATTCCACATCTGTTGAAACTGGGGGAAACTGTGCAAATAATTTGATCAAAGTGTACATAGGCAATGAGTTGCACAGGCTGTGTGGTACCTGCTCCTGGGCTCAGACTGCTTCAACACAACACTTCAGCAAATGTGTCATGCAAAGTCCTGGTCTCCAAAGTATCTTTAACATGATCAACAAAGATCTTGCAATGTTCCTAACTTGGAACAGCATCTCAGTACTGGATGTTTGGTACAGGATGCTGCGTAGCAACCTTCCCACCTCTGAGTCTTTACAGGTTTAAAAAATCTCGAACAGTGCTGGAGGGTGGGCTTCTTCTGAGCTTCCGCATTACTTTCCTGTGGGAGGGAACTGTTGGACTATTGTTTGACCTGGAAAAAACGATGTTTATTGCAAATAAATATTTGGGTTGGACTCAGTAGAAAAATCCTTCCAACATGAAGACAGGCAACCTCATCCACTGTAATCTAGAGACAAACCCAGGATGGTATCCCTTCTCTTTTTCAGTGTGCAAAGAGTTAAAGCAATATGCTTTCAAATGTCCCTAGCTTCAGGCTCATCTCCTCCCACTCCTGGTCCCTGCCCTATATTCTGGAACTGTAACTAGTGATGAAGACTCAAAAGGAAAAAGAAAGGGCAATATTATTCACATTTGGAAAATGCAAGAATAAACGTTGTTCCCTTGGGGAATCACTTGAATGACACAATGGAAAAAAGCCCCGGGGGCATGTCTTCCTGCATCATCTGCCTCCACACCCAGTGCAAAGGCCCCTGGGCTTCCAATGGAATTAAGCCTACACTTTGTGTTGCACAAGCAGTACATATCTTGAAGAGATCTTTCTTAGCCATGAATATGTCCCAGATCAGCTGGTGCTGCTCAGCATAGAGAGCTAAGCTCACACTATGCCAAATTTTGCAGCAAATGTTCTTCATCTATCTTTGCAGTTCTGAGATTTATTATTTTATCATAAATCCTAAAAAAAACCAAACCCAACAACCAAAAACCAAATAACAAAACACTAACAAGTGAAATATTATTGAATGTCATCTCAAAGATAGAAAACATTCTTCTATATATGTACGTGCAACCATAAACACTGTATTACTAATATATTTACTGTCTGTATTACTTTGAGGTACATATACAGTGTAAAAAGGAACATGCTTCCCAAAGTTTTAAAATGTTTTTAAGGTAACTCCTAGAAGGTTTCAGTTTGGTCTTGAAGTTCTTGCAAACTTCCTTATGTATTTGTGAAAATGGCAGTTAGAAGGCAGCTTTTTTAAATTTACTTGGCAAAAATTTTAATAGCAGCAGCTGTCCAAACATGCTGCAAGACACCCTTACACAAATATACAACACCTACTGAGAGAACTGAAGTCTTGGATTGGTATTTTATTTACAAGCAAATCCAGTTGCTCTTGTACTCCCATCATAAACTGCCTTTTACAGATGGTTGTGATTTTTTTTTTGCTTTAAAGAGTTTGGGGGTTTCTAACTCCTATGGTACCCAGATCTATTCAGGAGTTTTTGCATCTCTATGAGCCTTCCAGGACAGAGTGGATCTTTATTTAATCGGTGCTTGAAAAAGTTCTTGTGACGTGCTGGATGTAAATGAGTTGTCACTTATATTCTGCTCTTCACACTGGTTCTGGGACATATTGAAGCAAGTCAGATTGTCACCATCCCAGGAGTAGTGGAGTACCCAGGCAGGCTAGAAAGGGCTCCAGACTGTTCTGAGAATTTGGCTCTGAGAATCAGCTAGTTATGACACATGGAGTTGATTAAAATAATTTCCTCTGATAGTCACATTTCTGTCTCTCACGCAAATGCTGGATTTGGAAGAAATTTTTTCAGGTCCTAAACTTTATCTCAGTAAGGTGAACGAACCTGATGGGAACGCTTTGCACCTGCTGGGGTAAGCAATGACTAACACCGGCCATACTGCAAATAAGCACCATGCAAAAATCCTTACTTCCACTCTGGTGCTGTTATTGGCTCCTTAAATTCTTTCAACCTCTTTAATAACCAGTCACACCATACATCTTCTTTACTTTTTAGCTGGACCATGCAAAGTTTTGCTATTCAACCATATCATGCAATCTCTCTGCTGGTCCAGTCCAGTTACTTAATAATTGCTGTACTCAGGAATGTTCCAGAACTGAGAAGTGCTGCAGACAACACTGAGAGCCAGGTGGCTACCCTGGGAGTTTTATGGATCTACTGTGTAGAAAAGGCCAGAGTGGGTAAATGACTGTGTCCTTTCACAGATGAGGGTCCTTACGTTTCCATGGTGTGACCCTTTGGCAGCAGCTCTCCAGAGATCTCTCTCTCATTTAGAAGTCCTTGTGACTGCCAGCTGGAAATGCTCTGTCTCACACGGTCCCTTGTACAATGGCCTGGGGAGTCACCCAAGTTCTCTTTTTAGGAGGACTGGCTGGTGGAGAGCTACTCCTGTGCATACAAAAAGAGGGTCCATACTCAGGCATCTCCCAGGAGAAGCATGGAGTGAGATGAGGCTGTAAAGAGACTATGGTTCTTGGAAAATTGTAATATGGAAATAACCATTTTTTGAGGGGCTCCACTGAATCAGCAAAACCACATCCAATTATTCCAATAATCACTAAGAAAATAAGTGCTTTAGGAATAAGAGAAAAAAACATAAACAGAGAAAGGGGGAAGCAGAAATACTTCAAGAAAAAGCAGGGACAGAACAAAGCAGTGAACTCTGGAAAGAGAAGATGAAACAAGTGAGCCAGAGTCACATAAACATCAGTTTTAGTCTGTTGCTGAGAAACAGAGAATGCATCTGGTCTATTCCCACTAGACATGAGTGGTGGTTTTCCCAGAAGGACTGAAAGCTCAGAATGAAGCAGAAATAGGTTTAAAAGTAAATTTTCAGATGGAATTAAAATTAAGACACTGAAATTGTCTACCAAAAAGTATTTTGCCCACACCCCACTACATTTCCCAAATTGTCATCCAGTGTCTTCCATATATGAAAGCAAGAGCTGTCTGAAGACCATCAAGTATTCAGCTTGGTGGCACCTGAGCATGGACTAAATGTAACCATTCACCTACTTTTCTTATCTATGGAGCTGAGACTCAACATTTTCAAGGAACTAAAAAGATATAGATTAAACATCCATGTGTGTTCCCACTCAGGTGGCCTGGTGTCCCCTCTCAGCCATGTATCAGCTCAGACTCTGAGAATGGCACAGAGGTAACCATAGTGATCTGTGC
Organism: Origma solitaria; assembly: GCA_013397895.1. Classification (NCBI taxonomy): domain Eukaryota; kingdom Metazoa; phylum Chordata; class Aves; order Passeriformes; family Acanthizidae; genus Origma; species Origma solitaria. Next base: position 260,019 of record VZRL01003806.1, read on the forward strand.
CTTAAAATGGTTATAGTCATGATAGACTTAACAACTTTAAACAAACAGTTGCATAAGTCTGGCCTAATCCTAATGAAATCCTCCCAAGTCTGGCAACATAAAAACAGAAAGATTAAAAAAAAAAAAAAAGAAAGAAAGAAGGAAAACAGCAATAAACCCCCCATCCACCTACTCAAAATTAATTTTGCCTTAAAGAGAGGAGAATTTGTGCTTTGCAGTTAGACCTAAATTCCGCCTCCCCAGGAGACAGGGCCTTTGTGTCGTAAGTTCATTGTTATATTTTTAGACCCAGACACTGAAAGGTGGGGCCTGAATATAAACCTCATTGTACTTTAACAGCAAACAGGAAGCCAATGATACCTCATGGAGGTCAAGCTCAACTCAAGTTCTCTGGAAAACTGGGGTCTGTTAGTTCATTTGTTTGTTTTGGTTTTCCCAGACACTATAGTGTTCTCATTATCTTCCTTCACAGGAAGTTTTTAGTAGCTCTTCATGTGGCTATTATGGTGGTCACCATGTGGAGGGTTTTAAAGGCTTCAGATGACTTTCAGGAAGAGCATCAAGGGTGGGTTAAATAACCACTCTGCTAATTTAACTTGGGTCTTCTGCCACTGCAAGCCTGAAGTCATCTTTTGTAGGTCAAGATGTCAGTATCCACAGCTGCACTTTGTTTTGGAGAAAGGTGTTTGCACACCTGTTAGCTCTTGGTGTTATGATAGCACAGAGTTGTACAGTATAGAGATGAAAAGGAGAGATTATGCAAGGTCTGGGTCTGGAACTTGTGTGCAGGACCAGCTCCTCTTGAGTACATAGTGGCAGTGCATCCTTATGGCTACCTAAGGAGCTGTGTTTATGAGCAGATAGTATGTTTTCCTGGGCTCGTAGGAACCCACCAGGCTCCATTCTCTTTCCACCTCCCACCTCCATCTATATATTTCTCATATCTGAGCATCCAAGGGACCTTCAACTTCCCATGTGTGAAAAAAAGCCATCATAATGAGGTGTTGATATGTTTGGAATGCTATCTGCTACTATAATAGAAATTATTAACAGCAATAGATCATTTTCCACACCCACATAGATAATAGCATCTCTCTCGGGCCAGCTGACAATCTAATTGTGGCAGAATGCAGGGAAGCCTGAAGCACATTTCATTATTACTTATTGACTGGGCTAGTCTGTCTTGTCCTTCAGGGGAAAAAAAAATTACAAAAAACACCTGACAGGAAAAAGGAAAAGCCTGTGCAGTACTTTTTAAAAATCAGCACAGACATAATTAAGGTTAACAATGTAGCATCGACTCAGTGCAGCCGGCTGGCATTCTCCTGTTCCACCCTGCACGACAACATATTTTCCCCAGGAGACACTTTGTGAGGTGCAAAAGTTCACCTGCAGTCTGGTAATTCACTTTGAGCTGGGACTGTGATCACTTAATGGATTCTTCTGGTGCTGGCTGCTATGGTAACTGCTGCATCATGCTCTCCATAGGCTTGTTTTCAGAGGACAGTGTAAACTGTGAGAGCAAATCTCAGATGAGTTTGTTACTGGAATCAAAATCCCAGGGCAGATTTGCAAGTCTACACACAGTCTTGGCCCACTGCGCTCTCCTTTTATGGGCATGTTTGCTCATTTGGCTTAATTATAAACCCAGTCCTTCAGCATTGTGTGTTCAAAAACACTTCTTAGAATCTAAGTCTTTTGGGTTTGGGCTGGGTTGGAAGCATGTGTGGGATGTGTTTAAAAAAAAAAAAAATAAAGGCACAGAGAAAATCCTAAAAGATGAGACAAATAGAGCAGAAACTGGTTTAAAACATTCAGCCCATCTGGCCTGGTCATCGAGCACAAGGGCTGCAGAAGCCAAGCCCTTTCCAAAAGCAAGGAAAGAAATACCCTCAGGAGCTGGGAGAAAGAGTTACCATGTCTTAACCAAATGTAACCAAAGCGAGGGTAAATAGGCAAAAGGTCTGGAGCAATGATTCAGAGACCTGGGAGTAGAGATTTCTGATCCATGTCCTTGGTACAAGCTTTACCATGAAAGATGATATTTGCCAACCCCTGGCTGATCTGTTTGCAGAGAGGCAAGGCTGGGTGTCAGGTCCAGGACAGGATGGAGGATTGCAGTGAATGGGAAAAAGTAAAGTGCGGTGGGAAAGAAAAGGAAAAAGTGACAAGAGCATGACAAGAGACCGAAAACTGAAGTGGCTTCCAGTGATCTGCTAGAAGCTGGCACACATGTTCCTGCAGAAGGATGAATGAGTGTGGGCTGAGGTCAGGCTGTGGGAGGCACACAAGATAGAGGTAATAGCAGAGGATGTGGGTTCATGTCTGGGCAGGAAGAAGACCTGGAGCTGGAAGGAGCCTCAAGAAATCAAGAAGGTTATTCCTCTGCCCACAGCTGGACCCTCCCTGTCGGGACTATTTCTCACAGATGCATGCCTGACCAGTTCCTAAAGATCTCCAGCAGCAGATGCTCCAGGAGTCTCCCAGATCTCACAGAGTTTCACCCTCTTCATTAGCATGTTTATCTCAGAGACAGTGTCCAAACTCCCTGTTCTTTCCCAGATGGATGAGGAGGAGAGATTGATTGTATCTTTTTTCCAGCAATATTTGAAGATGATTTAGTCACTTCTCTGCACAGTTGGCAAGCTGATACCTTACCAGCGAGCTTCAGGAGGATCTTCTCATGCATACTGTACTTATCTCGGATTTCAGTGTCATACCATCAGTTTTTGTAACAACATAAAGTTCCTGACCCACAGCCTGATTCTGATCTACCGTTACATTCATACATTCCTCTCTGAAACTGCTACCAACTCATTTTCCACAGCTGTATAATCATATAGTTGATTATTTTAGCTTGAGGACAGTACCTTTTGTACCTGCTAAATACCATTTTGATTTTTCCTTTCAGACCATTTTGTAATTTGTTAAGGCAATTTTGAATGTTAACTCTTTCCTTCAAAGTATTTCCCTTAGTTTGATCTCCGAATTCACTGTGTGTCAGTGTCCTTTTTAGTCTCTTGTCTATTTTGTTAATGAAAGTATCGAACAGACATAATTCAAGACTGATTCTTACAAAGCCCAATTGAATTTTCTCACTTCAGCATGGGTCTTCTTCCTGTAAAAATGCAGCAGAAGAGATAGAAGAACAAAGAAAGTGGGGTTAGGTTAATTAGGGTAAAAAAATGGGGGCGGGGGCAGGGGGGATAAAGTTAAATACAGAGGGAAATGGTTTATTGAGATATTACTCCCTAAAGACAGTAAGGCAAGATACAGAAGTGTGTGAAAGGACTAAACCAAAAAGGCCAAAAATCAAGGCAGTCATAACTGAATTGGTGGGTTCCCAAGGCATTCAATAAAACCAGTGAATCAAAATAATTTTTTGAAAAATCAATATTGCCATCAACAAAATACAGAAACTACACATGGTCATTGTTCAATCAGGCAAAAGGAAAACACTGTTTAAGAATAGATAGGGAGGTGGTTGTGGACTAGTCCTACAACCACATCAGCAAGTCCGGCAAGGGTAATAGTGTTGGAGAAGCAGTTCATGCTGGACTGGATCACACTGCTCTCTGGGGCCTGCAACTGCAAACCACTCCAGTCACATCCATGGAAGAAATGAACACAGTATGAGTAAATACCCAGTAAAACACAGAGCAGGAGACTGAATGGCTGAAAGTCATCTGACACTAGCTATCAGCAAGAAAATTATGGAGAGCTGCTTTTCTCATGGCTGCTGCATTTCTGCAACCTGCCATATACAAAAGCAAGGTTGTCAAAAGAGGATCAATCTGCATAGCCCTGAGCAAGACAGGCAATGGATATAGAAGGTGGTGTGTATCTCACATGCTCCCCTCCCTTGCTGTCCCTTTCCAGCTACAGCTGTCAGCCCTGGGTCTGCTGTGGGTTAGCCAAGCTGCAGTGTCTGGGATGCCCTGACTGTCCTCATCACATGGCAGGAGCTATTTAGGCTGTGCAATGACTGCTGAGGTAGTAAGAGCAGCCCAGTGTGAGTGGCAGGGCTGGAGGGCTGGCAGGGGTGGACCACCATGATGAGGTTTTCCTGAGGTATGTCAACACATCTGTCATTGTGAGGGTGTAATGACAGGTCACCAGGCAGGCATTAAGGTCATGGGTGGGGAAATGACCATGCCAGTGCTCCCTGTAACATGCACCTGCTCCTGACTGTCCCAAAATATGTGATACCTCAGCAAGCACAAACCTCAGCCACTTGGAACTGGCCCAACGCCACGGTCACTGATGGTGATTCACATGCAGAGCTCCTCTTGCTCACCATGCACGTGGGTCTTGATCTGATGCATATTACCCAAAATAGGAATTCCTTTTTAGCAACATGGTTTTCTCTGGAGTCACGTTTGGGCCTCACACAGCTCAGCTCCTGAGACAGTAGGCTCACACTCCTTGGAGATGCAGAGCTTCTCTTCCTCAACCTACAGACTCTGCAAACGTCCCAGGAAGGTTTCAGCCAGGCAAAGCAGACAAGCTGCGGTAACACTCTCTTCCCATCTCTTTTGCCGATTGGCAACTCTTCCCAAATGCCACCAGCAATAGTTTTGGTGCCATGTCATCCCTCTGTGGAAGCTCTTCTGGTGGGGCACAGTGTGAGATGTACCTGAGCTTGGTCTGCAGCTGCAGGAGAGTTTGTGCTTGCAAGATGTGTACTCAGGGGTGAGGAACATGAGAATGACATGGAGCAGACGCCTTCTGTGGTAGTGAAAGATATCACTCTGGCACTCGGTCCTTCAGGGACTTGGCTGCTTTACATCCTTCCAAATGAACATATAGAAAGGGACCACTCTGCTCTGGATTATGCTGGCAACTGCTTATCACCGAAAAGAAAACCCCATACCTGTTATTTCAGAGACCTTGAACTTTCTATAATTCACTGTCTTCCAAAACAAGAGCATATAAAATTATGCAAACAAGCAAGGCCTAGGCTTCTTCAGCCTCTGATTTATCCTTTATGAATGAACTATACTTCAATGTACCCAAAAGAAACACAAATTAGCCTGAAGCATCTATTTTCCAAGGTACCTGGGCAGAGTCTTCTGTAAGAGAAATATGAGTCTGAAGCTGTCTGTTGTTTCCTGTGAAATATCTCCCCTGTCTGACAGGGCTGACTGCTGCACTTCTTACTTCCTCTACACATGCAGACGATAAATGGCAGCTTATGGCTACCCGCAATTTCAGCTCTGTTTACTCATCTCCACAGTTTCCTCACGAGCCCCTGCCAGAAAGGCAGTTCAGCTGACTACAGGCAGCTCTCATTAATCTCCCCTATCTAAACAAGATGCAGAATGGAAAATTGCAAAGCAGGGAAGCCAGCAAATTGTATCAAAGCAACATTTTGAGAAACTTAAGCAAGAAGCTTTTTGCAACACACCCCCATTGCTGAGTAGTTGTTTCTGAGGAGTTGCTTTTTACCAATCGAAAGCACACAAATTTGTATGCCTGTAAGGACATTTGGAACATCTCTGGAAGGGCGCTTCCTTCCTTCCGTGTACCCGCTGCTTTTTGCTAGAGTTTCCACTGCATTCAGGACATTAATTAGCTGACCGAGGGCACTGACCCTTCTTATTTCTGCCCTTTCTTAATTGTTTGTGTTTCAGAGGAGCTGATAAAAGGCGACAGTGGCAATGCTGTAAGAGAAACTCTGGCACTGCTACTGTGCTTCCTAATGCCTTCTTTGGCTGCTCTTGTGTTCAAAAGCCCAGCAAGAGGGATGGGAGGGCCCATTTTCCTCTCCATTCCCCTTAGCCACCACTGCTATGGGCAAACCTCCATCTCTGCTGGCTGGGTGGCTGGTTCATTTCCCTGTTTGCATAGCTTATGGGTGAGATAGGCAGAAGCATGTTGTGGCTGCTACATTGCACAGGCAGTCTGGAGAGCAGGCTGGGCTTCTGCCCTGGGGGAGGTGGAGAAGCAGGCAGACCCTCTGGCAGGCACCTCTGGCATGGCCATGTTCAGTTGTGTCCCATGGAAATGGGGAATCTTTATGGAGAGCAAAGCCATTCCGTGGGATCACAGGATAATAGGTGACATTGACAGGGACCCCTGCTCAGAGCAAGGTCAACTACAGCAGGTTTCTCAGGGGTGTTTCAAGTCAGATTTTGAATATCTCCAAAGCTGGAGAGACCATAACCTCTGTACAACCTGTGTCAGGTTTCAACCACCTTCATGGTGAGAAAGTTAATCCACAAGGGTTTCCTCTTGTGTCCATTGCCTCTTGTCCTGTCACTGGGCACCACCAAGAGCAGCCTGGCCCTGTTTTCTTTACTCCACTATCAGGTATTTATTCCTATGGATACAACCCCCCATAGCCTTTTCTCCATCAGGCTGAGCACTCCCAGCTCTTTCAGCCTCTCCATGTATGAGAGACACTCCAGTCCCTTCATCATCTTTGTGGCCCTTCATGAGACATTGCTAATGGGGATGCCAGTGACTGGCAGTTCAGAGCTCTGTATTCCGCCTTCTCATCAGCTCCTCTTGTGCTATAGCCATTCTGTCAGGCTGGAGGAGCCCAGCTGAAAATTGCTCATACGCTGATGTCTGTATGAAAGATCTCCCAGCCCGTGCACATGACGCTTCCCTGACAGCATGCCAGAGTCAGATCACTCCACTTGCTTTTTGTTTTCCTTTCTCTGCCAAACTCGCAGACTCAGCACACACAGAAATACAGCCTCCAAGGCATGAGGTCAGGTTTTTGGTAAAGACTCAGAAATCTGTGCTCATTTATTTTTTCTTGTTTTGGCAAGTGACATTGCCCATTGCTCATATCCCCTACTACCTGTCTCCACTGGCAGTATAACGAACAGGGAGCTGACTCCTGTGTGCCTAGAAACTCATTCTTTTTTGAGCTTAAGCATTGCAGTTGCTGAGGCCTGTCGGACAGATAGCCCTGGGAAACAAGTGGGCAATCTTACGATGCTTTATTTCAGCAGTAACCCTGATCCTTTCTCCTTTATTTTTCTTGGTTTTTCGGATTGCAGTTTCTGCAGAGCATTTGTCCTCTACTCTGTGTTAGTCTAACATAATAAAAAAAAAGAAAACTGCGTGGTGATATGATATTATGGGAAACATACAATATATAATAATTCTAAATAGACAGGTAGTTACATACCTGTACACATACATACACACACATACTATGAAGTCTAGCAACCAAAATACAGGTTCTTTTTCCCTTGAGATATTCCTGTTAGAGGCACCCAAAATGGCTTCTTCCTGCCTTTTCTTAAATGAAATTACCAAAACAGGTTTTCTGAATTTCTTGCCTTAACAGAATAATGGACATGCACCAGGGGCTGCTTCAGGACCTTCCAGGCTTTCCTGTCAGCCAAATCTGCGCTGGTTGCAACAGCATCCATAAGTGCAGGTGTGCTGGGAAAGGGGTGCGATGAAACTGCACATTGCTGAAAATCCAAACAAAGACAAGTCAGACTGATCTTCTAAGAGGATGCAACTTTGTGACATTCACATTTCAAAGTATTCAGGCTAAAAAGGGTTGGTAGTTTGGTAAATAGTGTTATAGCCCTGTAAAACACTGGCCAGTTTTCCCAAGCTTTGCAGAAAGAGGGAAACCAAAACAGTTAGTTCAAATAGAAAGTAAATACCTTACTAGTCAGTCTTTCTAGTGGGAAAGAAAATTATTATATAGACCTGGCCAGGGACAAACACATATTCCATCAGGGTAATTTCTGTGGGCAGAGACCCACAAACCTTCAGTGAGAAGGGGCAGATGAAGAGACCACCATCGCCGCTGGAAGGAGTACAGCCCACTGCTTTACAGCCGTGTGCTGCTTTGCCAGCTCAGCTGAAGTTACAGCATTTCCGAAATCCACGTAATGCACTGAAGAGTTATTAAGTTTGAGCAGACCAAACAGCAGTGGGTGTGACAGCCGTGTGGTAAGTGCTTGACTCAGATGTCTACCACAGAACTTTAGTTTCCCATATATTTCTGTCCTCAGTGAAGACAACAAGCAAGGCTGGAACTTATTGGTCAAGGGCTCAGCATGAGGATGTGTCAGTATGACTAAACACTTGTCCCGACTGTGGCATCAATCCCTGACTAATCTCTCTGTGCCTGAGGTTTTAGTCTTTCCAATTGCTTTGTTCTCGGGAATTGCTCACAGCAGGAGAAGAGTAATATTGTTTCTGGAATAATTCCCCTAGACTTCAATTGATCCAAGATTCAGTTAAATGTGTTGTAAGTGATATAGCGATAAAAAAAACGAGGAAAAGCAGAAAGTTGGTTAAATTTGCTACAAACAACTACTGTTGGCAGCCTGCATGTGCTGACAAGGTACAGCACAGTTTTTGGCAGGACTGATTGGATATGTCCTCTCATTCTGCAGATCCAGGTCAATGAGTCTTGCAGCATAAAGCAGCACACACGTTTGGTTGTTTTCAGGAGCTAGATCATAGCTGTGACACTGGAAATTATCAGATGACTGTACTATTATATGGAGCCATATAAACAAGGAATGTCAAGAAGAAGTCCAAAGATCTTGGAGGCAGGGTGAGGCATAGCACAAAACCACTCTTGGATGTCCTGCTGCTTATAGACTGTGTCCATTCAAGCATGGCAAAACCTGTCGCTTTGGGAACAACTGTTATTCTTTAAGCTCTCTGGTGTAACTTGGCTTCAATAATTAACTTCACTTTTTGATATAGCTGTTTAGATTAGTTTACAATCTGGAGATTTTTCAGACTCTTTTTGGTATAGCAGCTCCCTACTCAGTGAAGTGAAAGGTAGTAGGTAACTTCCAGCTAAAGGGGCTCTGAGCTTTTCCTGTAATTTAAGGAACATTTTGCCATAGAAGCAGCAACAGAATTTGGTCCTCATCCTGCAGGATGAAGGCTTGTTCGCTGTTACTACCAAAGCTGTGACAGTAGGAAAAATAGCATAAACGCAATCCTTGTTTTTCTTGTCTGTAGATATGTGTTCAATAAAGCATGACCCAAATTTAGCTGTTAGAGTACACAAGCCAAGTACCCTAAAATAACTAAACCTCACTCTATTTCAGACCAAAAGAAAGGCTTTTGAGCCAAAAAAAGTCTTTCCAAATGGAAATGGTCTTAAGAAAATATGTGATCACTATCTATAAATATTGTTTGTCTGTGGTTTTGGATTATCACATCTATAATAACTCTACTAATAAACTTTATTTTGTGTTGTAAACTCTGGTGCCAATCTGAATCTTGAGTTGAGATGCAGATTGTGCACTGAGTGGAATGTTTGCTAACAGAGAATGTCTCATAATGAGCTAATGCCTATTAGTAACAGCAGTTACTGATTTAACCACATGATTAGCTGCCATCTGTGAGGAACTACCTTTCAATAAGTAACTAGAAGGAGGATTAAAGCCTTTGTCTGTGGTTTGTTTTGCTGTTATGCTCTAAAGGTTTTTGATTCTCCTCCCCCCTTACAAACACCAGCTAAAACTAGTCTTACTCTGACACTTATTTCTTTGGAATGCCTTTCAGTACATACCTGCAAGTGATGGGGCTAAAAACCAGCAGTGGTTTGGGGGGAGCTATTATGCTGACTTTGTTCTTAAGAATTCTTTGATATTCTTAATGAAATGTGAAAAAGTACTAAAATAAGAAACAAAGCTGTTCTGAATACATCTGCAGATCCCCCTAGATTCTTCCTGTAATATTGGAATGCAAAGAAGACACAGAGTCTGGGACATCAGACACCATTATCCTCCTCTGTTATGCAAGAAAATTATTGCAGGGCATGTTCATGAGGACATCATCATTATACACCTAAAGTGAACCTAACCTGGTGTTAGGGAAATTTAAGCTGCCATTAGAGACTGAACCTCAAGTCAATACTGTATTTCAGCAATCTTCTGACACAGGCCATGAAGGAAACTTCCATAAGTGAGTTTTGTCTGGATCCATATGCTAGGCTATACAGTAGGGATGATTCCTGAAGTTGCAAAGATGCACTGCCAATACTGTATACAGGAAAAGATTATCTCTGCAACACAATAGATACTTCTACTTGAGCCTCCAGGCCTGTTCTACCTTTTCAGTAACTTCTAGCCTAAGCTGTATCAGGCACAAGCAGAACTTCCCGTATTTATTCTTGCTTGAAACAAAGAACATTTCTGCCTGAAAACCAATCCAGTCTTGATTTGGAAATTGCCAGCAATGGAAGAATAAACCACAAGCCTGGATAAATGTTTCCAATGGTTAATTATCTTTGTTGTTATAAAACATTCCTTACATCTAGTCTGAATTTGCCCAGCTGCCACTTTCAACCACTGGATCTTATTATACTGTTATTAACAATGCTAAGTAATCCATTTGCTCTTTTATCCATGTAAGCATTCACAGGTGGGATTCAACTTATTCATCTTTAGCTGTCAAGCCCTCAATCTATAATCTAAATTAACCCAGTAGGTCCCTTTGCACTCAGTGCAGTGAGATGGCCATCTCTCATCCTCACTTGTTGCTGGTAGCAGGCATGTCTACTTTATGTGACATAGCTGGGCATTCATTCACCTTCTCTCTGCTCCTGTTTGACATTGTATGTGACCCCTGTGCCCCTGTATGACTCTTGCTGTGACTCTTCCATGTTTGGCCATGCACAGAGCAGGGGTTTTGTACAGGTGATGTCCACAATGGTGCTTTTACACCTCCAGGTTCTTATCTAGCTCCCTTGAAATCCCAGATATATTTGCCAGTGACCCGATTTCTGTGGCCTGCCCATTCAATATTTCATACAATCATAAAATCATGGTCTGGTTTGGATTGGAAGGAACCTTAAAGATCATCTAGTTCCAGCCCTGCTAGCATGAGCAGGGACACCTTGCACTAGATCAGGGTGCTCAAAGGGTCATCCAACCTGCCCTCAAACACTTCTGGGGAAGGGGCATCCACAGCTTCTCTGGGCAACCTGTGCCAGTGCCTCACCAAGCTCACAGCAAATAACTTTATCTTAATATCTAATCGAAATCTGCCCTCTTTCAGTTGAATCCATTCCCCTCCTTCCTGTCACTACAGGCCTGTGTAAAAAGTCCCTCTCTACCTTTCTTGTAGGCTCCGTTCAGGTACTAGAAGGCCCAGATTAGGTCATCCTTAAACCTTCTCTTTTCCAGGCTGAACAAATCCATTTCTCTCAGCCATGGAGAGAAATGCAGCTCCATCCCCCAAATCACTTTGGTGGCCCTCCTCTGGACTCATTCCAAACAGGTCTATGTCTTTTCTATGCTGCAGACCCCAGAGCGGGATGCTGGCTGATGAAGGAAGCTAATCTACCAAACTTCAGGGCAAACATATTACTCCAAAAAGAATGGCTGAGCTTCCTCTTGAGGAAAGAAGCATGACTTCTTCTAGCAGAGTCCTCAGCTCCACAGTTCCCCAAGGCTCTCATTTTCCAAGAACAGCAAGAGCTCTTGGAAGAATTTCCTTCTCTTTCCATCTCACTCTGGCCAGCTCAGCACCCAAACCACCTCCACAGCCTGCTTCTCTTCTTAAGGAGATAAGAGGATGTTTTGTTGTCCTGACCATTTCCACCTTAAGATTTCTCACTGAGTTGAGGGGGAAAGAGGGGTGTCTTTCCTTGACTCCATTAACAGGAATCATACTGGTTTAGCATCATTCTGGCAAATTCAGAACAAGTGCACCAAACCAAGTCACTACACCAGGGAATATTGGCAATAGGGATCTGAATGATCCAGGAACTAACACGTGTGTCCAGCTCATAGTATATTTTTACTTCTGTAAAAATTAAATTTTAAAAGCTGGAAACAATGAATGGAATAATTCAGTGCTGAGAACCAGAAGGTTTCTACCACCTGTATTCTTAGACTGATTCAAACCATCTGTACTTTTAGAGTCAGAGATACAATAGACACTGGAGCAAAAAAAAATCCTTTATGTAGGGAAGAATCTCCAGCCCAGGTACATTGAAAAAGATGAGCTGAGGTTTGAGTCTTTGTAAGTGAACAGACTGGGGTCTGGAAAACACAGGATCAGTAACATCAGGCTTCACCCAGTGCCTAATGGCAAGGAATTCCGCTGCAGTGGCAATGTGGCTGTGGAGACCACACCAGAAAAGTGCTGCTGTTTACAGAAAAATTCACCCTGATTCAGTGAGTGTGCCTGTGTTTATGTGTGTGTGATCACAGGCACAGCCCACGATGGATATCACATCAACAGAGTACTTTCACCACTGCTCATAGAAGCACAGATGTGCCAAAAGCTGTGATCCAGAGGGAACACGTCAAAGTCTGAGTGAGAACAGTTAATCCTTCACGTTTATCCCTTCTTTTCCACTGCAATTGCCTGCAGGAATGCTGCCTATCACCAGCTGTGGCAGGGTGTGTAGGCGAAACTGCGCTGGGGGATCTCAGAGCACCACAACTCCCTCCATGAAAGCTACTGCACCGTGACAGTAACATCCTGCAATTGACACCAGCCCAGCCTAGATTTGCACTGTAGTCAGATGAGACATTCAGATGGCATAATTTGAGACAAATCTCCATTCCTACCCACCAAACAAGTGTCATAGTCTCTGCTCCAATGCTCCCAGGGTAGCATCCTTCTGGGTGGCATCATAGTGTGGTGGCAGTTCCCTGACAGGGTTAAAATGGCTCACCCAGATTACTCTGAGGTGTAAGACCGTGAAGTCTAACAAAACTGGGATTTAGGAAGATTTTTGGGGAAAAGCTAAATATTACCTAAACTTCTACTTGATCTTCACAGTTCGATACTGAAAAGGCAGAGGGTTTCCTTCTTCACTCACAAAGACCTGAGTTACGGGCCTCTTCCCTCCTCACAAGGATTTTTATGCTCTCTATTTCTCTGGAGCAGCTTCACAGCACATGATGGAGATGGAATAAGACTTTTAAAGATTTGTAAATAATTTAGGCAGATAACTCCCATCTATTTAATGTAATTCTGTAGGAAGCATTAAAAAAATCCCAGTCAGGGTTTTTAGGAAAAATTTCTTGCTGTGCTAGAAAAACCTCTACACAGCTACTGCCAATACTACTGTGGAAATAATAACACTGTAAGATTTCAAAATCATGTTTATAAGCAGGAGCTCCTACCCAGTGATTCACCAGCACTGTTGTTATGGTCAATTTTCCTGGAAAAGTACATTATTTCAACAATTTCTCTCTTTTTTTTTTCTTTTTTGTCATCACAGTGTTTGTTTCATTATCTGTTTATTTTTACTGCTAGATCTTAGTTTGGCACACAGATCCTTGTATCTAAAAAGGGTTTTAAAAACCATCAGCATTTTGAAACATATACAAATTGCCAAGGGATTTTATTTTTGGCTTTTTGAGTAACATTGTGTTTTTGTACTTTTTAGCAGCAATGAGCAATCCACCCTCTCAAATAGCAGAGTTTTTAAGGGATATTTCAACTTCTGTGGCTGCGGTCCACTCTTTTATAATGTGGGAAATGCCCTGCCTCTGAACTGTGTAAGTGATACGTCACACTCTCCACAAGTCTGCTTTTTAACAGAAAGGAGTAAACACCTCCCAGGTCCTGAGGTCGTATTTTTAAACCGTGTCCGGTGCTTGCAGAGATTGAGATAACGATGACTGAGGGCTCGGGAGAGAGAAAACACCAGGTCAGGAGAGAGTTGCTGAGGACAGGGCAATTTGAAGTAACAGCATAAAATGGAGCAAAGGAAAATTACCGCTTAATTGCCCCAAAGCTGCCAGACTGCCAGCTGAGCCTCATGGGGAAGATGGTGTGAGTCCCAGAGGATAAACTGTAAACATGGCCCTGGACAAAACACTGGAAAATGTGCTGTTTGCTGGCAGACCTCCTGCTACATGATGGAAAGAGGATAGGTGGCCTAACATGTCTCAAAAGTCATCTGTGCATCATTTCTAAAGGCAGATCACGGGCTGGAGGTGGTGGCCAGGCCTGCCAGCTCTTCTTGTTACTGTAGCCTCCTCATCTTTTCCTGTCACTCCTCCTGCTTCTCATTTCCCCACTCCCTTCCTGCTCACCCCTATAAGGCCCCTCTTTAACAGCTCTCTAGTTTGTTGTGACCTCCTACAAGAAGTCTGATAGCATGGTGACAGCCTGGGTTATCATGGTGCACAAGGCGTATCAAGATCTCTCATACCACCATCCCTGAACAATACTGGCTGTCACAGACCTTCATCACCTGCAGCTTGTAGAGGTGGCCACACTTCAGGTTTTCCTGAGAGAAGATGAGTGTGGATATTCAAAGCAGGGCCCTCCTTCATGGGATGGATGAGACACATGGGTGCAGCGCACTCATGTGCTCCTCTGTGCATGCATGTGGAACTGTGCTCATGGACAACAGAGGCCAGAACTTTCAGTGTTGTGATGGATGTTTTCAGACATCCATCAGAAGGTTGGTCCCACATGACATGAACACTTGGGGAGCTTAGAATGAGGAAAGGTGTAGAATAAACATCCTCCTTTCCCATAAAGAACAAGAAAGGAACAGAGAGAAGCATTTTAAGAGTGACATCAAATTTTTCTCACCCAAAAGCAATCTCTCTGGGTCAGATTTCCCTGAGCAGATCAAGACATCTACATCTAGGCATCCTGGGTGTCTCAGCATCATCAGGAATAATAAGCACATCTAAAGCTGCACTTCTCATCCGTAGGCAGACATTTCAAACGCACCATATGTTCCTTTGCACTGACTCAATGGGGATCCAAATGATTAGCTCAGATGTAAATAGTCATGTTGTAGACGTACAATGGCAGGTGAAATGGATTCTGCCTCCATGCCTTGACATGCCCTGCTTTCCCTCTTCACCAGGGCAGTAGGCAGCAAAGATTCACACTGCCCCCACCTCCACAGTTTAATTTCCTTTTGTCTTTCACTCCATTTTTGATTCATGCCTGGACTTTGTCTCTTCTTCCTTGCCCCTCCCTATAGGCAGAGCATTCCTCCAGCTGAGGTTTGACAAACATCCTTACTGTTAAAACAGCCCAGAGCACACATGCTCTGTGGAATACCACAGCAGCAGCAGACCCACACTGGGCATGGTTTGATCAGCCCCGCACTGCACTGCAGGCACTGCCAAGGGAGGATCTCCTCTAACACCTATTTCACCAGCTTCTGATTTCAAGGAGGTGCTGGATCCCACAGACAATATAATAAATTTGCCTCTCTGAAATTTGGAAGGTCAAGTCATTCGCCTGTACAGACTGGAAGATGGGGGGAAGGCAAAAGGAGATATGGGAACTGTCCTTTGACTGTCACCAGGTAAATGACTCCTGCCAAAATGGGAAATATATTGCTCTCTGAGGCCACTGAAGGTTGGATGAGAAGCAATGTACTTAAGTTACAGCAAAAGTTAGCTGCTAGGGAAAGACTTCTGAAGGAAAGCGTAGAGAGGATCTGCAGTACATTATCTAGATGGCAGACACTCTCTTACAGCTGATTTTAAGATCAAGCTTGAGAAACGTGTCACACTGCAGTCACAGCTAAGGAGCAGAGTGAGGGGTTACATGGCTGTTTGTGACCTGTTTTCCAGAAGCAGCTAAGTATCCCAACGTGATGAACCACAGGGCAGAATCTCAGCTCATCCTGGGGCAGGACAGTGGCAGAGGGGGAAGGTTAGGAACTGCTGATGTGGTTTTGTAGCCTTGGGGAAGGTTTTTGTTGGGGTCATGGCTCTTAAGTTTGAGCCATGAAGTTGCTTAATTCTGCATAGCACACATGGAGAACTGCTGAGGTTAACAAGAGTTGAAGTTCAGGAGAGTGTACACAGCTGCTAAAAAGGAAAAAAACCTTCAGATGTGGTTGTTGCTTCTACTTATTGATCCAAGAGATCTAGAAAATGCAGATCTGACAGGTGGTTTTCTCATTCAGAAAAGTTTTCCAAGCATTCTTTGTGTAGATATGAGTTGCATCCCATTCCTATATGACAAAGAGCTGCCATTTGAACAGGCTTGTAGATATACTGGAGAAATATCTAGTCTGACCTGGGAAAACCAGGTTTGAGGTAAGCACGGGAGGTGAGAAGTTACTAGAGTTACAGTAAAAGCTACAGCACAAAGGCAGAATAGTTCCCTGGGGACACAGTTGGAAGATAATGTGAGTGCTGTCTCCCAACCTGTTTCTCACTCCCAGTCCAAGAACCATTGCAAGCAGCAACTCTTCTCATGTTTTTCCTGTTTCCTCAGCCTCATGTAAATTCCTAGGTAGGCTCAAGTGCTCTGTCAGGCCCTGGTATCTCTCCTGACCAAAGCTGAGCATCAAAAGCAAATGATATTTTCATCTTCTCTAATGTATTCTACAGTCTACTCCAGACACCATATTGCTAAGTGGTAGCAATACCAAAGCCAGGTGAACTATATCAGATTTATCTCCACGGACTTCCATTACAGCCATATGGATATAGAAAGTCTTAACCTGGCCCCACACAATGCCCTCATCAGGTCTCTTCAATATTCCCTGTGTCCTTGTCCTTCCCCAAAGAAGACTTAATGAATTCTGTGACAATAGGAATTTGATAACATGAAGAAAAGAAGTATTTTCCATTCCCATTTTCCCCAGAGACCTCCAAGACCTGTTAGATGTCGTGCCTGTGGGACAGACACATAAGAGGCATCTCACACTCTGGTCCTCCCCAGTCACCAAAACCACAAGACCATTTTGAGCACGTCCTTAGTCCCTTCTAACTCAGTTTCTTTTAATGGAAACACCTTTGCTGAGTCACATCCTAGTGATGAGCAGGGATTTGGCTAGGGGACACACCTGGAAACGTGAGTAGAGAAACATGTAAAGACACTGACCCAGCAAGAATGCTTTAGCGGGATCTACACTTGCCTTGGCACCTTGTCAGGTGGTCATTATGCAGCATTTTATTCTTTAAGTAGCCCACTTGCTCACCTTCATCGTGCTGTAAGGTCCAGTCGGCCTGTCCATTTCTACGACCCAAGGGGTAAGATCCTGGCACTGCTCAGGGGTGTCCTCTCTGAGACAAAGCTGTGCTGCTCGTGTGTGTAATGCTGTGCTGCCAATGCGTGGCTGGACAGGGAGTCAGATTGGAGTCAGACTGGAGTCAGATTGGAGTCAGATTGCCACATGCCATAGCTGTCCCTGTGGTGCTGTGAGAGCTGGCACAGACTGCACCAAGCCATGCCGCCACCTCCTGATCCTCAGAATGTGACATGAGAGTACAGTTGATTGTGTTGTCCTTCTGCAGTAACCACACTGCGGAGACGAAGCTATGGCCTTGAGGGAAAAAAAATCTCCAGATTGGCTGGAACAATGGGGAGGGATACATGCCCTAGACTGGACTGTTAATTTGTCCTTATGAGTTTGAGCATAGACATCATTGGATGGGTCCAGTCAAGCTCATCCATATAAAACAATTCACACAATCTCTTTAATGACTGCAAAAATCCCAGGGACACATCCCTTCACATCACATCTGCTTAGGTATCATCTCCTTCATGGTGGTCCTATCATGAAGATAGGTAGGTAGAAGTGGGATTTGTTTCTATCCTGTGCAGAGTCAAGCCCAGCTTAGCCCAAACTCATGGACCTGGGAAGGTTCCAGCACTGCCATAACCCTCCAGTCAGTCCTGCCAGGACTGGAAGCAGAAAGCCCTCTGAGAAGGGGGTGTGAAGCAGCCTCAGGAGAGGTGAAAAGAGGGAAGGACTAGCAAAGGAATTGGCCAAGCCAGGCAAGTTGGGTGAGGCAGTGAATGAATATGTCATTCCCTGAGCAACCACAAGACAACTCCTCATGTGGTTGCCCTTCCCAGGCAGGAGCATGTGCCTGCACAGTGTACATGGATTGCTGCTGGGGATTAACCCCCTCTCTGGACCCAGCAGATGAGTCAGGTTTGACTCAGGTCTTCACAGCCCTCCTTGCTCCTTGTTCAAGTGGTACTGGACAGAGAAAGCAAAATATGAATGAAGTCTGTTAGTGTTTTTCCTTTGTAACTGCTAGTCTCACTCTACACTGTAAAAATTGCACAAGGGCATTTTTTTCTGGACAAACTTGCCTGCTGATTCCACACACGGAGCTGTAAATCCAGTCTTTCATAGGAAAAAACAGCTTCTATTTATAAACATTCCCATTAGGCAAGAGCATGCTTCATTATTTGTGGGGAGACCATTCTCCCGCCCACATGTTGAGGTATCTTGGAAGCAGTATGTAGCTCTTTGAGGACCTATTATTAATTTGAATTTATTGAGTGCTGGCAGACATGCATGGTGCTTTATGGTCACATAAGGGAACCCTTGTGGCTGCAATGTTTCAAGAGAAAACTCTCATGAAAAGGTGGAAGCCCTCTTGGCTTAAGGAGGTTGAAAGACTCCATTCTGGTTTTTGAAATGCTGGCCTCAGAGGCACTCTGCAACAGAGTGCTGATAAACACCGACAGGAGTAAGCAGGGTCTCTCTCCTCTGCAATCAGATGGGTAACATTTGCTACACTGATTCTGGTCTTCCTGAGCTGTATCTGAGGAACACAAACATGCTGGGTACATGGAAATAAAATTTGGTTTCTTCTTGCCTATGTAACCATGAGAAGATTTTATCTTCTCATTCTGAAGCCGATTTGTAGATATCAGATTTTATTTGTTCTTCCGTTCTCCCATCACTCTGTCCTGCCAAGGGGATGACAACTCCTGTAAATCTGTGGCTGCTAAAACAGGTGTAGTAATAAAGAAAAAGCATATTCTCAAACTATTTTATTTTAAATTATTCTTCTGTCACTCTGTTTCAGCAGTGATGAGTCACAATTCAGTTAATGGATGGACACTTGATCGTAAAATTCTGGGTCTGGGCTTGACACTAGAGAGTAGTAAACCATACACTCTCACACAAAGTTTTCTTCTGTAAAACAAAACTGAGTGTTCTACATGAGTAGATATGTTTGGGTTTCCTGGCTATCTCTCTATGAGACATTTTTGGTAGCTTCACAAACTAAAATTTCACTGTACTCTTTACCTCATGAAAAAAGCCTTGAGATACATACAATACCTAAACTGTTGTAAAGGCGAAGAGCAAACAGGCATGCTCCATTCTTGCAGTAGATGGGAGGAGAGGTGAGAGTCAAAAGGGCCCCCCATGCACATGCTCTTTAAAACCTGTGAGTCAGCGGCATGTGGGATGGAGTCTAGGAAAGCATCCTGCTAACCTTTTCCAGGTCCTGGAGCTTGGTGTGAGGGTAACAATGATTAAAAGAAAAATGTGTTATGTATGGGGAGGTGACATGGCAAGTCCTTGTTGTTTTTTCTTTGCCCTCCTACAGGTTAGATTACACAATAGAAAAAGAATTTACCCAAAGGCAGATAATACTTAAACTATTTAGAAATAATTAATCAACATTAGAGTCATTGCATACTACAGAAAACTGTATCCTGAAAGACTACACAATAACTTGCTTTGTTAAAGTAAAGGATGTTTGTTTAGGCTTAGCTGGTGCTTCTGACTACCTAATTACCCAGAAATGAGGTAGCTGTGCTCTTAAGGAAGTCAGAAGTGCACACTGATGAATGCAACATGGACCACATAATTTTCAGAAAAACATGCAGCTATGTTGGCAAATTAGGTGGGAGCAGTGGGTCTGTTTAGTTTTTTACATGTCTTTCCTTCGTGTTTTTCAGAAGATCAATATAGCATTGCATTTCATCTACAGAATCAATTTCTCCCTTTTGTAACATCATACACCAATGTAGAACCTTAGAGACAGCTGATGCCTCTGCTCAGAATGCACTGGAAGGCCGTGGCTAGCAACAGGACCTCCCTTATCATGCATGGATAAGCAGCATCCCTCTTTGGGACTGTGGGAGCAGGAGGAAAGAGTGGATTCTCTCCAAACACCAAGTCCCGAAGGCAGTCCCATAAAACACAAAAAGTCACAGAATCACAGAATCCTTAATGCTGGAAAAGACCTCCAATACCAGTGAGTTCAACCATCAACCCAACTCCACTGTTCACCACTAAACCTTATCACCAAGTGCCACATCCATGCACCTTGTGAACATTTGCAGGGAAGGTGATTCCACCACTTCCCTGGGCAGCTTGTTCCAATGCTTGACCACCCTTTCAGTGAAGAACTGTTTCCTACTATCCAATCTAAACTCCCCCTGATGCAACTTGAGGTCATTTCCCTTCATCCTGTCACTTGATCCTTGGGAGAAGAGACCGACCCCCACCTTGCTCCACCCTTCTTTCAAGCAGCTGTAGAGAGTGATAAGGTCCCACCCTGAGCCTCCTTTTCTCCAGGCTAAACAACCACAGCTCGCTCAGATGCTCCTCTTAGGATTTATGCTCCAGACCCTTTCCCAGCTTTGTTGCCTTCCAGCCACGCCCCAGCAGCTCAGTGTCTTCCTTGTAGTGAGGGGCCCAGAACTGAACACAGGATTTGAGGTGCAGTCTCACCAGTTCCAAGCACAGGGGGAGAGGCGCATCTCCTCATGCTCCTTTTTGCTATCCATTCTCCCAGGGCATGAGAAGTGC
>VZRL01003807.1:0-99751 GCA_013397895.1 Origma solitaria
TTCAAATAAGCAATGGCTGAAAAACGACAAAGTATGAACCATCATTCTCAGAGAAGTCCTCCATGTTCCCCAGTATCACACTTAGAATTAATAGACTTTATGCTGCTTGTTTCACATCCGATGGACAGGGCAGGTGGGCACACCATAAAGCAACATAGCCACTATATATGGTTTTATTGGCAGCACAGGGATTGTAGTGAATGTGTTGTAACTCAGGTTAGGCACCCCTCTCTTTGAAAAGCAGGGCTGTCTGTAAAAATTAATCATCAGTGATAGGCCATACTTACCCAATAACTAAGCTTAAGCTCCAACGCCCTTTGTGCATGCATATGTCAATATTTGTGAAGAGCAAAACTGGAATTTCAAGAACAGCAGTAAAAAGACCCAAAATATAACATGTTCAGATTGCTCTCTATTTGTTACTCTACAAATACTGTGTAGCAATTCTGGGTAATTGTCACACAATTTGAGTAGGTGACATAAAATTAGGATGTGGGAGGGAAGAGTTTAAGCTGGTGGAGGCTGGAGATCATGTGGTGTAGGTTAGAGCGGAAAATTCTGCCATAATAATCGTGTCATGATAAAGAATGAAGTGAAGAAATTAGATATAAACAAAAGGTAGCAACTTGTAGTAGAAATAGATAGAATCCATTTCCATATGTTTCATCTTACCATGCTTCTAAGTCAGCGTATTGTACCCATGTACAATAATTGTGAGTTTTTATTCAATTAATTTGGTGGTGAAGTTTAGAAAAATGTGTTGCATTGAGAACGCTTTTATAAGGAACATGTATATTTTGATATGACCTGTCTGCCCTATGATTTGCAAAAGGCACTCTTCTAACTATTCTAAGGTAAAAAAAGAAGTAATACAAAATACCAAAGCTGATGGAATCATTCTTCCTCTCCTTTTATATGTGTCCTCTCTTATCCATTCTGAACTTTTCATAGCTAGAGGAGCCTGGAACGCTATCTCTAAATGTTGAAGCACAACAGCAGCTGAAACTCTGAGGCTTCTGATCATTGCTGTGTTAATACTAACATATAAAAACTCATTTACTTGGTTACACATGGAAGATTCACCAAGCAAAACCAGTACTAGAAATTTTTATTGGTTTGATTTTTTTATTTATTTCTTTCCAGGTAGGGAGGAAAACGTTTGATGCAAGAACATCAATACAGGAAGTGATTTAAGGGAAACTCTGTCAAAAACCATAAGAAATGTTTCACTTAGCCCACAGTGAAATGTCTGAGTGACTGCACTGTTGCTTGGGAAATATCTGTGCTTGGAGTTCTGCCACATAGATATAATGCCACTTGCACCTTTTTTCTTTGCTGATGCTTTTTGATGCTAAAAACAAAACTAAAATCTAGTTTCTCCACGCTTTGTACGCTTTTGAAACTACAAAGGACTCAAAATACAAAGAAATTAAAAATTGCTCAAGGCAAAAAGTGAAATAAAGGAAACTTATGAAATAATGATTTCTGTCCTCAAGATAATGTCGTAAACTGGATTAGGGCATGAATAAAGAATCATTTAAGTGTTAAATTTGTTACTGTTGTTTTCCATGCTTTTTCTTTTCTCATTCCAAGAATACTTTTAAATATTCACCTAAAGCTTTTGTAAGAAAGCTTTGTTAATGTAGTGAAATATCCTGAGTGTATTTATGCCATTTCATACTCAGGTCAGTCATACCAAATCATGTAAGATGTTTTACATTTATGATTACCCCACATTTTTTATATAATAGAGCCAGGACACAGAGAGTGCTTTTCGCATACCACTGACAGAATCATAACCAAGATAGCATAAGAACACTCACAAATCTTGAGGAAAAAATGTCAGACAAAGTCTTTGGTGCTCCTTGTAGGATATTGCTGTGCAGAGTGAGTAGGGACAGTTTGCTGTTTCTTTGGTTCTTTTCTTGTGTAGAAATTTGTGAAGCATTCATGAAAGAAAATTTAGATGTGGGGCAAAATGTGTTCAAGGCAAAAGACTCTGTTCAGTTTGATTCTGTTTTGCTCATCAAAGCACAAAGGGCAAGAGCTCCAAAGAAAAAAATGAAACAGTTTATGCACAGATTAGGTATCCATGGGTCAGTGAACAATAAGAAAAACATTATGGTAAGTCTTGGAATATCAATCAATTCTCATTTGGTGTTCTTACAGTAATACATTTATCCAGGTGGGGATGGCTTTGTTCAAGACACAATAAAATCAGTTAACAAACCCACTACTGGAAGGGATGGGTTTGGTTCTCTTTTCTATTGTGTTCCCATTTTAAAAAAAATAAAAAATCCCTACACTGTGCAAATCTTACGAAGAAATTCTGTAACAGACGAATGAAACCTTGCATTAAAATGAAAGAATCTGTGGTCCAAAATAAAACTGAATCTACAGCACTAGAGGTTTTTCAGACTCCCACCCAGCTCTATGAACTGTTTAACCTCTCACACTGTCCCACTTGAAGGTATTTAGCCATTAAAGGTATGGTGACGACATAGAGAGTATTCCTAGAAAGAGGACTGATGATGCCACTGTGGAAATATCAATTTAATCCCTTCTGCCATGTAGATTCCTGCTGACAGTTGGGAGGGATAACATAAAATGAGAGGAAATTGCCTGCTGTGCTTGGCACTGGTGAAGTCAGCACTTAACTCCTGCGCTCAGTTTTGGGCCCCTCACTAGAAGGACATTGAGGCGCTGTGGCGTGTCCAGAGAAGAGTGACAGAGGTGAGGAAGGGTCACACAAGTCTTAAGGAGCAGCTGAGCAAGTTGGAGTTGTTTAGCCTGGAGAAAAGGGGGGGACCTTGTCTCTCCCTACCTGAAAGGAGATTGTAGCCAGGTGAGGGTTCACATCTTCTCCCAAGTAACAAGTGATGGGACAACAGGAGATGGTCTCAAGTGGCACCAGGGGAGGTTAAATGGATATTAGGAAAAGTCACTTCACGAATAAGGGGGTCAAGCACTGTGATAGGATTCTGAGGGAAGTGGAGTCACCATCCCTGGAGGTACTTAACGGACATGTAGATGTGGCACTTGGGAACATATTTTAGGGACTTGGAGCTTTTGGGTGAACAGTTAGATGAGAGGATATTAAAGATCTTTTTGAAAATGAACAGTTCTATGGTTCTTTGAAATTATTTTTCCCTGGAGACATTTTCTGCAATAAGTTTTTAGTAGGTAATGCTTTATTGCATTATTTGAATTATTGAATTCTGAAAGGTGTTCTATTTTCCATCTCTTAGCAATCATATCTTCCAAATAATGAGTGTGTGGACTTATTAAGTCAGTGATCCCTGAAGCTACTGACAGTTCAATGTCCTTTGAGCTGCAGATCTCACTTTGGAGAGCAACAGCATCTTTGAGAAGTGATGGAAAAAAAATAGTAGATTAATATGATGTTTAAATAACAGTTAATAACAATAAGACATCTTTAAGCTCATTACAGTCTAGCAAACAACACTCTTTGACCTCCTTCAGCCAACTGACTATCAGTCTTTCTTATGTCTGGAGAAATCGCCTGTGATCACTCATTTCTCAATGAAAAGGATTTCTGAAAATGCCATCAGGCAATTAGAGAAAACAAATGCATGTGACTGACCAGAGCCTGCCAGGATTGTGAGGGTGGTGGTAGGAAATTAAGCAATGGGTGTTCCTGCCAGACAGAACATGCTGTGAACATGTGGCTACTTTGGATTGCTAACAATGGGGATAAACAAATGTGAAAGCGTGAACTTTTACAGAAATTCATACATTATATATTTCTTTTACTGGAAAATGAAACCTTATAAAAGAGGGGGGAAAAGAAAGTAGTAGAAGCAGCTGGCATAGAACTACAAGAGCATTAGAGGAGAAAGAAAATAAATAAGAGGCTGAAGCCTTTCCCATACAAATGAAAGGAGAAAAATATTGAATTTTGCCAACTAAACCTGCTGTTAATAATTAGACTGAGGTTGCTGAGAAAATGAAACACTATTTTTTTACATCAAATTTTAATTCATAAAACAGGCACTAATCTCATTCATTAGACCTGCCTGCTGGAGCCACGTGCCTGGCTGTTGGTTAGGAGTGCTGTGCTGTCTGCACTGTGTCTGGGGACTTTTAAAAGTGTCTTCTGGTTTGTGTTTTTAACAGAGGTGGAACTTGGTCTCAAATCACAGGCCAAGGCTTCTAACTTAAAAAAAACCTATGGATATGGTTCCTGCTCCAAGTATTGTAATTAGGTCCACTCCTTAGGATATATTAGTTAGTTTATTTATTTGCTCGGCTTTTTGTTGTTTTGTTGATTTTGGTTTTGTTTGTTTGTTTTTTTTAAATGGTGTGATGGCTTTAAAGAATAAATATTACAAGAGCAGCAGAGAGTCCCACAGAGCTGAACTTTACTAGAGCAGTGGTGCAATTCATCCATGGGATTTTTTATGGATTTTATTTGTATCTCCTGGTACAAATCAGGGAAGTTCAGGAGTTCAGACTACTTATGTGGCAGATTAAAAACCACTGAGATACATCCTAGTCCCTGTTTCAGATAGATTCCTGTTTCTAGTTGCCAAATTTGCTACTACATATTACTGGCAAGGCAGTGAAGGGTAGGAACAACTGGTTGGATTCCCTTTGTAGTGCATTGACAGTGTTGTGTAGTTTACGGCCACAATAATAGAATCAGGATTCATGGGTGGAGAGGCCAGTAATTTACATTTCAACAGAATAAAGATCCAGATGACCAGTTAATCTCAAAGTAATGGAGTTCTGTGTTGGGACATTTCTTCCTGTACAGGAATATATTGCCAGCAAAAATCATAAAATTTCAATCACTCATTGCTGTCTGAAAGACTGATTTGACATTTAAGTCAAGATCATGTATTTGAACCTTAATTTTGCACAGTGTACTTTCTGGAGTCATTAAAAAGAACACATTTATTAAAATATTTTAGATTGGGAACATACAGAAAACAACAGCTTGCCCTAAAATATTTGTTAAATTTGAGAAGTATTCACACAGAAAAAAGGAAGGTCAAACTAACATTCTATTATACCTTAAGTATGAGTGGAAGGGACACCCCTGGTGCATACTCCTTAATCTTGCATATATTTTACAAAATATATATGGGAAGAGAGAGAGAGAATGCAGAAAGAGAGAGCCCAGGAAGGCTTCCCATCCCAAGAACCATTCAAGGTCAATTTAGACAAAACTCTGAGCAACTGTTCCAACCCAAACTATTCTGTAATTCCGTATATGCAAAATCAGCTTCTACTGTAGGCTTTTGTCTCGTGTACAGTTTTAAGGCACAAAATCTTTACTCTTGATTTGACTGATATTTACTGAGGAGTTGTGCACAGTCAGTAGGAGTGGGAGTAATCGCTCCTGAATTTAGCCTCCTAAAGGTATAAGCTATTTACCAAGACTCTATTTATAGTCACTGAATAAATTTAAACACCTCCAGATTCTTTCTCCTATTTCTTAAGGTCCTGGCTAACCTGAGATAAATTAATCACCTTCTTCATGCGCCTGTCTGTCTTTTCCGGTATAGGGACCCAGCGCAGGCAGCTTACGTCTGAAGTCTAATGCATAGATGGTTACAGGTAAGTAAGAAGATTTGCATCTTACAGTCAAAAAGTTCTTTCCTTGACATCTATACTGAGTCTATTATATTAGAGATTTGTAATTTTCAAAGTCTGTATTAGCACAAATCAATACCACGATAGCTTAATAAAGATGTAGATAGCTAACAGTATATAGAAAGTGTGGAAAATGTCTGTAGTTTGGGGCTGGTTTCTAAACAAGAATTAAAAATCAAGTGGGTGAATTGCAGTTTAGATGTCCATACCAAGAAATAGACATTTAGTATTGCTAGAGTCTGGCAGGGGCTAAGACTAGAGATATTTTCTAATATTATTTACTGAAGGGTAAGAAGTCCAGGGCATTCAGTGGCCTTGCTTCTCATATCATAAGTTGAAAATCACTTGCATGCAGAGTGTCCTGGGAGTTTTGCATCCATAGAATAAAGAAAAGTTGTTTGAGGCCTTGTTTTCTAGTAAAATCAATGAAATCCATTGTCATTAATCACCTCGTGCTTTTGGCTTTCTGCTTTCCAGTGAGGACCTTGGGCTGTTTTACATTGGTGACACTTTCAGATATTGTTTGAATATACAAAACATATGCATACGTGTGTATGTGTCTGCATCTCTCTATGTATGAATTTCACAGTGTGTTCAATGGATCATGGGTGACTAAGATTCTTAAAGGTATACATCAAAATGTCATCTGCTAAACAATTAAATTTTCTCATTATTAAGATTATACATGAATTTGATGATATTGTGATTAAAGCATTAAGGCCAGAGACTCGAGTTGTGTAACATAAATTCATCGTTAACGACATCGCTTTTGTCAAAAGACAGAAAATTTTAACTTCCAGGGATGAGTAGTCCCTTCTCTTTCTATAATATCAGGGAAGAGAGGAACCGTCTTCTCCAATTACCTGTCTCTTTCCACTGACTGTAGAGGGAAATAACACAGCTTCCTGAAGTTAGTTTAGCTGATGTTGCAATTAATTCTTAACTAGCAACACTAAATCTTTGTTGTGATTTTCTTTTTGAGCTGTGTTCTCCTAACTCCTCAGTCTACTCAAAATGGAAGCAGGGGCATATACTTTAATAGAATGAGTTCCAGCTTTTGTGAGTGCTGCTGGCATTTCAGGAAAATGGCAACAATGGTAAGCATGGATCAAAAATCCTTGACCCCGCAGTCACCAGCTGGTCACAGAGTAATTATGCTGCAGGCTGGTTTTGAAATTCTGGGGCA
Source organism: Origma solitaria (assembly GCA_013397895.1). Taxonomy (NCBI): domain Eukaryota; kingdom Metazoa; phylum Chordata; class Aves; order Passeriformes; family Acanthizidae; genus Origma; species Origma solitaria. Next base: position 6,806 of record VZRL01003807.1, read on the forward strand.
TTGGTTGACTCGAAAGGAGTAGAGTAGTGAGACCTACAGGATGACTAACACCTGGTGTTTTGTTTGGCAACCTGCCATGTAAGCATTTGAGCACAGGCCAAACCTTATTCTGATTAGCTCCTCTGAGGTGGCACTGCAGTGATGCTGCAGGCAAAAACAGTACCTTTGTCGGCTATAACTTGAACACATGTACTGCTAGGTAAAGTCTTCCAATGCTGATAACAAAGAGCTCTATTGCTTGACCCAAAGTAGGCTCTTTGTGGTAGTGGGTCTGTCAGACTCTAGTCAGTCATTAGAAAACAATCCAGTCAAATGCAGACAGAGTAATCGTTCCGGATAGGGTTTCAAACAGGTCTCAGGAAGTGAGTCACTCAGCCCCCTTGGAAAGTGAATGGAAGCTGGAGACCTGTTTCCTGAGACACCTTTGAAATCTTAGCTTATGTTACAGTATGGCTGTTATCCAGCCTTAACTTGGGACATTGAAAGGGTTTTCTTTCTCTTTTCTTTCCTTTTTTATGCCAAATTAAAAGTATAAGGGCCTAAAGTGCATTTACACCAAAGCAACTTTCCACTGACTTAGGCATATAAAGAAGCCTTGTAGTAGGTATAAATATGATTTATACTCACTTTAAGATGCATTTCCACCACCTGAGTGGTGTGAAGCAACCTTTGTTGAAATCATTCAGGTCTGCACATTCCAGAGAGCAGCCAGGTTGTGTTGCTCAGACCTACTGCTGCAGAAGCAGAAACTGTTCTGCTCCAGCTGGCAACAGGGCAGCAGGGTTGCCTCACTATCCAAACAAACTGCTCAGTCCCTCTGTGTCTTTCCAGTGTCCATTCTACTTGAGAACATTACATCACTATCCAGGAAGACCTTTTCAGTCTTTGGGAGAGTTCTTTTTATTCTGAGGAATGGAAAGACAGAGATAGTAAAGACAGGGCAGCTGAGGTACTTGGGTACTCTTACTTAAGACGTCATATAAAGGATAGGGAAGTATAACTCAACTAACAGTTTCTTAATTTTCTAATAGGGGATTTACAATTGGGAGTAGACCTCTTTAGGAAAATATCCTTAATTCCCATATAGTGTTTTTTTTTTAAGAATGCAGAGTGTTTTAGGAACCATAAAAGATCCAAGCTGAATCTAAGTTACCTCTTCTGAAAGAATACCATCTGGGTTAAGGGAGCAAAGCAAGGTTTTAGTTTTGTTTTAAAAGGGAAATTACTGTATGTTATGACTCATCAGAACAAGTTAATTTTCCTATTAGCATGTTTTACCTTAAAGCTATAATTTTATTTTAAAATCCATAACAATACATCTGGATTGCATTCTGGAAATGAAGTTGATCTGTAAATATGACCCGAAGCTTTTGAAAAACAAAAAAAAATACCTTTCCGTCATATTTGAAAGTAATGAACATCGGTAAAGTGCTTTGGCCTGCATTATTATTATAGAGTGCTATAAGCGATTTCAATAACATTATCTAATTAATCTTCCTGAATTTCTGAGATGTAGATATATTTATTTAACTTCTCTTACAACTGAAGGACAATTAGAAACAGCTTGAATGACTTTCCCAAAATGTTGCCAAGCATCATTTGCAGAGACAGACTTAAAAAAAAAAATCTTTTCTCAAGTTCTAATATAATCACAAATTCCTCTTGTCACTCTTATAATTATGAAGGAATGTGTCCTTTCAATTGACCTTCTTTTACACATAAAAATAAACTCTGCTGTGTGCTCATGTCTCTACATTGTGCAGCTCTTGAAAGTTCTGTGACAATTGTTGTATCTCCTCAAAATTTTTAAAAGATCTCAGGCTGTCATGAGGGTGCTTGACCTTTGCCAGTAACCCAGGTACTCAATGCATCACCTCACTGCCTTCCTGACACACATATAAAACAGTGTGACTTTATATTTCCTTTTCCAATTACTCACAATCTAATTTAAGGTGTGTTTTGCAAGCACTTTTTTATTTTCCCAAATGACAAGTGTATTAGCTAAGACTGTCAGCCTAGCTGCCAGCTCCCCCAAGCAAGCCCAGTGTGCCGTGACCTCATGCATGCAGCATGCAGGACTGACTAGGGGCTCCTAGGAAATAGATGTGAAGCCTGAGCCCTGTCTTAGCTGCCTTGGTAAGCATGTTTTATGATAAACTTTATCTCATAATGGGAGGGAAGGGGAAAATTTTGGTCAAAGTCCAACTCTAGAGCTTGTGTTGAGGCTGAACTTTTCTGTTCTCCAAGTCTGCCATATCAAATTAGGGAGAATAAAACCGGCTGCTTGCCCGATTATTTATAACATCACAGGAAACTTGGAATGACTTATTAAGGATGGAAATAGTTCTCTTTCCTCAGAAACGGATCTTGCTTTGCCAAGATATACAGTGACTGACTGTGTGTAAGAGTGGTACACAAATACCTTCCACGTTGAAGGTTATTAAAATATACCTGGCCTCGTTTATCAGCACTTACATGATATGCATTTATCCACACAAAATGCCTAAAAAAAGACTCCAGGGAGTCCTGCTCAGTGTTTTTAGGGGCAGAAACAGATCTAACAGGAAAAAGAACCCAACAAACCAAACCCACAAATCAGTATGCTTTTTGTATCTTTGACAGTGTCGATGAGCCTTTAGCATGGACCTTGACAAATATTTTTGTACAAGTTAATACACACTGACCACATTGGCTTTTGATTAAAAAGGAAGTTATTAAGTCTCTCCCCTTGAATATTAGAATAATAGATCTTGATAATGTAGGGCAGCTTTGAGGAGCAGGAAAGTTTAGTCTGATGGTCATAAAAGGAAATTTTATGTTGGATTTAATTTCACTCACTCAGTGACTGTATGTGTAGTTATCCTACCTCACTGTTCCAGCACCCTTAACACAGAAAACAACTTATAGGTGCTATGAACCAATCTTTATCAAGAGTTTTGATTCAGAAAATGTGAATATCTTATTTATGAAGAGGATTTAAAATGGGAAAACAGCACATAGTATTTTGAAAGGGATCTGCATAGGATGAGTAGCATGGACTAGAACCCATGTCTTCATAGGCCAGTAATTCTGCTTGGTACGTATTGGCAGATAATTCACAGGGAAAATCTGAGAGAGAAGGGTGAAAGAATCTAAATTTCATGGATGAAATTAAATTAATTCAGCCCATTCCAAAAATGTCACAATACTGCAACTGTCTGCATTTCAAAACCAGTATTCTGAAGGGCATAGATTTGGACATCCACATGACTGTGATAGTCCAAGTTAGACTACAATAAAAATTGCAAGATGAGTGCAAGTCTAGAGGGTTATAAGGAAGTGAGAGGAAAGAAGACATTGACTTAGATACCAGGAAAATTATATTAACAATGGGTTCTTTTTTCTTATTATATGCAACTGTTGCTTTCTGAACTATCTGTACAAATAAAATGACTGTTGGTTTGTCTTATCACTTCATCCTTTGCTTTATTTGGTGGTAGCTTTGCAGAAGAGAAATCTTTCTCAGAGATGTCAAGCTCATTGTCATCTTTATGAATGAAATGAGCAAAACCAACTATCTGTGCTTTGACTTTTCTGCTCCTGATGATGCTGAGAAGCTCTCACAGACTTTAGAATAAAAGAGGACTGATCTTTTATTTTTACATTTAGTCTGCTAAGCAGAGCTTTTTCTGGGGCTATTGATATCCTTTAATTTCTGGCAAAAATTAATTTAATTTTTGAAATAACTGTGGAAAATCAGTTTCCACATTTTTCACAACACTAGGATCTCACTTCTGTTTAGGTATTCAGAAGAGAAAGGCACTGTGTACACACTAATCCATAGGGCAAGGTTCAATATACTTTATCTTGAACTTTCAAAAATCTGGTTAAGGGTTCAAATCTTAAGAAAAGTACTGGAGGACTTCTCACTGACTCAGTGCCTCAAAATTAGATACAAGCCTGAGGAGTGAAATTCATGGTGCAGCATGGAACATGTGAACTTTCCAGTACGGTCCTCAAGCATTATTCATATCAGCCAATATATTTGGTGGTGGATGTTTAATCTATGCATTTGAAAATGTCAGGGAGAGAAGCACCTAAAATTTTGTTTTTTCTGAATTTAGGCACTTATCCGTAGCCCAAATTAGCTTCTCTGGAACTCAAATTTGCAAGTGCGTTACCTGCACTTCTATATGTAAGTCATATGAAGTGTCAGCAGACAGCTCTCTCCTGCCTCTCTTTGAGAAGATAGCCAGCGAGAAGAGGGAGGAGGAGGAGGAGGTGATATTACTAAACAGGTTTTGCATAACAGTCTTGCTGTGCAAGTACTTGCCGCCTTCTCCTGACCTATTTTTGCATGGAAGTGGCTGCGGGAGCTCTGCAATGCGCTGCCGCTGCTGCTGCCGCTGTGCGCGAAGCGAGCTCGGAGCACACCTACTGAGCTGGGCCGCTTGGCAAACAGAGCACGGCGCACCGCGTGGCATCCCACGCGGACTGGGTGCGGAGGATGTGCATTTCATTCAGCTGAGAAGGTGACATATTCTGATGTGTGCAGAGACACCAAGTGAGAAAACTTAGATGCCTTAGACATAGTGAGTACATAGAGTTCTTTAGATCACCCTTCTGGATGTTTTTAAATTACTGAATGGTAGGTGCTTAAGCGCTGCTTTGGATTTCACCTTGGATTTTTTGGACATTTCCTCTGCATAAGAGTTTCAGTAATTTTACTTTTTGAGCATCTAACTAGGATTGTGTAATCATGTGTTGTAACAGAGAAGCAATAAAATGTCTGATTTGAGAAAATTCTTTTTACTCTGTGTTCTAGAACATGGTAAAAGTATAAAACCAGCTTCAATTTTACCCAAAATAGCAAGATATATAGAAACTTTAAGGAAAAAAAACACTATAATTTTTTAGTCCCTGAGCTCCAGAAGTTGTGCCTTTTTGATTTTGAGATGTTTCTCTACAACTTACTAGTGAGTTTCTTGTTTGTTTTGTTTGTGGTTTGGTTTTGTGTTATTTGTTTTTCTTTCAGATACTGTACATCATTCTCTTAATGTTTGCCACTGTTTAAGCAGGTAAATGGTAGAATTCTATTGTTCTGTGATATCTCACAAAAATATACTTACAAGAAGGAAACCCATAAGAGAGAAAAGACCGTATGGAAAAAGTGTAGAAATATTTTTGTCTTCCCCTATGGCTTAAATCTTACATACTCAGAGGCTCTTATGAATATATTTATAACTTTTTAAAGGCTATAAGTACAAAGCGTAAATCCTTAAAGATGGATACTGGGATAGTAAAAAAGATGCAGATACACCTGTAAACCTCTTTAGCAGCAGATGAAATGATTATTTCTCTCCACTGCCAGGTTTCCTCAGTCTAATTGCTTCCCAAAAAACTGAGCCTCCTCATTCAATGCACAAAATCTCAGCCATTTTTTCTTTTCTCTTTTTCCCTTTTATTTATTTTTTTTTTAAATTTTTTCTTTGCATACTTTTGAAGAGTAAGCTGAAGACATGCAATGTCATTAAGTGCTATTAGAGCACCTTGAGTGGTTTGCCATGCGGAACTCTCAAGTATGCAGATCTCAAAGACCTCAATCCTCTCAGGTCCCTCAGCTCACAGGCATGGTGTCCGGCAGACAAAATACAGCAGATGCTGAGACAAACAAGGGCAAGAATATGTGATTGCAAGCAATTGAGTTATCCTTGTTAAATGAGTTCCCACAGGCAGTAATTACTTGTGATTTTCTGCCTCCATCATAAGGGTGTTGAATACCAACTATGCAGAAACGTGAAGAAAATAAAAGGCTGATGACTATCAGATCTGTCCTCCTTGTTCATTATTTTTAATAAGACATGACACATCATAAGCACAAGAATCAACCCTGACCCCGTTTATGGTGTGGTTCTTTTTCATGCCTCTGCTGATGTCTGGTCAAATTTGTAGCTTGTGAGCAATAATGTAATAATCTACAGAGATGGTGGCATAGATGGGCTTCTTTTGATGAAACAAGAACTTATTGAAACTACCTCAATCTTGAAGTGAAGCCAGTTCCAAATTTTCTTGGAGTTTTTAAGACAGTTTTTAACTGTTAAAAAATTATATATAGAGAGAAATTTATATGCATGTGAATAAATACATATTCAAACTCACTTTTATTTTTGCATTTTTGAGTTCCAACGGGCTTTTTTTTTTATATATCTTATCCAAACAGAAGAAGGAAGTTTCAAAAACTTTTCGGAAGAGCCAGCTGTCACTGCATTTCCTGAGCATCTCCACCGTGATCCTCTGGGTCTCTGGAACACTGCTTGGGTCACAGGGGGACATTCCATACAGGCCACTGCACTTTCTGCACAGATTATCAGCAGTCTTTCTATTGATTCTGGTTTAGAGATATTTTTAGATATCCAGAAGATTAGAAGATGGGAATGAACCATATTTTGTTTTCTCTTGTACTACATATATCCATTTCTGTAGCTTGAAGCTAAGAAACAGCAGCTAAGCTGAGGAAAACTGAAGGAAGCAGTATAAAGTTTGATGTCAATGAATAGAGAGACTTTTCTAAGAAGATTTTACCTTTGCTCTTGTTCCTACATTTCTTTAAAAATAGTATGTAAATGATTTTTAAATCACAAAATATTAATTACCAAGAAAAATGTACCTTTAAATAATATATTTAATCACTCTCACCCTATCTCTTTCCAGGCTTTTTCCACCTTCTGTTGCAGTCATCACTCTTAGGTTACTTCTCGAGAGACAAAGATAAACAAAAAGAGCTAGAGATATGTTGATACTTTATGATGACACATTCACACTTATATAAGTGTCACAGAACTTCTTACTGTGACATCTTTCTTTATAAAGGCAGTGGTTTTGTTGGAAAATGTGTGCATGCTTATACCAGGGCTAAATTTGTTTCTAATTATCTGGCACAATTGCCATAGCAGAGCACGCTGTGTATACCAGCGCTACACAGATAGGGAGTTTGTGAGAAGAAACATGCTCTGGATTTAAAATGTGAAAAGCAGCTGAGGAGTTCACCACAAGGCAGGGGTGTGAAAACTTTACTTAGAAGTTGTTTTTTTCCCACTGTGTCCTCCCTGCAGCTGATGGAGTAACAGAGTTGTAATGGTTTGCTTACAGGCAGTCAATTAGGCACCTACAGTTACTCCACAGGGTGTAGATTTTACATGAGTGGCTTATTCATAAAGAATTACTGCACATTTTGTTCTAATGTTCTCCATTTCTAAACATCACTACACTATTTATTCCAAATCTTTTCACACTCTTATGCAAGGTCTTTGTTTCCTTTTCTGCCCTCTTTACTATCAGGGCAGATCGACATAGACTGATCTGTGATATCCCAGTCTAGCACAGAGCACATTGTTTTCCTGCATTAGTTGTGCTGGAATTCACAGGTTAAAGGGTGAGTTTTGAATTGAGGAACTTATAGGAAGACTATGAATCTGAAAGAATTAATAATGTTGAATTGGTATAATGAATCCTGAAGCTGGTATTGCACTGTGTGGTTTTGAAGGGATAGTACTGGTGGAGATATTTTTAAAGAGAGATAAATCTAAGCTTGTCACAGTTCTTGAAAACTTAAAGTCAAATATTATGTTAAACATTTTCTGTATGAACACGGAGTGAAATGTAAAGTGCATACGTACAAATTATTCCAAAACAAAGAATAACAGTTACTATCCTTACTTTCCCCAAGCATTTGAACACAATTCATAGAGTTAGAAGTACATTCATACATGGCCTATTCTGGAAACAATTTAAACTCTTTTCTGGTCTATGTAAATGTAGATATATACATGTATCAATATATAAAGAGATAGCAATATAGAGATAAAGAATAGATAATATTTTACAATATTTTAATTATTGAAATATAAAATAACTTAGGCAAACATAGTCAAAATCAGGATTGACCCATACATCATGTCTTAACTCCTCTTAAACAGTTTCTACTGTCCCCCACCTCCAATTTATACATTTCAGTCATTGTAATCACTTATCAACACTTTTCCCTCTTATCCCCACCCCCATGTCATTCCCCTTCTTCCTCTTGTCCTTCTCCCACTGTGGTCTTTAGAGAGGAATGTGGGTGGGATTAAGTTTAGGCAGCAGGCAGGCAGACGGCAGGAAAAGGCTGTATATACAAATGCGTCCCAGGTGTCCTAACATGTCCTTGCCACACAAATGGTCACACTTGCTGTTGACAGGATGACAAACTTCAGCCCAGAATCAGGGCCTGTAATAAGACAATGATGTCACTGGCTCAGTCTCTCTACAGACTATTGTGGAAGAGGCAGTGCAACTATGATATGAATACAAACAGCTGGAAGAAGTGTTTTATTTCATTGGAAGATCATTTCATGGAAGAGATATTTTCTTTGTCTTTTCTGTCCCCTTTTCCATATTTAATATAGCTTCTTTGTACTATTGATTAATAATTTACAAATAATGTCATTCATATCTTTAACACTAGGTAAATAAATATGTATAAATACAATGCATCTGTTAGTAGTCACTGGAGTGGGGGGTCTTTTTAAAGAGTAATAATTATCTCCAGCTCATAAAAGATTAAATGTCTGGCCAAAAAATTTTGGATGTTGACCTTCAGAAGTTGGCACATCTGTTGTTATTACACCTACATTTGCCAGGTCCATAAAACACTGCCAGTCTGCACATTCACCATGTATTCACCTCTCTCTCCAAGAAGAAGTGGGATTTTATAGCATCTATTACATGGCAAGGAACACATATGAGAACTTTGATAGGTAGATATATAAAAATATATGCTTACACATGTACAGACATACAAAATATATTTATTTTGGTCATTTATTCATTTTAAAAAAAGGCTTCACAAGAGAGCAATATAGAAAATATATTTCCTAGATTAATTATCACTTTGTAGTACATTGTTTAACACTTTTGTTTGTTTCAGAACGGGGTGTATCGACAGAAATATAGCTGTTATTTAGCTTGAATATTACCTCATAGAATAATTTTTGAGAGATAACCACTCACTAACTGATTTCCTATGAACACTGCAACAGGGGAGTTCAGAAAAAAGATGCAAAGGAGGAAAGATAATAGTACCACACTCCAGTCCAATAGGAATGTGTTGGATGTCTGATTTAACATGTGCTATGCATTATCAATGTTCTCCAGGCTGCTTTTTCCCCAGTAAGTTCAGAGCAGGAGCTGCATTTCACAGCTACTGTACAGGATACAGAGCATAAACCTCTAATGCACATCTCTGAAATTGTGGCTTGGATGGAATCCCCGCACCATGGCTGTCTGGAATAGTGGGATTGCATTTCCACAGATTTATCTGCCAAGAATATCCTCATCTTTTTACAAATATACCTTAAGGCTTTGATTCCCTGGACAGATGAGCATGCCTTTGGCCCCTGTGGAGCTCTGCCAGTCACAGGCAGGCCGGATTCAGACCTGCTTAATGATGGAATTTCTGCAGCGCTTTAAGCTTTTTCTAGGGAAAGGCTTGCTGTGCATACTGGTATCTTAGGAGTGACATTTAAACAAGTGCAGACACAGCTAGAACCTGGCAGAGTAAACAGGACTAGCAGAAAGAGGGAGCTTGAATCAATGAAGTGATTCTCTACTTAGCCCAGCAGCATGGAGGGAGACGGAGCACAGCTCCAAACGCAGTCGCTTACAGCTCAGTCTCTCAGCTGTCAGAGCGATGGGTTTAGAGCTGCTGTATGAGGAATTTACAACTTGAAAGTCAGAGGTGGAAAAGATGACAATTGTAGTATGCTGAAAGTATCTTTGTCCCAAAAGTAAAAAATAAGGAAAAAAACCCCAACAAATGCTCACTTTTTTTCTTTTCTCCTCAACAGTGTATACTCTATAAATTCCTAACATATATAGCTTTAATGTGGAACAATTTTGTTTCACAACATATTTAAGAATCTGTGCTGGAAGATTACTCCACATCTCAACAGCCTTCTGAGCAACCCCGTCCAGTTTGCACAATCCACAAGAATAGATACAGTTTCACTAGAGCAATAAAGTCCTTCTGGTGGGTTTGAAATTATCTGCCAGAATTATCGCAGTGTATGCAGCTTCCTTAACAGTTCTAAGAAAGGAAATGTTAACATTTTTTACAGAATATATTTTACCCAGATTAATGAGAATCTTTGGAATCAAATATTCAAAAGTCCCAAGTTTTCAGCTAAAACCAGCAATGCCCACTCAAATTTCTTGATTTGGGTAAGAGAATAGGGTTTACCAAAGTGTTTTGATTTTAAGTTTTTAACTGAAATGGAAAATATATTTAGAAACCACCACCTAGACCTTCCAGAGACATTCTATATTGTCATGCATCCATTAAGAAATTATAAGGTAACATACTCCCAAAAACTCTGGTCCAAACTTTTTACACACTCATAGGATTTTCTGTTCATGGATAAAAGAAAGAGTTGGACAGCTGTGAATTTTGAGTCGAAACATTCAATTACCCTGACTTTCCGTAAACTATTTTCTAGTCTATTGTGTTCTGATATAGGGAATCAAACCAGATATCCTTTCTGGACAAAAGCCCAACCAGAACCAGATTGGCTGACATAATTCACAGGTTTCCAGGGTACGCTGAGTCTCCTGCACACCAGTTTCACTAACAACTTGGCATGCATTCAGTGGTGGCATCATTTGAAGGGATAGAGACTCAGGAAAATTTTTGTGCTGGATTCTGTTTCCTGAAACTGCTTTGCTTAAGGGATCAGTGCACAGGCTTCCTGGAGTTTCCTTTAATTGTTTGAGGAGATCTGTGTTGCGGCTACTGACAAAGCCACTGTGAAATAGATAACTTTAGTGGGCTTTGATTTATTTTGACGTTTTACTTTATAATTTATAAGTGTAACTGACCTATTCTATTTAACTCTGTTGTGACTAGACTGTGGGTAGTGACTTGCTCAACCAAATGTGACAGGCTGTCACCACAGACTGTCACCAATCCAAGTTCTTTGGCAGATCAGTCAGTAGCAGTGTTTACTTCTGATACTGTCATTGCAGTCATGGGTGAACTCTGTTTTGTGCATAGTTTGGAGATAAATTTATTGAGCCATCAATGTTGTAATCCAAATGCACAATATTAATGTCAGCTCTATTAGGTGGGACTGATGTTTAGAAAGAGATGTAATTTTTGGGGAAACCTAATTTACATAGTCAATATGCCATCAGAATGTCTAGAAGACAGCACTACAGGAGATGCTACTGCTGCATCCTTCTTCAACATGTTTAGAAAACAGCTTGCAACAATCACGTTAGGCAATACAGTGAAAATTTCCCTCTTTACTTAATCCCACTCTTGGAGCTATGGTCCTTTGGGTCTTTGGGTCTTGTGCACAGGGACCAAAATCCACACTAAATATTAGTGTAGAAGCTAAATAAAGGAGGAGGATTCTGATTTAGCCAGTAGGGAGGGACACAATACAAAGATTTATGTAACTAATACCCACACATCTCCTCGGCTGACCATTTCATTATTCTTCTGCCAAGGCTTTAAGCTGCTGACATTCAGATGGCTATTTTATTTATTTATTTAAGCATCTAAATGTTTGAGATTATGTTTCAAACTGCAGCTTTGCAATCTTTTTGCAACATTTTTCAGCTGGCTTCTCTCATTGCAATATTGGAGCAATAAGTATGTCATCTGTCTTTAAAGCTGCTTAGAAAGAAAAGGTAGAAAAGGCAACACAAAAAGAGGCAAAGGTTTTACCTCTTCAAAGAGCAGATAATTTTTGACCCATAACATCATATTCCACTAATAGTACTTCAATTGTTTGGAGAGGGTTTGGCCAATGTTCTAAACAATGATAACCTGCATTTACAAGCATCCAGTCAGTCAGATGTGAATTGAAGTACCCACTAGAGACTAGTGCCCTAATCCTTTTTCCTCTTGGATGATCCACCATTAAAGCACTTAAGAATGGTTCTTGTCACCATAGCTCATTGGCTTACTCTCAAGGACCTGTCATCATCCCAGAGTTTCCAGCCAACTTTCCTCTTGATAGAGAAAAATGGACGGAAATACCTGATTGAAGTTTAAATTCAGTCTGAAAGAGATGACATCAATTTTTTTTTCTTTTTTTTTATAAGAATTGTCTATGTAAAGAAAAGAATGTATCTAATACTTGTAAGAGGTTTTGAACAAGAAAAAATATATGTTCAAAGCAAAATACCATTAATATGGTCCTGTGTCTACTACCATAAAGAAAAGTTACCATTTTCTTTAATGTCAGGATTAAGTGTTATTGTTTATTGACCACCACTGATTTAAAGATAAATTCTGCCAACTTGACTAGCAAGGGAAGCACTGGGGGGAGACAAGGGGGAGTTTAATTCCTACTGGCTAAGCAAAGCAAAATGAACACGAGGTGCTTAAAAGAAATTTGGGGTTTTTTTAAATTCCTTTCCTACCAATATTCTAGTGAACAGATTTCACTAAAACAGCAAAAATTCAACACACATTACAAATTATTTGCAGAAAACAGATATCTTATTCACATTCTTGATTGTTCACATGAGGATTTACATCCTTGTGTCAAATGTGATAACTCTGTTTTAGTCTGTCAGTGGCATGATGGCTCAGCCTACGTTATGATGAACAAGTTTTTCTCCATAGTTTTATAACTGAGAAGAAAGTATGTGTCTGAAAAGAAAAATATTTATCTAAAAGTTAGATAAATAACAAAAGCTTCTCACAGATGAATGACCATGTTGCTCTAAAGAAGCTCCCAGTAGTTTTATCTCATTTTAGGCTTATTTCAGCATGTGTTAAAGTACAGTCAATTATTCTCCAGGATTATGCTTGATGTTAGCTACCTAGCTAACATGCTAGGTGTTCCCAATTTTTTTTTGCTGCTAAAGAAAAAGGACTAGGTGTTCATCTGTAATGCTCTAGTATGGAAGGATTTGTTATATAGTTTTTGGCTGGGAGCACTGTTTGTATTGTTTAGTTTTCAGCGTCTAATTTTTGGTACCAATCAGGGGGCTTATATTCTTATAGTTAATTGAGAAAAAAATGAGTTACCTCTTCATAGCATTCCAGAAGTTGAGAATTAGGATCTTTGTCTGAAAGAGAAGGGACCATTAGTCTCTTTGAATTTTTTTATAACTAGACACATTAGATAAGTACCTTAATTATGAATCTATATACAGGTGGTATTAATATTTCTGCACATAAGAAGCCCAAGCGTTTCTCTTGCCTGTTGTGATACTCTTGTTCACCCAGACCACACAAATGGGTTGACCAGGGGTCAGCAACCCCTATGAAGAGTCAAACAAATTTTATATAAGCTGCTAAGAAAGAGCAGCTATGAAACCTCTTTATAGGTAGATAGCTATAAACTCAATATAGCTGTCCATTACAGGATCCAAAAAGTTCCCCATGTTCCTATCATGGGTCAATGCCTAATTGGATAATTATGCCTTTGCAGCATAACAAAGAATGCTGCAGAAATCTCTGAAATGATGCCACCCTGATCATATGTACATAATTAGAGACACATTTTTGTTAGTGATTTGTATCTGTCTCTATGCAAGCGTTTTTTCAAAAATCTTTCAACAAGAATACACTTTCCCTGATTCTTTTATATCTAGAGAGAGAGGTTTAAAGGTTATTAAATCTTCAAGTTTGGGTTAGTTCTGCAGCATATTATGTGGCTGATATATAAAAAATACCTGTGCCTGATTAAAAAGTGGGAGAAATATTGAATATCATCCTGGCAAAAAACCCCATATATAGAGGACTAAAGATAGCAAAAATATATATAGTTATTCAGATGAGAAATGGACAGAGAAATCCAGACAATAGATACAAAAATGAAAAGATTTAAACAAAAAAAAGTCTATTCAAAAGTGGTTCCATAAATTGCTCTCAGACAAACTGCAGACAAACTGTTCTGTTCATAATTTAATGTTAAAATGTTTAAATATCAAATATATTTGAAAAGTCAGTGTATTCTATTAGCTTATTCAGAAACAGAAAAAGGAAAAAAATTTAAAATATTTAGTAAAAGTGACTTACTAAGCTGTCATGCTTACTAACACTTTTGCAAGCATATTTCCAGTTCTGCTTTGTGATCAGGAGAAATCTTGTTCTGACAGCTCTAAATATAAAATGATCAGGACTTTCCTTCATTGTTATTGATGGCGTTCATTACTTTAAATATTATCTATTAGTGGGTGCTTACTATATGTTTTTATTTTTAGCTTCATGGTGTCATTGCAGTGTAATGGCTTAAGGGGGAAAAAAAAAAGTTAACATTTGCAGAAAAAAGGTTTGGTTGGTTGTGAGGTTTTTTGGAGGAAAAAATAACAAAGGTTGATAAAAGTAGACAAGCTTTAACGATCAGTATCTTGCCGAAAGGATATTTAATCAGAAACACTGTTCATTTTCTCTCCCTCTAAGCATTTCTTCTTTTGGTTTAAAGTTCCACTGTCAAATGACCACGAATGTAGAGGACCAGCCTTTCACCTTTCCGGACAAACAGTTTTGTAAATCGGTAAGGGTTCTGAAATGATCATCTTCAGTGCATCAGTTCAGTGAGAGTGTTTTGATGCTTCACCTTTGATATTGCTTGACAAGTTGGTATATACACACATGTATGTGTGTGTGTGTGTGTGTGTGTGTGTGTGTATCATAATGAGTTGTTATTCTCTACCATAGATCCAGATATGAAAGTCTTTTGAGCAAGAACTGAAGAATACAGGAGTTCTCAGTAGCAATAGGAGCCATTCCCTCTGTTATGAAGACTTCTCTTTTCAGTAGCATTGAATGTATCTTCTTTATACTCAACATCAAGAACATCCCAAAAAAAGCCCAAATTTACTTCATTAAAAAACAGTGTGAAGTTGAAATTAAATAAAAGCAGTCTTTTTGAGAACAAAAGAATACAAGATGTTAAAAGCTCATTTTCAATTTGTGGCATGCAGTTAAACAGTCTACATTTTTATTTGTTCCATGATATTTGGGGCTGGCTTCCTTGGACATAAGGCATCTGGGTTGCGGTGTAGCCATAACGCTTTCTAAAAGAGTCCTAATGTTAATTTCTCATTTCCTAAAATCCTAATTTCTCAGTTATATAATTTGAGACTCAAACACTGCTTATATTACCCATCAGAGGTATTGAAAATAACTGAAGTATTTCCAAAGAAGTCTTGAGAACCAAATGTCAAAATCTGATGGCTGGGGAGAGTTGTTTGCAAATTGCGGGGATTCGGCATGAAGCTAACGAGCGAGGGATTAACCATTCTAGTGTGCAACACACCAGAGAGGGTGAGAAGCACAGGAGAAAGCAAAAGTCATTGCATGTTAAGTGTTGAACTAATGAAAGTTGTCATATTATAATTTCTGAGAGGGATGGGGTTGGCTTCTACTTTGCATCTGGCATATAATTAAATCTGTGTGTTATTGTACCTTACTCATGCAAATCTAAGTTGAAATAAACAAATAAAATTCCAAATTCTTTGGTAGACTCATTTCACAGAGCTCTGTTTTTCCTAAGCTAAAGAAGTCATATATTCCATTTATCTCCTGTCGTTACTGATTACTTCAGCACTTTGGATAACATTTAAAACCAGGCAGTTTATAAAATAGAGGTGGCATTTCCTTGTATACTGGGATGAAACAAACCTCCACCTATAATTTAAAAAAAAAGGTAAACAAGTAAACAATGCAAATGCAATTATTTTACCTCAAAAACATTAAACCACGTAGAGAGAACTAATTGCTTAGAAATTATTCATATTTAAATTGTTGTATGCCAGGTATTCCCTACAATCTTGAATCACATTTTCTATTAATTTTTTGTGCTAGTGCAGCCCTCAAAAAAAAAAAAACCTACTTCAATTTTCCATGCTATAGTCAAGTTTCATATTGAAAACAAATGTGAACCCTCTTTAGAATAACAACCTTATGTTACTTTTTCCGTAAGCATTTTTTCCCTTTCCCCTTTTAAGTCTGTAATTCTTTCTGTCTGATTTTATTAAGTGTGTGAAAAGGTAGGCAGGCTGCCCAGGTCTTGGAAATTAAAGTTCCCTAAGTAGCTCAGGTGGTTGCATGAAATCCGGAAGCTAAGAAAGAACACGACAAGATGATCTCACTTTGTTCAGAAAGAAATTAAGGATATCACCATCTAATGATATCTCTGCAAACTGTATTCTGAAGTTTATTTATCATGATGGTAAAATGAGGGAAATCCATCTTAAAAGTTAGGCATTCTGTTTTGCTTGTTGTGGAGAACGGAAAAGTCACACAGTCCCTTCTGTGATAATCAACCAAGCTCAGAGCCTCATCCTTTTTAGTCCAGGGTAAACTGTTTGAAAGGCAGGAGATTTTATTTCTCTTTTTTTTTATTTTTAATTTTACTATTGTTCTTTGCCTTGTTAATTGACTCAAGTGATTCACACATTCTAATAATATTCACAGAAGTAAAAAATTACAAAATTGTATTTTTTAAAAAACAAAACATGCAATTATGCAACTCTGTTTAATAAATAAATAAAACCAAAAGCACATTCAAAAAATAAACAAGCTTCAAGAGAAAAAACTTTCTTATATGTTTCTTTCTCTCTTCTAAAAATATAATTAAGTATTTTTCTTCGTGTTTTTCACCACTTAGAGTCTGCATATATTTTCATTTTCAGATTGAGTCATTCTGGCCTGAGGCTGCCTCATTTGAATTGCGACATGTTGTAGAGACTTATTTAGTTTTTTTCACCATTAGGTTTGATAAATGAAAGTGATCCAAATAATTCAGTTTCAAGTTACATAAAACTTAGTCTGATGATTTACTTAACCTCACAGTATCCTCTAAAGTGTGGATTTGTATGTCATTTGTTTCCAGTTATTGCACATGAACATGGGTACAAATACACAAGATTGATCCAAAACCACCAAATACAGCAAAGAGATAAAAGTGCACTTTATATGGCCTTAGATCAGGGCCACAGGCCTGTTTGTGCGGAGATTTCATAAAGACTCATATCTTCATATAGACAAATCTCCTTTTCATTTAACTGAAAATGCACGATGATACTGTGATTTATGATAGCAAGTTCATAATGTGTGATCTGGACTGTAGACAACAAATCTCTGAAGTATGAATTCTGATTTAGCATTGGTGTATATTGGTATGTGTACAGATATATAGACGTACACGCACACACATTAGTGTAAAGCAACTGTCTATAGACGCAGAACTAAAACCACTTACTGATGACAATAGAGGCGTAATAATGAAAAATGACCACTTCCTCAAGGCATATATCTGCGTTACTCTGATTGTATCTATCTGTTTTCTCTGCTGTAGTGGCTGGGCGATTTACATGTCCATCCCTATCTTATAATATCAAAGCTCTCATAAGGTGCATTCCATTGTCATTAACTTTTGAATATTAAATAGTAATATTTTATGGACTCCATCACTGAATTGCAGAGTTGTCACACATTTTATTATCATTTTGTTCACATACTCAGTTAATGAAACTTATGAATGGTATTGAGAATTAAGATAACGGCAACATAAAATAGTAATGCTACTATTTCATGTGCCATTGTTCATAATTCGTCCCACTAGAGCTTAAACATTTGAGATATTTGTTGTTCAAAGAGGCTAAAGCAAGTTAGAATATTGACTACCTCCACCTAACAATCTGCAATATATGACAATGAGGATGTGGTAGATTCCTAAAATTACAGGAAATAGTTGTTACAATTTCTTGTAAGAACAAGTGATTAAACCTTTGGTTTCCATTACAGTCTCTTAAAGAAACAGAATGAAGTTTTATATATAATCATAAGAACAGCTGCAGAATTACCCCAAAGCTTCCCTGAAGTGCCATTATAAAAAATTCCCTACAAAGTGGTGTCTGATTCCAATGTGAAAGAAACATCACCAAAACTTTAATGATATTGTTTAAAGACAAGTTTTCTACAGCAAGGAGTGAATGGGACTCAGTGTGTTTGTTCTTATGCATTATGTATTGTTCCATAAGGCTTGTGTATAATGCATAAGGACATACCATAAGATATAGATACATGCTAGTTTGAGTCAAGTGAGAAACAATAAAACTGTAAACAGATGTTTTTCAAAAAACTTATCCAGATGCACTAACAATTTTTTTTAAAGTAGACAAGAAACTGTTTAGTGATAAATACATTTCCGCAAGTCTTACACAGTCTGCAGATCATGAATTTTTGAGGCACTTAACAAAAGGAAAACTTTATGTCTAGTTGTTTAGAAATCGAATGAAAACTTCATTAACTAATGATGAGACTAGCAACAGCCATAAAACCAATTTCTATATGACTAGGGACTTCATCAAGGTTTCTAAATAAATTTTTATAAAAGCTGCTAAAAACAGGAAAGTCACAAGCGGAACTGAGCAACCCACCTCTGGCAGGATAGTTATATTTTGATTGAATTTGTAATTACTTCTGTCTGAATCCAAATATTTATGTTACAGAAATGTAAAACCAGTTCATTTTGGCATTTACTTGAAAAACTGTATTGGTATTTTTGACACATTATGTTTTTAAAGCCTTGTCAAGACAGACAGGGACAAGAAAAAGCAATATTCACATAGTAGCTGGAGGAATGAGCCCTTTTCCTGTCCATTCGACACATGAGAGAGGCAGGCTCAAATCTCCTCATTGCTTCAGGGGTAAATTTCCCCTTATTAAGATTATCCTCATCTTTAATGTGGGATTAAATATTCCAGAACTGGGAGTTGATGACATCTGCTGATATTGCTATTTTTTTCCAGGTAATGCACAACGTCTTTTGGAGGAAGAAGGAAGAGAACTGCATCACGGCATTACAGCTGACATCTTTGCCTTGATGTCCACTTTCTGTTCTATTTGTTAAATTTCAATTAATTTTTTTCCCAATATTATGTAGAGATATCAAGAAATGAAGTGATTTGTGCAGGCAGAAACAAAGCTAGTGATAACCTCACAGCTAATAGCAATAATGGCATTCCTGGGCATTAAGTAACACCCATGGTTTGACTCATTTGGAGTGGCTTGCCAACATTTATGTTCCAGTTCAGCTAGAAACATATTCCTACACAAAGCTGATGGCTATGAAATGAAATGCTATTCACAGAATCTGGTGAACCCTGAGATTTTTAGGAGTTTTGTGCTTACCAGAATTCTTTACAATATCATGGATAGCAACAGGGATGTTTTCAGTATTTTTCAAGTGTCTCTTTCACGGAAATTAAATTTACACAAGATCTCAGAAGGTAATCAGACTGTAAAAGTTCTTAATTTTTTTTCTGAAGCTAAATTTGAAGTTGCAATTCCTGTCACAATGTAGAAGCTCCAAAGCAGAGTCATAAGAAGAGCAAAATTGCTTAGACAAATACTAAATAAAAGTCTCATGTACATTAGCCCAAAACACTCATTAGAGAAAGACACAAAACAAAGGAAATATTTTTTCCTTTACAAAAATGAAGATGCTATTGACAATACAGAAGACTTTGAATCAGACTTTAAAAACATTTGATGTTTGCCATTATGTCCTGCAACAATTTAAAAAATTAAAATCATACCAGCTCAGAATAAAAATTTGTGACTGTTAGACCTTTAACAGTTACGGTTTTTGGGCAAGAACTGAAGAATATAGGAGTTCTACTTTTGAGTTGGTTTAAAGATGAGAACTTGAAGCCAAATTCTGATATAGGAAATAACATATGAATTTAAAGAAAAAGGAGAATTTTCATTGCTCCAGACTGAAAATATTGGCTTTTTTTGAGCTATAATTATATGGTCTCATTTTTTTTTTCAATTGTACCATGAACTGGCAGTAGATAGGAAGGTGTAGAAGTGTGACAGCATAAATGGGTTAAATACTGAATCAACCCACAGTATGTGTTTCAAATAATAATTTTGAAAAGGTAGAATTTACTGAAAGAATTTTTGATAGTATTCCCCCACAGCAATGCCAAGAAATGAGACAATTCTGTAACAAATTTATGAAATCTGAAAATATTTTTGTTTGAACTTAGTAAAAATAGTAAATTAACACAAAGAGATAGGTTACTTTATTTGATTCAGTAGATGACAATAATAAAAAAAAAATCTTCTTAAACACAGAAAAATAAGCAAAAGTCACACTTCCATGCAGCAAACCCCATGAATGTATGGCTATTTAGTAGGTGAAGACTCAGATCTTCAGTAAAAAAAAATCTTATAGAGCTCATAAATAATATAAGAGAGAAAACAGCTGATGGATTCCCTTGAAACCTTATTAGAAGAGGTCAACTCACTCTCCTGAACAAGGCAAGAAAATAGTCACCAGCTGAGTAAAGCCAAAGGCTGACATAATGATGGATGGCCAGATGGTTTTACCACAAAACGAATTATCTGTCCCCAAACAGTAGAACACAGTTCTCAAGCATAAATATATTGACCCAGCCTGCAAGAGACAAAGGAGAATAAGTCAGTTTAAATTGAGGGCCCTCACAATTACTTTTATTTCATATACTCTCAGTGATTCTCTCCACTGAGGAAAGGGAATGTGAATAAAAATGAGAGCCATGCAAGTTCTTTTGCAAATGTTATTTTCCTTCCCCCCCACCATGTATGAATAACTATTTCTATTTTATATATTTTTCTTTAAATGCAACGGTTTCATAACAAGCAATGTTCAAACATCTATCAACTCTTAAAAGAGTTTTGTTCCAAATGGAGTTTTGAAGTCCATGTGTTTTCTTCTCTCAGGAATACAATTATTTTGGAGAAAATTTTTTTTTCATTAAAACTATTGAGCATAATATTCCATTTCTGGGGAAGAGATAATTTGAAGGTGTTTCTTTTAGTAGTTCCAGAGTCTGTTTTTCCCTCTATCACTCCCACCTTAATAAATTTCTAAACTTTTACTCAGCCCTCAAAAAAAGGTGCATGAAGGGTTCCAGCATCGTGGATATTCTCCTCCTTTCCAAATGAAAATATTTAGATGGATGCAGAAGATGAACTCTATTATTTGAGAAAAATGTAGTCTGAATTCACAAGTTCTGCTTGGAATGCTGGATCACCAAAAGTAACAACAGTATGCCCTACCTCTTTCCCAGGTTATGATTTGATGATACAGAAAGTATCTTTGGGATTTGCAGGTAGGGTTAATGGAGCTGTGATGGAAAGAATGAGAGAAATTACAGTAGAATAGGCAAAGAAAATGCCAAGTTGACTGTTGTTATGTTGAGAGAAACAGATGCTTAGAAAATAAGATTTAACTTACTCCTCTGCTCATAGCACATTTTGCTCTTAATTTTATTTTCCAAAACTAAAAAAAGAATGAGAGATAAACCACAAAATTTCTTGCAATCCTTTTTTTCGGTCGTCTTTCTGAGAATTAGATTGACTCCAAAACAAAACAAAGATTTCAAAACCAAAAACTGAAAGAAGTTTGCAGATAAAAAAAGCTCAACATCATACTTTTCTCTCACCTTCTTCTTTTTCTTATCAAAATTTTTTTTAAAAATCTAACTCATTGTAGTCATTCGGACAGAATGCAGTCTGACCTTACATGATTGGAATACTAGAACATTACCCATATAAAACACTGCAAGGTGTCACATTTAAAGAAAAATTTGCTAAAAAGAGTAACAATAGTCCTTAAGTGTTAAACACATGCATATGTTCATATGGTGTAAGCATGCATACGACTGACAGATGAATGCTTTAAGGAAAATTAATTGAATCATTTTTCATGGTTATATAACTATATCTATGTTATAGGGACATTTGAACCTTTCTTATACTATCTGGAATATATCTGTCATTGGAAGTTTTGCCAGGACTCATGATGAAAGTTCAAAAGAGTCCTCCCACTTGCTTTACTGTATCAGACCAAAATATCTTTTTTCTTTCAGGCTCCGTGTGTTCCTGATCTCTTTCTACCCTCACTCAGCTATCATTCCTTGTTACTTACTGATAGTTTTCACCAACAGATTCCATTCAGTTTCTTCCTAATACTTCTTATCTGCTTGACTTCATCTTGTGAGCAGCCTTTTTGACAATGAAGAGAGACAGAAACTATGCCTCACCTTCATCTCAAAGGCTTCACTTAGAGCCATCACCAAAATATATTCTCAGAACAATGAAAAGAAAAGGAATCAGGGACTGCTGAATGCGTCTTAGAAGAGGAATTGGCAGCCAGAAGAGAGGATAAAGAGACTGGAATGAATTGGGTTTTGGAGGTTCTGTTTGTTTTTGTTGTTTTTGTTCTCTAAAAAAAAAATCCCTCTGGCAGCCATGAAAGAGATAAATGTTCATTAATTAGTATAGATGATGATTGTCTGTTTTTGTGAAGGGCAATTCTACACCATTAAAATAAGCTTTTGATTTTCCCTCCCTAAAGCTACAGCAGGGAATTTGGATTCATCAGTTGTAACTTGTGATGAAATTAAGAAGAACCTATTTTAAATGTTATGGAAGTGTAAAGTAGAAAGGCTTTGTGGTACTTTCAAAATCTGCTGAATATGTGCATTTTTTATTTTATTTTATGGGACATAAGAGGAGAGAGTAACTAATTATGATTTTAAGTATCAAATATATGGCAGCTTATCTGCAACAACATCTCAGCTACAGACTGCCATGGTGGTTCTCAGATCGTCCTGAGGCCCAGAATAGCTTTTTGTACTGTTAGAACCTTGAGACATTGAAAATTAATTCTGCAAAGAGAGATAAAATTTAAAAAAAAAAAATAGTTCCTTGTTAACAGTACTTTAAAAAACAACCTCAAAATAACATTTAAATATACTAGTCTGAACAATATTGAGCTTTTTCTAAAATTTTTCTAAACTATAGTTTGTATATAGACATACTCAGCGGAGTTTAGCATGTAGTGTGGATTTTAATTATATCAGCCCGAAGCTACTGTTTATACTATGCACAAAAGATTTTTTTGTCTTCATTCCTGAACACATTCTGGCCTGAAAACCTTTCTTAGAATTATCTTCACATGTCTTAAATTACTGTGGAGGAGTTGAATGCACTCAGCAAGATGTAGAACTCACATCCACTGCCCATGTTTTTAGTATGATACATATATTAAATCACATTAGTTTAGGAGCCAGAAGATACCTCTGATAGGTTTCTGCTAATGCAAGCTTGATTCCATGCCCATGTTTTTCTTCAGTGAAGCAGTAAGCCACTGAACTTTGCTTGAACTCAGATTTTCAGAACAGTGCAGTACATATTTGATGCAATCCATCCTGTTCATATTCAATTTCTTTTTATATTAATTTAAAAAAATACTATCACTTACTACCCAGCTAAGCAAGAATGACTGAGTGGTACTGTTATTTGGCCAAGAATCTGAACTCTATTAAGACATGTTCCAGGAAAAGCTGTCTCAAAAAAAGCTACTCCACCCCTTAACATTTTTTCCACAAACTCTGAAAACCAAGAAGACAGAGACCTCTGAAATGGAAATTCTATATTATGATCAATAATTCATGTTTGAAATTTTATTTCAATAGCAAGATTCACAACATTAACAAATGCTAAAAAAAGAATATTTTCTCAAGTGTGTTAGATTTGATCACAACTTCTTCATTTAAAGAATAGAATTTATTTCTTAAAGTCTTATTTTCTAAACAATTTGACTTTAATTCTGCAGAAATTAAAAAAGAAAAAAAAAAAGGCAATTGTTCTAATAAGTAACAACCTTATTCTGGAATTAACCGGTGAACTCATAGTTGACTGTGCTGTGTGATGGACACAACAAACTTCCCATGCATGTTCAGATCCCATTACCTGCTTTCAGGAATTATAAGTAGTTCAGCTCATTGAAAACAGGCTAAATATATTTTTCAGCTTTAATTTGTGTTATATCTTTCTTCAGATGCTCGTCTGATTGAGCTGTAGAGGATTTCAGGTACTTGTTGTGTTTAATTTTGGTGTTAATTTCAGTGAAATGGTCTCCAGAATAACTTTCTACCCAAACACACAAAATGATGTTGTCAAATAGCATCCAGGTTCACCTCAGAAAAAAAAAGATAAGAATACTTGGGTATTGGTCTTCACACCTGATCATTACTTAAGAAACAAAATTTTTTCCCATTTTGTGTGGAGATCCAAACTTCAAAACCAAATGCAGTCTAGGTCCTCCTAGCTGCTTATAAATGATGTTAGTGGGCAATAACATAATGTGACTTGAAGAGCAAATCCACAAAGGAAGATATTTTAAAAAAATGTCCTTGGCACAGACACGTGAGGAAAGAGAAGAGAAGTGGGGAAGAAGCTAATCTAGAGCTGGCCCAAAGTCTCAAAAATCAGACAGCTCTGCTGGAAAAATACAGTGTGTCTTCTGAAGTACAGCTGAACAGGCATTTGCCGTTATTTATACTTCTTGCAAAATTATGCTTCATACCATATTTAACAGTATAAGAAGCAAGTTTTTGCCCTCATGAGACAGAAGATTTTAGCAGAAAAACACTATGCAGACGATTTCTTGCTATTTTACAAATACTGAATTGGCCTTTCTGAGCCGGTTGTAGTGGTGCTGAGGTCTGATGAAGCTGAAAATACATCTGTGTTAATATAATTTTTTATGGTTTTGTAAGTCAAATCAGAACAGAAAATAATTCTTTTTCTTTCTAGCTTATTTGCAAGTTTCCTAATTTTATCTGAAAATAAGTGAATATAAAATACCTTCAGTTTTCATGTCTTTTTCACTGTAATTTCAATTGAATTAGGTTATTTTGGTTTTTTTTATTTGAGATATATGACTTATTCTGACTAATAAGAACTGCTATGCTTATTTGTTAGCAAACTGTTTAACAGTACTGTGTAATAAAAATACTTAGCTACTTAATATTGGTTGTATAATTTTAATTCAAATAAATGAAGTTCATAATGATTTTAATTCAAACAATCCCCTAGAATGCTTATTTTTTCATATTTGCACCATCTTCAGTGAAAAAGTTACATATTCTAAGGCATACATGAAATTTGAGTGTATGCAAACCTTCAGTAAATACTTTTAGATTTTAAATTTTAAAAATGTTTCTAATTTTTTGGGTTTTTTTCTGTTTTCTTGTTTTTCTGATTCAGTGTGGTTCAAAATATTTTCTAGAATTTTTTTAAATATTATTACTTTTGGACTTAACATTGGTTTTTTTGCCGATGAAGTAGGAAGAGATTTGCCTTAAAGGCAAGATGTGGCAAAAATACAGCACCATTTAATTGTAGTGGGGAAGACAACACCTGTAGCTGCCATAGCATTTTTACTTAAAGAAATGTCATGTACAACTACTATTGATTTGAATAAATCCTAACTATGGTTGGAAAAATAATGCATAAAACTTCCAATGACAACACTTTTTGTGGAGCCAGATATTAAAAAAAAACCAAAAGTTATTTGATTTTATTTTTATTTGTTTGATCCTGTCCTGATAAAGTTTTTTGTTTGATTTTTGTATTTCTCCTACAGGTGATCAGTTTTCAGCAGCTGCAGCTGCTGCATGGTTTTAAGGCCTCTACATTCAGTGCTCCATAATTATTGCAGCGAATGGTGAAAGCACATACCTGGTTATATAAAAGCTGATTTGCAAGACACTGGAGAACTGGTGGTTTATCTTCACTCAGAGCTGATAGGCAGCTTAAGGTGTGTTAGCAATTTTGACCAAAAGAGTCACAAGGCTTGGTGAGGCTTTCATATGTGTATTCTAATATGCATTGGCAAGGTAGAGAAAGAATTGTACAACAGCTCTGTAGGAAACAACTAATTGAAATGAAGCCACATCTTCATTGTAAACCACTGAATCATTTGAGTTCTCTTGCTAAATTTCCAAAAATCACATTTTAGCTAGGGAAAAGAAAATGTGAAATTTGAATAGAAGAAATTTTGGGTTTATTTTTGTATACAACCTCTTCTTCAGGTGTGTCCTCTAAGGAATTAATTACCTTACAGGCAATCAACAACTTGTATTGATTACTCAAAACCACTTTGCTCACAGAAACAAATTATCCCAAAATCAATGTGAAACATATTGAACATGAGAGAACAAAGGATATGGCAAAGAATGCTCGTAAAGTGGCAATTAGTCCTTTCATTGAAACAGGACATACTATATTCCAGCAGAAAGAAATATGGCATTTCCCAGAAAAAATAATTTGTTGTTTTGAGCATAAAAATAAGGTATGTCTTGACCACTGGGTGCCACTATTTTTGCATTTGATACTTCTATTTTGTGGAAATATTTCTAGCAAATTACACTCTTTTGGAACACAGCAGACAGTTTGAGTTGAAAAAATAATCCATGAAAATAAACACAATCTGGCCATTGTCTCTGCTTTTTCCTTTGCTATACACAGAAATCTGGAGATGCTAAGTATTTTCAGAGGTGTGAAATAATACAATAATCAGCTCCTCACCATTTACTGATTAAAGTATTGCCACAGAAATGAAAATAATTCCTTTAACCCAATTTTTAGGGAATCAAACAGCATAATTCAGCATTTCTTTGTTATCATACTAAGCTAATGTGAACTGATGAAATAGTGCTTCATATTCATTATATTTTGCCATACACTATGTGTTGCAAAGATCAATTAAAGATACATGCTTCTATTCATTGCGTGTGACTTTTAAATCCGTTGTAAAACAAGTCAGTCAAAGATGGCAAAAGCATTTTAAAATCATAATTAGTCTGAGGCGATGAAAAAAATGTTGGAGATTTTAAAAAGTATAGGTAAAATCAGTGTTTGTCTCCTAACATGTCTTTAAGAGGGAGGAAAGAAAGTTTCTAATTGTTCCAAAGAGTTTTCCACTTTTAGTCTGTATATAAAAATCTAGACAGGTCTCTACAGCTTAATGCACAGATCCATAGATTTTAAGGTCAAGAAGAACTGCCATGATCATCTTATCTGACCCACAAAATAACTTAAGCTATTAAATTTCACCTTTCATTCCTGCAATGGGGTAATTATTCTTTCCTGCTATGTAAGCGAATGTTATTGAGCCAAATATGAATTGCTTGCTTTGTCCTTGGAAAGACCCTCTAGAAGAAGTTCTACTATCCTGCTATAAACCAATTCAATTTATTAAATTCATCTGAGTTGCCTGCTTCCTCACAGCGAGATTGCTTTGGTCCTTTCGGTTTCTGCTACAAAATATGAGCGAAAGGATTGCCTATATCCCCGAGGAGCAAGAAGGCCCATGCAAAGCTGGAAGTTATCTGATTCCATCTATCCTATTTCCTTCAGACTCAGCTCAGCATAGCAGAGCTCGGAATCAGACCTGCAAAGTTAGGATTTGTCTACATCCATGTCTTGACACAGTTCAATGATATTGGTTTAGAAAAAGTACGTTTTCTATTATCAGATGACTACTTCCAGCATTTTTCAAACTCCATAATTCCATACATACATTATACATGTTTTCAGTCAAGTATGTGCATAGTTAAGTGCACATTGTCCAAAAGTTTTCTTATTGTTTTTAAATAGCTTAAAAGCCTTGCAACTTAAATATACAGAAGAGGGGACAGGAAGCCCTTGTTATTGCATTTAATCCTTCTGTTTTAAAAAACTGAATAGTCAGGCAATTTTCCATGAGCTTGACATTTTTTCTAGCAAAAACAACAACTTTGGGCTGCTAAAACACAGTATTTGCGAAGGTTGCAGAGCTGACATAGTGGACTTGGTAATTAGGAAGGTTTAATTTTTTCTAAAATATTTTAAATTCAGCATTTTTGGGATTACCTCTGAATGTAAAATTGTAATTTCTAATACCATCTTTTAGAAAGCTGCTTGTGCATATGTATCATTTCAAACACATGAAAGGTATTAATGCAGTCTGTGCTTTTGCACATTATGCACTAAAATTACATCTATGCAACAATGCCTTGCAGTGCCAAAACTGAAGTCTAGACATTTAGGCTCAGGTAAAGGATGATACCGACATTCAGCAAGCAATTGATATAACAAGACTTTATTTGTTCAACATATATAAAAGCAAGCATTACCTCTGCTTCATAGAAAGACTCAGGGAATTTTCTATATCTGCCGGCATGGGAAATCCAGATAAGATTTCCCAGCAGAACTTTGTCAAGCAGGTCTCTCCAAAGCTGGGCACTTGTGCCTTTCCCTAACTTGGTCCTGAATTTAAACAGTCAAACTTCCAGCATGAACTCAGAACTTGTCTTTGACTTTAAAAAAAAATATAAACAATGTCCCTGGTTGATGGTTACTCAATCGTATTGCAGGCCGATAGACGAGTTAATATTATGGCTACATCCCATTAATTAAGGGCAAATTGAACGATAATAAGAAACATGATTCATCCTGACTTATGAAGCATCTCTCTCTGTCCTGATTATCTGTGGTGCTTGTCTTGGCCCTGTAGCTGGACCAGTCAACCTATTCACCCAGTCAGACCAAGGAAGAATTTGTTCAAATGTTTTCTTATCCTTGTGCTCCACAGCTTAAATTTTTTCATACTCAGAGCACTAAATCATCTTTATTTGATATCCTTTTTTAGTGCATGCCACCTGAATACTGCAGAATGAACGAATGGTATCATAGTGGCTTCTGTTTCAGTTTTAGCTATCCATTTTATCAGCAATTAATGTAGAGATTTAAAGTCATAAAGATGTAACTGTGACAAATAACAAACCAGAGAATGACTTGCTGCAAACCCAAAAGACTGCTGCTTCTTTTGGCAATTTTTGAATACCGGTAGTCAAACAATCATTTTGCTTCATCTGTCAAATAAACTCTTTCACCCTGAATGACTAACAAACTCCAGGTATACCAACACCAACACCAAATCATTTTGGAATTATAGCTATTGGCTGAGGAAAATTAAATTCTCAGATTAGTATAATTTCTCTTTACAGTTTATCATAGCTGAAGAAACACTAAACTAGTGATCTTGTCACCAGTCTATCAGCTTTGCCCTTTCAGCAGAAAGGCAAATGAAATCATGCTAGTAAGTATCTTGATTATAGTCAGAGGTACTTCCTCTCACGAAATAGTAATTTTTAAATTTTTTTTTTGCTTTATGTGATTTATATGGTTAAATGCTGCTAAAATAGTATGGAAAAAACTCCAGGTATTTTTTAATAATATGAATCATGGAGATGTATAATTTGACCACACTTTTCTATTTTGAATAAAATCCAGTTACAAAAAATATGTAAAAATGGAAAGGAAATTTTTTTCTCCTTTTGGGAGCAAACCCTGAGGCTGGTTAAGCATGCATCTGTTTTTAGAGTTGTGTGCTCTCTGGAAGCACTGGTAAGAAATTTTAGTAATTTAGCTGAATAAAATAAATACAAGTCAAGAAACATTACAAAACTTGACATCTTAATATTCTGAAATTTTTACTTTGTCCTTGTAGTTAGGGAAAGCTATATGGGCTGTTTAATTTGACTATATGCATGCTATAAAGTTATTTTTGCTGTTTTACTTGGACATATCATTTATTGTAAAGAGAAGAAGACCTTCCACTGTAATTCAAGTGATTTCATTAATTTATTCCTTAATATGAACTTCCTTTTTAACCATAGGAAAGGAGTTAGATTTCTTTGTGCATCATTTCTTTCCTTACAAATCAGCATAATAAAACTTCCTTATTTTACCTTACTTTTCCTTTCAAACTAAAAAATATTTTGAACAGAGGTGCTTATCCACTTTATGAAAAGACACTTATTTTTCACTTTAAGCCTCTGTTTTCAACAAGAACAGTAATAATCATCATCACCATGCAGGATCTATTATCTTGATCTGGAGTCAAGCAAGAAAAGCTCTTTAATCAGTTTTGATGCCTCCATAGGGATTTCTCCCTGAAATTGTTTGTATAATAAAGGTTTGAAATTTTTTTTCCAAGAGTTTTCCTCAGGGATTTTTCACCCTAATGAAAAATAATCCATTGGGCATCTTCCCCCCTCTCATTCCTCATGTTTTATAAAAAGACATGGTGGTTTCAGTATCGAGAGTCCCCTATGACTGCAGATGGATGAGATTATTCAGCTTTTAGGATATCATTACTTGAGCAAGCAATCATTCAGCCTGAAGTTTTCCACAGTAATTCTTGCTTCCTATAAACTCCTTTTTGTGAACTCCTCCTTTTATCTTTTAATGATTTAGTACTTTACTCCAGGCCGCTGTGTTTGGGGGCAAGGAGGAATCTCAGAGCGGAAGGGTGGGCACTTAAGGGCCTGGCACAGCAAATCCCCCACTCTGTGAAGAAATGTTTGGCTCCTTGGAGGGGTGTGACGGCGTGAAAGGTGTCCCTCTCAGAGAGCAGGAAATGGTCCCAGCCATCAATGTCCTTCCACAGGCCAGGGGGTGGTTACAGGTGGGTCTGGCTACGGGCAGGAGGCTCTCGGGTGTGCCTGGAGCCTCCAGGGCCAAGGAAACCACAGCAGCTTTTGATGTTTGCCATAGAATATTTTTAATGCTTTCTTGTGTGTTTAATATCCACCTCTAATGCTTACTGATACGAGCTCTCACATTAACTGCTCTGTGTTTTGGAATGGGGTGACAAATACAATGGCCAAGTTTTTTTGCTTCCACATAACACACAATGTTGTGCTGTGTTTTGCTGCTGAACTACATTTTTCTTCCTGGTAAGCTGTTTTTCTGGCCTGCTGACTGTTCAAGACTACATCAATCTGAAGTAATTCCTGAAGTGAGGTTCTGCGGGTGACTGTACATTTACAAAGGATGAAATATATTTTAACTGCAGTACACCATTTCTTTTCCTATCAGAGTCAGTGAAGTCCTCTGGGAGAAAAAGAAAAGAAAAAAGAAATCACAATTTTTGTGTGGTACTTTATTTCTTTTCTATAGATGCAGTGGCTGTTCATAGTTCTGGGGTGTCAGTGAGGCTATGGAATAATGACAGTGATATACTTCCTAAGGAAGTATTTTACTTTTTTTTATTATTACTGTTATTTTTCTTTCCTCCTTGCCAGGTGTGCTAAAGTGAGGCATGTCTCAACTCCTCTTTCAGATGCTCTTTCTGCTGCCACAATGCGGGTATACTCCTGGTCTGTTGATGACAGAGTTTGCAGGGGCTTCCTGCTGTTCAGCCAATGGAAGAGACTTGTGAACATAGCTGTTTCTCAGAGAAATGCTGAGGATGATTTACGGCCCCTGAAATATACGCTGAACGGCCATATAATGCAACAGGATTGTGGTTTTTGACAGCTCTGATGCTGTGCCATTGAGTTAATGGAAAATTTTGCTACTGATTGAGGAGAGGAAGCCTTGCCTTTTTATGCAAAACAGAGAAGTCATGATACAACTATTCCCAAAATTTCACATTTATCATCTTTACTATATTTGTATCACTGTAAAGTGGTGTTCTCATTGTCATTCTTGCTTTAATTCTTAGATAACACTTCTCTTAGGAGAAGTACTCTAAAAACACTTATTTGGGTCTAATTAATAATATACAGAAATGGCGCTCTAAAGGAGTCTGAGTACACATATTAAATTTATCACTAAGTTTAACTAGTGTAGTACTTATTAAAATAGACTGCAATTGATATCTGTATTAACATTGTTTATACTCCAAACAAAAAGTATCCGGATCCCAGTATGTGGATTAACAGGGATCCACTGCAGGCAGGGGAGTTGACTCTATTTACGTAATGTAGGTATCTACGTACTTCTATGAATATCTGCCTTTGCATGCTTACAATATAGCTCTTTTCATTAAAACCCCCACAAAAGTTAACCCCACCTTTTCAAATTAACAGATTTTGAAGACTATGTATCTAAACAAGGCACTTTGAGAAATAAGAGGTGGAAAATTTTCTTTTTATCTATTGTTTCTAGAGAAATAAATTGACTTGTTATTGTGGTACATCTTTTAGCTTGGGGGTCTTTCTTTTCTCTCAAGCCAGACCAATAGAATAAACATTAAAGACCATTTGTATAGTTAAAATTTAAGTCATAGAGGGTCATGCAAAAATTAAACAAGTGCTGCTGTTAACACATCCTTGTGACAGAAATTGTACTCCAGTGCAGTTTAAGACATTCATTAGGGAACTAGGTGTTGACAACTCTTTCCAAGGGAGAGATGCATATAATAATGTGCTTCTCTCTCCTTGCACCATATGATGCAAGAATTTCAGATACCATTGCCTGCTTATTAGTTTGGAAGCTGATCATGAGACCTTAAGACTATTTTTAATCACGTTCTGTTGTGAGGTTTTAAGTACTTTGTGTGAAATACAGAAGGAAGAATGGCTTAATGTGCTGTATAATAACTGGAAGCAAAGACAGCCTGTAAAAACAAGCTTCCTTGCAGATGTGAACCATTTATATTTCTTACTACTTTGGGTAGGATCCTTCATGCCTTTCTGTGAAAAATGATTGAAGATTTTTCCTGGATGATTCACAGGGGCATGATGCAGTTCTCCTGAAGGACAACAGAGTGTGTGTTAGCAAGCAGTGGAATTAATGAAAAGTAATCAAAGAAATTAGGCCTTTAGAGAGAACTGAATACACTTCCTCCTTAAGATAAAGCTCATTGTGAATATGGAGATGCATATACACTGGCATGCCGAAAGGTAAAGGGGAGGTGAACTGTTCTATGGACAGTCCTAACTAAATTTGGGAGTCAGGCATGTGTCCCCCCCACCATTTGCTTCTGAGTGCTGCCATATGAGGTTTCCTGTCTTCAGATCAATGACATTAAGACGGCTGGGTTTGCGCATAAACACAGGGACGGTTTTTTTGTTGCGTCTAAATATTTAATTTCTATAGAACAAGTAAAAACCAGAAGTCAAAGAGGCGAAATAGGCAACCAAAGTTCAAATCATAATTTCCACTACATCTCTATTGCATGCAGTGTTGGGAATACCTAGTTCCCAGTGGCAAGAGATGAACATTAATGGAAGGAGTTCATAGGACAGTGTGTCTATGTATTTCCTCAGGTTGACTCTTCAGGTCCAAAAGTAGAAAAAGAATTGAGGCACACATAGGTCATCCTTGTATTTTGACCATATTGCTGATGATGGAATCATATTTATTTTAATGAAGATATTTGTGGCTAGTTACTTAGTAGAGAGAAATAAACCTCTTCAGATGGCACGGTTCACTGCAGTTATGGTACAGTTTGATGAAAAATTGTGAATATAAAAGCCTTGATTTCAGTAGAAGAAAAATCAGGCTTTGAAATTGAGTGAAAGGGGTGGGTGTGTATGTGTGGGAGACACAGGTTAACAGAGCTTTCTTTCACTCAGGAATTTACACACATAAACTCAGAAAAAGAACAATGAAAACATAGAGCAAGAAATGTTCCTAGTATAATGATATTTTTTATTAAAGCAACAAAATGAAAGGCTAAGAGTAATGCGAGTTATCAGAGAAAGGGATTAGATTCAGTGTCTAGAATATTTAAAATGTCATCTACTTCTGTAGAAAAAGAAAAAAGTCTTCCATCTGTTCATTGTTTAATTTACTGCTTCTTTCAAACATCAAGGCTATTGCTTTCTTTTCCCAATATTTATGTAAAATATATACAGTCCTGGCTGCAAAGCTGTAAAAATCTGAACACATAACACGAAACATTCCTCAGTCTATACTGTGTCAGCAAGATGCAATATACATGCACACATGTAGCTGGTAATCTTTTTAAGCCAGAGTAGTTCTTTGGCACTAGAGGCATGAGTAAGTGTTGAAAATGAGCAGGGCTTCTCCAGTGGATCCAGAATGACTATATCACACACATTCAGCAAAGTTTAAGGAGGATAAGCTTTGTCAAGTGTTTAATGCTGGAGAAAATGTGTTTCACTCATGTGACTGGGAGTAAGACACCACTCTGTTATTGTGTAAAAATGAGAAAACTAATAATTTATGTTAGCTTGTTTTAAATGGTGGGGAATGAACACAGCTGAGAGAAAAACAAGACCATGGCAACAGAGCTGTTGTAACAGTACTCAGAAAAAAGACATGAAGGAAATGCAGTAGCTGAAATTTAATGCTGAGTTATGGTCCAGGGTTTTGGGACTTTCTTTTTGCCCCTTTCATTTTCTTTAAAAATTTCAGGCCAAACTAAAAAAAAATGAAATAGTTTTTCTGTAAAAGCATTTAATCAATAACCCACTACATGTAGTAAAAAGTTGATTAAAAAATATTATTGCTTGAAAATAAGTTAGAATCACAGTAAAAAAAAAAGATTAAATAAGTGGAAACCATATGTACCATGCTTATTTTCCAAGAAAAAAAATGTAATGTAAATCAAACTAGTTGCAATAAGAATTTATTCCAAATTAAGTGTTTTAATTTAAATCTTCCCTGAACTTAATTTGATATTTCTTGATAAGCCAAGCAACTCCTACTTGAATCAGATGATGACTGGTTAGATAACATCTCCAAAACCCAAAGTTAGTCTGGGCATGCCAGCCCGGGGGTCCTATCTGGACATTAACCAAGCCTGTCAGATCTCCCTGTGACTTCTGTCCACAGCCTGAACCCAAGGGCATATTTAAATGATTTTGTTCTGTGATCAGCTCATCTGGGTCTAGTCTTCAAAGCCTCATACAGCTATCTCAGAACTTGTTATGAAAAGAATCTTGATGTTGCCAAACTCACTGAAACTAGCCCAGTGTTTTCTTACAGACAAGGAAAATCTTCAGAGCAGAAGCACTATCTATAACTCAATCATTTTTTACTGTTCTTTCCGGAGTCATATTTGAATCACATTTCCAATCCAGCTTCACATTTCCTCTTACATAATGTTTCCTTCCTGACCTATGTTTGTACTTTAACAAGTAGTTACTGTGAATATAAAACCTAAATACAGGCTCCATTGCAGGACCTTGCTTCAGCATTAAATCAAGACCTATCCTCAACAATGATTCCAACCTTAAATATGTCAATTTCTGCTGGTTCCAGACAAAACTTAATGAACTAAAAACTGTGAACCAAACCAATGGTAGAACAAAACCCTTGTCTAGGGTTTCCTTTAGAAAAGGGGCGGGGTTATAGCTAGAATTGTCTTCATAAACCACTGGTTTTGGGAGTATTAAAAAAGAAAAAAAATATACTGTTGTTTCTTGCTAACTTACCTTGTCATTTCCTCAACTGGTTATGCGATATTTTTATAGCTGATCTTTATGCATTTTTCTTAAAATTTACATATTTCCTTTCCCTACTGAATAACTGTTATTTCATACTGTGGGAAACTCAGAGTCCATAAAGGCCACATTCTATGCCAATTTTGAGAGAGAGAAAGATCAAAAATTAATTCTTTCTGGTAATTGTATCATTCGTTCCATTCTGGTGTATACATTTCAGTCTCATTTTTATGCAGGCTTATTCAGTCTTTACCTTTATCTTTTTCAGGTATCTGAAAACTCTGCCAACAGTTTGAGAATTTACATAGGGCAAGACTACTTTGCATCAAATATCATGCAGAATCCTGCATTAATGCTACCAGAAACATTTTCCTTGTGAGAATAGCTGTCCTGTAGTGCTGTTATGTGTTCCCTTCCTTGACACACAGAATAAAAAAACAACATAGGAGGAAACAAAGAAACAAACAAACCCCAAACCCCCCCAAAAAACCAAAATAGAAACAACTCCTCCTTCCCCAAAACCTCTAACAGAACACAAAAAAAACCCACCAAAACACCATGCCCCAACAGTAGAAAAACCAAGCCTCCTGGCATCTTTTTTTCTTCCTATTTTAATGAAGAGACTTCCACACCAAACTGACTATTTTATGTTCCTTCTTTCAGTCAGGCAGTTCAAAGGCTCAGAAAGATCACATATGGTGTGATCTCTGATTATTAATGTGATGAGGAAAGCAAATAATGTGAATAAGATATAGCTAGTGGATAGTCATAGAGCTAGGC
Source organism: Origma solitaria (assembly GCA_013397895.1). NCBI lineage: Eukaryota > Metazoa > Chordata > Aves > Passeriformes > Acanthizidae > Origma > Origma solitaria. Next base: position 42,662 of record VZRL01003807.1, read on the forward strand.
ATTTATTTTGCATTGTTTATACATGCTTGATTGCAGGAGGGAAGAGGGACAAAATATGTTACTGTCATTTTACAAGTGTTCCCATAATTTTGATATTTGGGTGTTTGCTAAGAGTAATGCAATCAATTATGAAAAGGAGAAACTAAAGCACTGCTTCAAAGTCATTGTACACTGTGTATTTCAACAAATGGCAGGAGGTATTTCAAAAGTCTATGTGAATGTCAGACTTGTATTCTAATGAAAATTGTTATCCAAACTGCAAAATAATAAAAACTTAGAGAATTGTTTGAAAAATGTGTGTGTACTGAGTGCGTGCTCAAGTGACTGGTGTTGGCTGGGACTGAGAAGGAAGGGGAAGAAAGACTTGGGGTATGCACAAGTATTTAGAATAGTTTGATGTACTCAATGGGAGTCAGAGTTGATAAACAAGAAATCCTACCATCAATGCATCTTTCATTTCACTGTGTTCATTGGTTTTCTACAAAATTTTTTTATCTCATTAAAATGTTTGAACACCACCAGATTCTCCTAACAATAGTGAGCTTTACAAAGGTATTCCTATTCTGGGTCAGGATTAAAGGGAGGACAGGGGCAGGTGATTTTATTGTGTGGGTCTGCAGGAGGCTGCCTGGCCGGGGAGACCAAGACAATGAAGACCCTTACAGACAGACAGGCAGACAGACAGGCACAGCCTTATATTTTCAAGCCCTGGCCCATATTAGGGTCTCCAACCACACCAGTATCTGTTGGAGGGACCACACAGCAGGATGCAGGCAGTCCAGGAGATTCCTGGATGAGAGCTTCTTTCTCAACGTTCTAGAGAATCCAGTGAGGACAGGTGTTTTGCTGGACCTTGCTCTCACCAGCAAGGAGGGGCTAGGCGGGAGTATGAAGCTAAAGGACAGTCTGGGCTGCTGTGACAATTAAGCAGTGAAGTTTGAGATCTGTGGGAAACCAAAGAGGGTAAAAGCTCATTATCCTGGACTTTGGGAGAATAGACCTTTGTCTCTTCAAGGATCTCCTCGGTAGACTGCCATTGGATGGAGCCCTGGAGGGGAGAGGGGCCCAAGAGAGATGGATGATGGGCCAGGTTTCTCTCCTTCAGACTCAATAACAATGTATCCCTACAAACAGAAAATTGGGAAAAGAGATCCTGGACAAAGTCAGACATAATCAGGTAGCTTACAGTGGGTGGAAGCAGTGAAAGGCAGCCTGGGAGGGATACACAGAAATTGTCTGAACAGCCAGGGAGCAGGTTAGGAAAGCTAAAACTGTGGCAGAGGTACATCGGACTAAGGACATCAAGGGTAACATAAAAGGCTTCTTTAAGTACATCAGTGATAAGAGAAAGAATAAGGAAAATGCAGGTCCTGGATGCAGGAGACAGGATTGGTCAGGACAGCGAGAAGGCTGAGGTACACAACAGCTTTTTGCCTCAATGCTCAAACCATTCTATGATACTCTGATATATAAATTATAATTTTATTCATGGCTAGGATACTGAAGAAATATAAAATTTTTCATATATTTTATATGTGCAGCAATACACAGGTGACAACTACTAACAGATTGCTTAACTAAATTTTATGTTTGTACATGTCAAGCAGAAATATGTATAAGAGGTGCATAAACATTTTTAGTAAGTAGCTTTGGGTAAACTATAAATTAGCTTTAAAAGTAATTTTATTACTTTGATAAAAACAAAATTCTACGCTAAAACTTTCTTTCACCTTACGTTTGTAAATGGTTTTAGACAGATATTGAAAATTGTGCAAAGAAAAGCTTACAGCTGCAAAAATTGATACCCTTTGAGTCTGATCACTTTCACAATATTTTTGTGTGTTCACTCTTTGTTTCTCCTACTCTCAGAAATTTGTAAATCCCTGGTGACCTGGTATTTGTCCAGTACTTACTGGAACAGTCCTAATCTCTGTCTTCTATTCAATGCCTCCTAGCTTCTTTTTTTTTTTTAAATTTTTTTTTTAAATTTATTTTTTATTTCTTTTAACTTTTTAATAGAGATGAAGTTGACTAGCAACACTCCATGGTTTATATTTACTGTTGTTCTCCTTCATGGTCATGTACAGTCTCCTAAGTCCAGGAAGCAATTTTCTTAATGAATGAAGTATTTCTTAAATGTCTGCTGGGAAGTTTATTTCTGTGCAGTATCTGGTACATAAAGAAAAGGTAAGAATCAAAGCTGACTGCTTTTCTACAATGGCACTGCCATTCTTGTGAGGCTGTGTACTGAAGGGTAAACGTTTGGATCACAGAAGATCTGTGAAGCATTCTGTCCCAGTCCCTAGGCAGTTACCCGTTGAATATGGCTCAGAATTAGCGTCCAAGGTGTCTCAAACAAGTCACCTGATGTGTTGTCCCTAGGGAACATGACAGATTCTGAAACACAATGTCAAGTGCAAAATGCCCTTAAAGGAAACATTTGAGCTCAAAGAATAGTCCTTTGTTTCACTTGGAAGTTTCTAAGGAGTCCTGACAGATACTGGCTGGTATGGGATCAGGAACAAAAGAGCAATGTTTCAGATGTGGGTTTTGTTTTGTTTACCTTGTTACTTTGTGGGTTTTGGTGGTTGTTTTTTTTTTAATACATCAGCAATTTATCTGGTAATTAAGTGCATAGATAATGGTTTTCAGTAGCTGTAAGGAAGATCAGTGGGGCGGACTCTCTCTGATGCTATTAGTGTAATGGACAGATGTACCTAACACATAGTTCCCTGTGCTCTAAAAAACTATTTAAAAGTGAAAGCCCTGATGGAAGTTTCACTAGCATAAACTTCCTCACTCCGTTTTTCTTCTTTGGGGCAAAACTTAGGAGCAGGTAATAGAGAAGGAATGAGCCTGTGCAGAGGGATGGTGTCACTCTGATGATGAGAGAATGTTCCCGCTCTCGGTGCCCCTGGACGCGGCTGGGTCAGGCTAAAGTGCGCTCAGGCCTCTGACGCACAGTGAACTGCGGCACCAAGAGTACGAGTACAGCTCAAGTATGCTTTCTGCAGGAACAACAGCAAAGTTTCTTAGCTCTGTACAGATGCCCTGCATACTTTCAGTCTGCTGTGGTTAAGGCTGTGGTCAGCTGGAACATCTGAAAGCAGACATGCTTCACAACTGCGATAGAAAAGAGTGAAATACTTGCCCCTTTTTTCTACTTTTCAACTAGCTATTTTTAGGTGTGTTAGGTGTGTTACTTTGTGCTCCCTCCCTTCATTTCTACTTAAAGAAGTAGAAAACCTCTGCTTTCCATTTATTTATTTATTTATCACACTTTATTTAATTTTTTCACTGAAAGATTGGCATAGCAGGCACAAAGTACTTAGAAATTCATCAGCAATAACTCTGCAAGCCATACAGGTCTTGTGTTTGTTTTATTTGAGGTCTTACCGTGGGACTAAGGTTAATGCTAACAAGTTAGTAGTTTTTACTATTCTCACCCCTGCATGTGTATGCAAAATATGATATCCTATTGCACTCAGGAGAGAGCTCTGATTTTGTACATTCTTTAATGCTGTGCTAGCTTTGATGTAGAAGAATAAATCAAACTGACATACTCAGCAGAAGTTTATTACCATTTGTAAACCAAGTATTTTATTAGACTTAGAATATATCTTTTTTTATTTTTTAAAAAATTATTCTTTACTCTTATTTGACTCAACTGGCCATTCCTCAGCAAAGATGAACTTTTCTAACCAGAAGCACGGAAAATCTCCTGTGGTGTCTCTGGGTGCACCTGGGCACAATAATTTCAAAAATACCCAAAGCCCAGAATATTGTAAAAGCAAGAAGAAAGAGACCATTCTCGGTGTGAAGAGACTGAAAAATAAAGTTGAAAAATCTCTGAATTGACATGTTTTCTCTTCAGCACTAACAGTACTGTGCTGTCTGTCAACTGGAGAAATCTCAAAGCCCTGGCAGTAGCACTAATTTAATCCAGAGATAATTTATGTGCCACTCAAGAAGGGGTCTTTTTTTAACATGAAGAAATTACTCTGATTATATAATTGAATGGCAGGATTCATTACTGGGAAATGCCACCTGTGGAGAAAGATTTGCTTTAAATCTGTTTCTACTATGGAGTAGCAGATTAGTGCAGCATAAGTCACTCAAGAAGCCATCATGAAAATTACAGATGGGAAAGACCCAATAAACTATGTAATCCAATGCCATCAGAGTATGATTGTTCTTTATAATGTATTTTGTATTGCCAATGCAATATGAAATGGCTCAGATGATGAGTATTTACCTGCCTTTATAGGAAGTAAATGAAATGACATTATACTAATCACAGATTCTGACTGTGGCTGCTAGAAAAGTATTATTAACACTAGGATTAGCTAGTGTGTTTTCAGTGTAGTCAAGTGCAAGCAGATAAGTTTCAAATATTCTGGATAATGCATTCTGAAGCAAAAGGACAAGGAAATACTCACTGCTGACTCTTTCCACAATAACTCTACAATTTGAAGGGTCTAATCTATATGCAAAAAAGATGTTTATTTCATGTAGATATTTCTACCTAAAATGATAATGCACTTTGACTAGAGAAACAGATACTTTAATTCTTCATATCCCTCTCTTTGTTACTGAAATCACCCAAAATTCTGGTTAATAGTCATCTCTATGTGAAATTAGTCAGAGATTGTTTTTCACCCCAAAGACAGGGTGAAAGTAATATAATCTGAACAATTATTGCTTCTGTTTAGATTTACACTTTTATTTATCCTGCTGGGCTGAGCAAAATAATTTTCATTAGTGTGTAGTACCTTTACCGAAGACAGTATTGAAAAACAATTATTTCAGTGACATTTATGAATATTTTCTGTTAGGCTGAAAAAAAGTAGATGTAAAAATGTTGTTTTGACAGTTTTTAAATGAAGCATTTCAATCTTTTTTTACACAGGTGTACTTTTCATTTCAATGTGACTGAAATTAAAAAGGAGGCTACAAAAAATTGCTAACTAGCCTGGCATTAAACACTATCCTTTTTTTGGGCAAAATGCTTCATTTCATTTCAAACATTTTTTCCCCATTTGAAAGAACATAAAGTTTCCCAAAATACTTGTTTGTTAAGTTTTTTTCACTTTGCATAAATCCCGAGCTATTTCAGTTCAATGCAAAATGAGCTGATTTTTTGATCTCCAGTAATTTAACCAGACTATAAAGTCCATTAAGGGCCCAATGGTATAAGTAATTTTTTTTAACCTTTAATATGTAAATAGTTTTATAGTTTCATAAAATTATTACCTCAAGTCATGCTGTTTGTCTCACTCTGGACTGGGGAAAAATGTAATATAATGTTCTTCTGTAGAGCTTTTCTGTAAGTTCCATAACTCTAAGGTAGTAATCATCCAAGCCCTGCTGTTAGATAAGCACCAACTACACATTTTACAGGTTGCAAAACGGAGTCACAAGAAACCAATAGCCCAGGAGAGATCAGTTTATATATTATCTTTGCATAGTGTGAATATTCCCCTTAATTTCTGCAGTTTCTCATTGCACATGTGAAAAGAAAGAGTATGAATCTAAAGTTACAAACCAGCATGAAGCAAAGATAGCAACAGAGGTCAGGTCTCATAAGTCTTGCTGTTTTTAAATACTATATCAAACCAGAAAATAAACTTTATTTTAAACTATGTCACAGTGGATAGCTTGGTGGAATGAGTAGTGAATAAAAAGTAAGGGTCACTTTTTATAATTATCTGCTGAGAAACTTAAGAAAGAGTTTGTCATACAGATGTATTTTGAATAAATTTGTTTATGTTATGAGGTATACAGCCTCAAAACTTGAGAAAAACTAAGTAATGGAAGCATTATAGTAATGAGACCCAGTACTGAAAAATACATGACACTTCAAAGACAATTAGCGTGTCTATCTTTTTCACCTAGAGGCACAAAAACAATGCAACTGTCACTCTTAGAATGGCTTATAGTAATACTCATTTTGAAAACTCACTTTACTTTTTTCCAATATTCATAAAATTTTAAAAGTGAAGGAGAGGGAATGAAGATAATTCAGCTGAATAATTCTGCTAAAGTGTTTCATAATTTTGTTCTATTGTTTTCTTTCAAAATGAGGGGCTTTGAAGCAAATTTGAGGCTATGAAGTCCAAACACTCTCTCCAGTCTCATGATGATTGGTTCACTACTAGAAAAATACTATTTATTTTTGTTGTATGTGGTTAAAGCATATATTGCTACTCATGACTGCTTATAATGATTTCATTCAGGTAACTTCAGCTATCAAGAATAATTGGTGTAATCTAAACTGTCAGCCTAGTGGAAAAATTTATGACCAGGTGCTTCAAATGTAAAATAATGGGCCAAAAATCAACTTCTCTGCCAAATGAACTCCCCTCCCTGACATTACCTGAGAACCTTTAAATCATGTGCAAAGAAAGTCACTGAGCTGTCTCCAAAACATTACTAATTAGTCTAGAAAAATGCTAGACTATCCAACATCTCCAATGGGTTGTTAGAATTAAGGTCATTGGCACTCCCCCAAATAAACCAGACTCTTGGAGTACTCCTGGTTCCTAGAATGCATATCTCAGTACAGCAGTGGCCAGCAGGGGTACCTGAGTGAGGCGCTCTCAGAAGCACTATGGTTACTAATGAGGCGCTGGAACTCTGGCAATAAGCACTTAAAAGGGATGCTTGAAGCTTTAGGTGTCTTCACAGTGCAAAAAATGGTGTCTTGAAAAGAATGGTATTTACTTGGAATACACATGCAAACACACTCAAACATATAGAGAGGATGTGTGTACATATAAGAAAATAAAAAAATTATTAGTCCAAAAAGAGTTTGTCTGGCAAATTTTGACAGTGTTGTATTAGTTTGATAAGACCATCTTCCCATAGTAACTCTCATCATGTAAGATCATCACTTAAAAACCATACACATATTTTAATGCTTCAGACACTTCCTAGACTTGAAAAACCTTGGTCTGATTATTGAGCAGATGTGACAGCAGCTCCTGATGCGGGAATCTAGTCATAGCTCTCTGTTTCCTACATGAAGGCGACAATGGGAATGAAAGTCTGAGACAGAAAAAGAACAGGAAGGAAGTTTAAGTTGAAAAGACTGGCAAACTTTTGAGAGAATTTGTTCCCTTGCATTTATGAATTTAAACTAATGGAATTATCAAGTTTAATGACACTTTGACTAGCTATCTCTGGATCTTGTTTTATTTTGGTTATGGTTTCTTATTATGCATGTTCTCATAAAAACAAATAAAGAAATTATCATGTCTGAGGATTCCTTTTGGACTATTGACTTCCAGTTTTTTAAAAAGTATGTTGCTGAAATAGCAGCCAGAAGCTGAAGTTTAAACTGTAGAGATTAATCACAAAGTTGCTGTGCTTCAACTTCATGCATAGTAATGGAATAGTTAGAATTACATGAGAGCAGTGAAATAGAATCCAGATCTGGAAAGGACAGTCACTTTATAGAGATGATCGGAACACAGGGGTAGTCTCTTAGTGATTTTGGAGGAGCTGCTTGCCTGCTGAGATGAGAGATAAAGCAGAACAAGAGTGCTCACAGGTTCTAATGGAAAGTTTGCCTATTTGATCTAGTTCCAAATCGCTATCTACCACTCACCCTGAATACTGCCTCTCCCAGAAAAAGTCAACAACAGCAGTGCTTCCAAATATGACATCATTTTCTCTATTCAGAAATCCTATTTTTAGCTATTTGATGTCAATGGAGATAACAAGAATTGTCTTTGCCTAGTAGATATCATTGCAAAAAAACCCCAAACCCACAATAAAGCAAGACATCAAAAAAAGGCAAGATTAGTTAAATATATCTCCATAAGGTTGCTCCACCCCATTGTCATCCTGCATGTGTTTATTCTTTCCCCATTGTTTCTTAAGTATCAGTTTTCTTGCTCCTTAAAAAAGGTTTCCTCAAGAAGCAAAAAATACCCTTTGAGGAAAGCATATTAATTTTGTTTATATTTAAAATTTATAAATATCTACATACAAAAATGTCTTTCACACTGAAAAAAAAGTCAATAAGTGTTGTCTAGGCTATTTTTGTACTTGTATTGTCCTACATCAGTGCATCACTATTATATATATGTATTTTATATATATATATATAAATATATAAAAAACTAGAATGATTTTCTAATTGTTTAATTCTACAACAGGTTCTTGGTTTCAGTATTGCCTCCTGTATAAACTTCCCCAATTCCAATGTAATTAGCAATTTAATCTATTATTTGTCAACTTCAACTTGGAGGTTGGTGTAGCTCTTAAATATTTTCACTTCTTCCTGTTAATCTTTAGTAAGTTCAAAGGTTGTTTTTGAACCCTCTGGGAGTGTTCCCCAGATCAAAATGAAAGGATACCTGGTTTTCACTTACCTAGGGCTACTGGGTGCTGCATGGTTTGTCTTGTAGCAGAGGCCAGATGTGAGCTGGAAAGAAACCGGCAGCCAGTGGTGTTCCCAGAGCGCTCTTTGGGAAAGATCACGCAGACTGGCAGATTTGGAACCATTCAGAAAAGGTTCCCACCATTTTCCCCTAGTACCTTTATTCCTGCTTTTCCTAGGCACATTGACCTTTTCATCCACCACTTCAAAACACCTCATGGTTCAGTTAAGCTATGTAAGCCTATCTTGCTAAACCGATTCCTCAGTATTGCAAGGCTCTCTGAGGGAAAAAAAAAATTCTTTAGTCTCTCTTTGTCCTGAATATATTGTAAAACTTACCTAAGAAATACAGTTTATCTGTTAGATGATATAATATTAGCTCCCCACTATAAGCTGCATGAAACCTCACTCTGTTGCTCTAACACAGAGGTAAAACCATAATCAGTCCTAGAAAGACTAGGCATTACCTTAATAAATTTATTCATTAAGAAGAGCATTTTCCCTGGATCTGAAAGGGGAGGCTAAACTTGGTTTTTTCACAAGCATGACAGCAATTAGAGATCCTCCTGCTCCCTGGATCTTACTTTTCAATTACGAGACATTATTCTTTTAAACCCTTAGAACATGAGCAGGACGTAACTGGAGATGGAGAGACAGAGAGCCTTCAGTCAATGGTGGCAACAAAATAAAACAACACTTTCCAATCTTCTTCAAAAGTACACAGGAAATATTCTTTAAGATCTTTGCGCTTCTCCTGATTGATATAATGCAATGAGACAGGAACAGCAAGTTCTGTAAAACATATGTTTTCAAATACTTTTAATGGAAACATTTCATTCTATCCACATAGTGTTAAGTGAGAACTTTCATGAAAAAGTAATGGGAACTAAAGCTGTAGTCAGCTGTAGGTCAGGGAGCAACCTCTGATGAATGAGTCTCTGTAGGCTTTCATGAGCACTAGACGACTAAAGTTCATATATGTGTTGGGATCAGGCAACGTTTCTTGACAGATAACTTGTTAAGGATGCAAGGGTGTACTGAAATGCAGCACAATTTTAAGGATGAGCTCACTGAACAGTGATATGTTTTGAAAGTCTTGGACCTAAGTTGCAAATTGCATGTTTTTAGGTTTCACCCACAACTGAATATTCCTCTACAATCTACATATTTAGGACCTGATTGGCTTTTGTTTGCAATTGAAGAAAAGTATTGCAGGGGGTCAGGGGTGTATGTGGGGTTAAAGAGCGGTATGTGAAGCTCCTTATGCAAAAAAAATACAGGTAAGAAAATTGTTGCTTTTGTGACTCAGTTTCTGTTTGTCTAAAGTGTTCTGTCTCAAAGTGATTCCGTTTCTTTGATCCCTAGAAATCATCCTGTTTGAGTCAGCACTATATTTTGCCTGCACTTGAGCACATCTAAAATGCAGCATTTAGACAGGCAGCAGCAATGTTTTAGCACAAGCAAGACCCTGTAGTGTGTGAGCCACGTGGAGTTGCCAAACCCATCTCCTTGTCCTGACCTTACAAGGATGTCAAGAACTGCAAATAGATGAGATGTTACTGCAGCCTTTTCAGGAAGAACACTGACTTCATTTTCCCCCCAAGGGCAGGTATGAATTGTGTCTTTGTAGAACTCAGGTGACTGTTCTGAAATGTGTGGCTTCACAGCCCTGCTCTGAGAGCAAGTCACATCCTGGCATGTGTCTGTGTGGAATGCAAGCAGAGATGTGTACTTCAGTTTGCTGCTTGGCTTACATTCCTCAGGCAGAATAAATATACAGGTACTGCGGCTTGGGCAGCCTCCATGAGGGACAGAAATGAACAGTCAAAAGTACTGTTCTTTCATCCACACTGAAATGACTGTAATTTATTTATTTGCATTAGGTCAAGGGTGGGGGTTGGTTTCTGAAGTGCTAACCGCTTCCCACAAATTAGCAGACTGTTTAGTCCCCCCTTTACTTGGCAAAGGATGTGTATGCACATGTAAGGTGCTGACTTGCTGACTGTCTTACAATGACCACAAGGAGATGGTGTCAGATTCATATAAAAAGTAACTGATTTTAAATTTTTGTAAAAGAGTCTGTGGCATTTTGAAGGATGAGGAAGTCATAGGAAGCGACAGGCAGGAGGATGATGGCAGATTGATAAAGATTTGTATTTAAAAGCACAAAATCACAATTTTATTATCAGATATGCTCTTTTCTATGTATGATACATCATGTTGTTGATCTACAGTAAATACTAAAGGATACTTCATCTTACAACTTTCGGCTTAGATGAAGTTTGAAAGTTATTTCTTTTTACTATTTTATAGTTCATGCTAGTAAAACTTGGCTGCTCAAGTACCTACTGAAAACTAAAACAAAAAAGGTCAAATTCTTAAGTGAATAACTTATATGCTGAAATATTTGTAGCATAATCTTTGTACTGTCACCTCTTTCAGCTGATTTTTATGCATACCTAAAGCATTTCTAAAGCTGTAGAAAAAATTTTGCTAAATTAATCTGGGATTGCATCAGGGTTTGTAGTTCTTATCCTGCAAGCCCATGAGTATCTTTCTTCTCAATATAAAACTTGGAAGTATTTAAAAAAAATTAATTGGGATGTGTGCATATGTTTTTAACAAACCCTATACCACAAGTCTGCACACAGCAAGATTCAAACTGATTTCCTGTCTCTCGGATTCAGGCCCTCAGACTGTCAGTGTCACTAGTGAAATCACTGCTCAACAGCTGCTGGCAGGAAGTTCTGAATACCAAATTTAAGTAACAACTTTATAAATAAACAGTGTCAAGGTTATGCACATAGTGAACAATTCTCTGGCATCTGGATTAAAAACCAAAACAAGCACATCTATTTGTTTTTTCATATTGAAGTCTTAAGTAAAAGAACCTGCAATATTTTTGAGCCAACTAGTATTTTCCAAACTAGTGAATTCCATCAAGATTCTTTCATTTACGACGATGGTCAATACTTCGATGAAGTCCTTATGGAAGTTATTTCCAAGAGACTATCAAATGTATTGCTGTCTATCAGTGATGATCTAAGATGAAAAGGCTCAGAGGGGTGAGGCTTACCAACAGAAAGAATCTATTGAAAGGACTAGAAAGGACTGGGACTTGCATCACGGCAAGCAGCCAGTTTATTTTCCCCCGCGGTTGATTCATCATTTACACTGCAGTTAATGGAACCAAGAGCAATGGTAGCTTTTGAGACTCTTCCCACTGCATACGACATACATATACCCTCAGATGGAGGCCTTGCAGTAAAATTATCTGTAATTCTCACAATCCCATTATTCCTTTTCTGTGGTATTGAGAATTTTTGCAATGGTAGCTACTGTCTCAGACTACCTTTGTCTCCAGATTTGAATGTAAGACAGCAATTAATAACAATAAGGAAAAAAAATTTAATTTCTGCCTAGCATAGGCACATATGGTTCAGAAGAGTCAAACTGATTAAAATACAGCCAGTTTTACAATATTTTTTAAAGCACACAAAGGATAGCTCTATCACAGTTTAGTGCTGCTCTGTGGGAACCTGGATGACCTGGAAGCCCATGTATCTCTGTTTGTGTCTAATTCCTCATTGAAATTATTGTAGGGAACGGAAAAGGAAAACATAGAAATATCTGAAAATCTGGTTTGGTTGTGTTTTTTTTCTTCTTTTCTGTAATGGCGTGAGAAACTGAAGTATAGGAGAACACAGTAACAGATTTGAAAATATTGAATAATCACTGATTTTGTGCATGATACCATTAATTTCTGAATGATTTGATAGTAGCATTAATGACTGTATACTCAGTGACACAAACAAGAAAGGTACCTGTTTATATCAAATAACCTTTCTACTCCAACGGAAATCCTATAAACCACACTGAAACAATATCCACCAATAATTAGATCCCTGATTTCAAAACAAAAGTACCTTGCAGTTAGCATATATTTCTGGAAATTCAATAGAGGAATGGGGCTTGGCTATAAAAACCTATGAAGCTGATATGGCTAGGCTGATAGAATTGTTTCATTCCCACTGAGAGAGGCAGCCTCATCTGTCTTCACTCTGCTTTGCCCACTGTCCTTTCTAAACCTTACATGAGCAGTCATCTTGGCATGTATCTGACCTCTGTCAGGCCAATTCAACTTTCAGAACATATTGACTTTTCATGTTTTTTTTATGCTCTGCCAAGTTAGGGAGTTGTGTCTGTTTAGTGAGAAGCCAGAGGAGTGCTTGAACTGGTGGGAATTGGTGGCCAGGAACTGGGGCAGGCTCTACATGTGAGACACCCTTCTGACAGCAGCTGTACATTAGGCCAGTGCATCAGTCTTGTTTAAACACACTTGTTAGGTGTAGATTTAGCCACACTGGTTCCTTCTGCGCAGTTTGTCTTTTCTGAAACCTGATTTACTTTGATGCATTTTTCTGTCTTTTTTGTTTGCAGCTTGAGATTTTATTTATCATTTTCTGTCACCTGCATGAAGAGCTCTCAGGGTCTTTGAAGTCATTCCAGATCTTATCAGCATGCACCAATTCACTGCTTGGTATTGCAAGGAATTATATCAAACCTGAATAAGGAATTATACCAAGCCTGAATATTGGCCAGTGTCAAGGAATGCATAATTTTTAATGGTTTTAAGAGGTGCAGTCGTTCTTGCTTTGCTGTGGAGGCATTAATGAAGTATCAGAAGTCCCAACTCTCCGGTAGGACTAAGGCCACAGTAAAACACCAATTGGAGATATACTGTTGCTTTGTGACTTCAGGACTGAGCCTGAGAGAGCTATAAATCAGCAGTGTCAGCTTAGCAGCAGCTGTAGGAGGTTGGGAGTTGAGAATTATGTTCTTCCCTAGGTCATATTCCTTCTGGGACTATGAATAAAAATGACTTTGGTGCCAGTTTATGCTAGCAAATTAGTTCATCATCAAGCTGTTTTCACTCTCTAAGGACTGATTCTGGGGCCCAATGTCCAAAGCAGCATGTTTGCTCTGTCTGTAGTAAATGTACTCCAAACTTCACTCATTTAAGGCATGTACTTTGTGAGAGCTTTCCCTCACCACAGAGACTTACACAAGTGACTTCAAAAGAGTAGTGAGCAGGATCCTACTGCACCTCACGCATCTGCTGCAGATACACTTGCCTCTCCTCACATCCCATCAGTCTACTTTGGTTAACACCTGATAAATCCTACAGAAACCTCCCCTTGCACATTTTGTTTATAGTGTAATGCCAGTGTCTTTGATAGCAATCTTCAGGCAAACATCTTTATTCTCAGTGGCAGACAATGAACTGCTTTTCACACATTTGTGAACGTTTTTCCTCTATGTTAGTATCTCATAAACACAGATTCTTTTTTAGTTACCTGCCAAGACTTTTTACTCAGCAGTGATCTTCATATTTATTTTTAACTTCTTTTAAAACTAAATTCTATTCACTTGTCAACAGATGTCATATTGATCTTTTAATTGCATTTCACTTAACAATGAATAATCTCATAACAGTTTTCAGATGCCGGCTTTTGAATACTTTTCTTTCAGTCCTTTTTGTCAAAACATGAAAAAAGTATTGTGAATCTTCAGCTTCAGCTGTATTACGTTCTATATACTCTTCTGTCTGCTGAAAACATTATTGTCTCTTGGAATTTATCACCCTGAGAGCAGTGCTATACACAGATGTTCCGTCTCTAAACCATACACATGTACACAAATAATCTGTGAAATAAGGAAACTAAGATATATCTTTGTATAAGGGGTAGAAGTGTAAGTACTTCTCATGTAACTAATTTGGATGAGCAAGATGTGATTCTGGAACTCACTAACAAGCATCTAGAAAATTCAATTTATTTTTTGTGCATAAATTGGCTTTTTCAGTCTTTTCAAATATCTTGCTATATAACTCCAGATAGTGCATAAATCTGTTCTCACCCCTCCTAAGAAAATATAATTTTTCTGTGTCCAAACTTCCTTTGCCTTAACTGAAATGTATGAAAAAAAATCAGATAAAGATCTGTTTCACCAATGTTTTCAGTAGCAGATTTTGTTTCTTTCATTCTTCAGGCACCTTGTAGTCAGTAGAGACTGAGATAAGATATTGAGCTGACGAAACTTATGCTTGCCTCCTGCTAATATCCAGATATATTTCTGATTTTGAGGCAAGCAACTTTTATAAAACCGTGACAGACTTTTCAAAGCAGTGACTATTTCAATTGAAAGATCACTAGGAGCTCTCTGTTGTTAGAAATGTTTGACTATGTACCTCTTCACTTGAGGGTGAAAATGAGTGTTATCACAGTAAATCAGACATGTTGAATCCATAGTACTGAGGCTTTTTATGTTTTTGAAGTTTGGCAGATTCTCAAGGAGTCTATTGATTTGTGACATTAAGGTGTCACACGCTCCCCTCCTCATCTTGTCCACTGTAAAATGTCAGGACTCTCATCATATGTGTGAAAGGAAACCCAAGGATGAAAAAGCTGTAAGGTGGGCCGGACATTCTCAGCACTAACTTCACCTGTGTACCCCACAGAAAAAACTCAGAATCTCAAATTATCAGTCTTCAGAGACATAATGACATATCTAGTCCTCCCACAATAGTCTTTATCATATTACAATTAACATCAGCAGGAATTTTGCTGTAGACCCAAGGTAAGGTGTACCACACTGCTGATGGAGCAGAGTCCTCTTGGTGACTTCTCTCAGTGATATGGCAAGGAGTGCACATCTCATTTGCTGTTCCAGGGGCAACAGGAGGGCTGCATCTCTCCTCCCCTCTCCTCCTGCATGTGCTTCTCCAAATTCAGCCTTGCAGTTCATTGCTAAAGTCCCAGCATGAACACTTAGGCAAGTTGTTTGTAAGAACAGTGTGGCAGTGCTGTTCTGAGCTGAAACTGAGCAAATACAGAGTGGAGAGAGAATAGGGGATGAACAAAAAAGAAGAAAATTCACAGAAAAATGTGAATATTTTTTTGGTTTGATTTTGGAAAGAATTTTCATTTCTGCGCTTTTGTGAACATTTCCTGTTCTAACCTTTACCATTTATGTTAAGAAATAATATGATATGTTATTATACATATGAACTTATATTTTTGTGAGAGTAATTTAACTTTAAATTTGACATTTTTCATGATGTAGTTGAAATAAGAAAAAAATTTCTCACTTTGTTTTACATTCATTACACCAGCTCTATCTTTAGTGAAAAATGATAATAGATTCCCTTAAAAACATCACAGGAATTTTTAAAATAAATTTTAGCAGCTGGTGTGTTGTTAATCAGAAATATTATAGTCTAGTAAGCATTCATAATTTGAATGTCTCACAAACTAATTTGTGTATCAGCTTAGACTTTATTTATAGCTTTATACGAATTTGAAATTAATTTCATTACATGAACTATTGACTTCCAGTAGTCATTACTAAACAGTTCTGCAGGTTACAAGTAATTTTGTAAGAAGTAAGAAAAAGTCATCTTAAGTAGCAGATTTTGTCATCTTCTTGGAAAAATTTACAAAAATAATTTGGGGGAGGAAAATGTGTTTATTCCCCTTATTTAAAATTATGTCATGCCACTAACCCAATTAGTGGATAAAAACCCAGATTTGTGTATATGAAGTTACTGTTCAAGGTTTTTAAAGAGAGTGAAAAGGGGAGAGCATAAATTATGTAAAAAATAATTTTGTGAGAAAAAAGAGGGAATTCAGTAGAAGAGGATCTCATCTATGCTTTAGTCAAAAAAGTGCAATAGTTTTTACTGGTACCTCCTCATCCTTGACACAGCAGTGAATCTGAACCTGGCTGTCTGCTTTGTATTCTGGATGGAAACATTGGACTTTCCGTATTTTGATTAAGAGCTTGGATAGTCTACCACATGACCTTGTCTCCATGTGCTATGAAAACACCTATCTAGAATTTATCTTTTTGCCCTTCTTCAAGGGATTGAATTTTTTGGGACATAGGTTTTTATGCTTCAAAACAGAAAGATGTCTGCAAGCTAATATGTGCATTAAACAGCTAAAGAAACCCCAACAAACCAAACCCCAAAACAAAAAAAAAAACAACCAAAAGCCACCCAACCAACCAACCAACCAAAAACCCATAAAAGCTCAATATTATGATTCCAGTTTAATCTGTAATTATCGTATTGCTTTGGGCATTATTGTTTCCTAATGTCCAAGATATCAACTTTTTCCTTTCTATGCCCTTACTGATAGGTTGCTAGAAACCATTAGTACAAATTTGATTCTGCTCTTTAGACGCACCTCAAATTCCTTAACAATACTTTGTGTTACATCAAATCAGGTGAGCAGGAAATTAACATTTAGATGCAGATTTTACTCCATTTTTCTAATTGATATCAGAGGTGAATTTCTTGAGACTTCCAGCTTTTCTACACGTTTCAACTGATTTTTAAAGAGTAGACATATTCACTTATGGATTTTTTTAGCTAAAAGTGTTAACGTTACAACAAAGAAATATTGGAAGTACTCATACGTTCTTCAGTCCAAGTTACAATTTTCATGTCCAGTAAGGATATCATTAGTTTAATTACAGTTTTGCAGGAAGTTTTTTCTACTCAGAATAAGCCAGATGCTTCAACTCAGATATTAATATCCATAGTATTATTATCTACATTCAGCTGGAGACAGAGAGTATGTCCATTCTCTGGGAGAGTATCCTTTGCCTCTCCACTACTTAGCTGAGTAGCACATTGCTTTAGAATGCATGTATACGCTGATCTTCCCTGAAATTTCTGTAGTACCACACTGCATTTTCCTCAATTTTTACTTGTTCTTAAAGTCAGTTAGCTGCAGTATTATTGGGTTTACTTCAGTTAAACTTAGCATGTGGAACATATGGCAAAGAAGAAGATGCCATGTAAGGTCTTGGGCAGCTTCTGTTCAAAATTCAGCTCTGCTTTCCATTCCAGTCTTGCTTTTCTCCACTCCTTCCTTACTCTGTGGTACTTTCTAAAACAACTTAGATGTTAAAAAAGCAATAAAATAAAAAGAAAAAAATGACATGGTTGGCAAGGCCCAAGAAAGGAAAAGAAGTGTGAAAAATTAGAAACGGATTAATGGCAGCAGGAGGAATGGGACTGTAATAGAAGGAGTGAAACACAGCATTAGTCATGTTTTCCTGTTGCGTAATACTTACCTTTTTTGTGTATGAACAGATGCCCTTGCTCTTTGCAGCAATGTTTCAAATAGAAATCCCATCAGTTTGGATGGGTTCTGTCTGGACTTGCAAATTATGTGACTGGAGTTCAGTCTGTTTTTCTTGGTTTCACTTAGCTGTTTGCTTTCTGAAAGATGCGTAGAGACTTCCATGTTCAATCTTCCAGCTAAAATCGAAGACAGTCCAAAAGATGCAATAAAGCTTTGCTGAGCAATTCCTGTTCTCAAAATTACAGTGCATTTTCCTTAAATGGCTCTCCTGAGAAAACTTCTCCAGGTGCAAGATTGCTGTAGGTTTGTGGCTCTCAAAGGTGCTGAAATTCTATACGACTTTATTATCCTCTGCATCACACTATTTCATACAGCTCTTCTGTCTCTCATATTCCAACAAAACCTGACCAAGGGAGGAGCAGCTGCCCCTTTAGCAAGAATGCCAGCCACAAAAGAATATACAATAAAATGTATAGCTTACATTCCTGAAGCATTGAAATATTTTTATTATGAAAGTTCCAGTATAAAATTACTCTCCTTTTAGGTAAAACTACTTTTCCTGCAGAGACAATGAGGTGTCATACCTAAGATATACAGCAAATTAGGGAGTTTTACTGATCTCGGCGGAAAAATAAACTTTTCTGATAATATGAAGTTTGGAACATGCCATTAACAGTAAAATTAATAGGTTTATAAAGGCTTTGAGGAAATGTGTAGAGTTTAATAATACCTATTTAAGAGCAAGAACATTAAAAAAGCGTAGACAAGAGTAATGTGTGTATTGTGTTTTAGAGGAGAAAAGAAGGTTTTCTTTTTAGTGGACAGAAGAGCAGTTCAAAACTAAGAGTGAGTAATAATAATTGCTCATAATTTCACATTTCTGTTAAGCAATACAAGAGATATTAGGCCCTAATGGGATCCTGGGATATTCAGTAGTGGACAGACATTTCTTTCTACACTGCAGAAGAGGAGTTCAGCTTCTGTTTTAACTGAATGATTCAGAATATCATTCACAACCTGTCTTAGGTGTCACCACCTTTGACACATAATTGGGACTTTTTTGTTTAGTTAGCTTTCTAATCATTAGTCTCACTTATCTTTTGGGTGCATTAATGTTTCCATATTAGGCTCAGTGTTTTTGTGACAGCTCATCAAATATTTGACTTTCCGTGTTGGCTAGATCTTGTGTCCTATATAAAACTACATTCTCCCAAAGTGCATTATGCAGTTTTTTTATACCATGTTTTTGTGTGGAGGTCAAGCTAAGCTTCTTTATTAATGAACCATTGAACAGCAACGTATGTTTGTGATCTTTATATGTCATCTATTTATTTTATTTGCTTTATTTTTCTCCCAAGAAAGAGCACCAGAATTATTATTCAGCAAATATTAATTATTAATAATATTAATACAATTTACATGAATAATCTAAATAATATTAATTAATATAAATATTAATTGTACGTATGTAAAAAGTTTCAATGGAGCTTGCAGCACATATATGTAAAATTTTAGACCTCCATGCTTTTGCAGTGTTTCTTTAAAATAAGAATTAAAAAACATTGCGGGTGTCTATTCTCAGTTTGGGATAGTAATGTAAACTTACTGCTGTTTTTTTAGATGGACGGTTTTTAATAAGATAGCTACTTTCGAAGTAAGTGTTTAATATGAATTATTTTCAGAACTCCTCCTTGCATAAATCACTGTATTGATTTTCCAGACCTTTATATTCACTTATCAGTTATCAAAAATGTATAGGAAAAAGGGATTGAACTAATTCTTTTCCTTTCTTCATTTTTAGACTGACCTTATGTATTACATCTTGCACCTCAGAACAATACAAATATTTGGAGATTCTTCCATGCCTGACTTGAATTTAGAAAATACTTAGGGTTAGACTGTAATCAATAACTATGCTGTTAGTAATATAAAGAAAATTTCTCATTTCTTTTGTGCTTTTGTTTGGATTGAGCACCAAGCCATCACAGACCTATTGAATGCAAGATAAAATTAGATTTAGCTTCTTCTATGAAGAGGTTTGTGCCCATAAAAATCTGCAAAAAAAGGGGATCCTAGAGCTAGCCAAATGCTGTGTATAAGTAAAGGCAAGGTAGACAAAATGTTTTTGAAATAGCCAATCAAAAATATAATTTTTGAATTAACAGAAAAAGAAAAATTAATTAAAAATTGAAGATATGCTTAGAATGTCTACTTCAATCACGATCTCACTTAGGGAAAGTTTATGATCCTGGCTTAGTACAGTAAAATGTAGGTTAATCAAGGATGATTATGAATTATCCTGGGTTAGAGGGATGTACAGTCTTCAAAGAACAACACAAAAGTACATTATCTGTTCATCAATATCTATAAACAGGATATTTGAAGGTCTCTATCAAGCAGAGTGACAGTCTCCTACTAGGTACAGAGGTAAAAAACAACTCATGCACCTGTAATGCCTGTGGGTGATCTTTATGGTATGGGAGATGCCTGCCCATGTTCTGTGTTAAAGGGCGCAGGTTTTGGCCAGGACAGCGAAGAGCTGACCTGTGTTTATGACAAAAGCACATTGTACCCAAATTAGCAGGACTGCTGTCAGCAAATGCAGCATCAAGTACAAAGTTATAATAACAGCAATGAACTCTCTTTTGGTCAATCTTCAAGAGGCTCAAAATATAAATTTAAAGAACACAACACCTTCTGCCAGCCTTTAATATCCTAAGGGCTGTAACAGTTCCTTACAAATGCCCCAGTAAGAATAAGGCTTCCTAAAAGGGATAAATAATCCAGCAGGAAGAGAAATCTTGTTCTTATATCAGTTATCTGTTACATGATACGAAGGAGAAAACAAAAACAGACAGTTTTTAAAATAGCCTGTCAGAAATGCAGTGAATGGCCCAATCCTATAAGTGTTCAGCAGATATAGCTTTGAAAAGAGCAGCCTCGGATGAAGGGGAAGGGTCTGTCTACATAAGGACACATGGGAAAATTAATTGAATGGTCTAAAAATGTGGATTTAAATTGCATTAGTTAAACCACAGAAATATGTGAATATCTTCCCTAAACATTAAAGGGACCTAAATCTGATTTAACATAATCTACTTCCAAGGCAAAGTAAGGTAAAACAAACTAAGACTATTTTAATTCTGAAATTAGGTGTTTGCACAGCTATATAATAAGGTAAGTGTAATCTAGTTAATTTGAATTAATTTTCTGAATTACTCTGATGTAAAAAACCTGAGAGTTGAGTGTGTTTTACTTTTCTTGCTATCAGTCTCTCAAAGCATCTATGCTGTACTCAGCACATGGGACTCCATATTTCAACAAAAACAAGATAGGCTAGGGCTGCAATATTCCTGCTAAGACATGGTTTGCTTTGGGGTTTCTTCCTCACTTCTTTTAATATAGCTGCTTGAAAACTGAGGTAGAAAAGAAAGGGGGAAGGGCACATTAGGTTCCAGGACAGTCACAAAATGAAAACCAGATATTTATGAGAAAAAATTGAAAAAAATATTTGACCTGCTAAATATTGTCAGTCTTTCTAAGGCAGTTAGTTTTTACCAAATAATGTATGGAAAGATGGCCACGAACCTCAAAGAACATGTCCTACAGTGATCAATATGATCTTAGAAGCAGCTACACGCACTACTGAAGGATAGAACAAATCCCTTAATCTTGTCCTGGTATTAATAGCCTATTAAGATCACATTACAAAAGCCTAGCTGTTATCAATGTCAGAAGGAAACTCTTAATAATGAATTGTTTTAAAACATTACAATAGGACTTTGAATCAAAAAGTTAAGAATTTTATCATGTAAGAGAACTTATTCTGATGTCTTCTAAGCCTTGCTCTATTCCTAAATATTGTATTAAATCAATGAGACTAGGAGTGTCATATTATTTTTTAAGTTGAGCTTGTGAGATTAGTGTTATGTGTTTATATTATTCCTCCTCAAGGCAGTCCATTATTTCTGATTAATTTTAATTAAGCCAGCAAATGGCCTTTTATCTCTGTGCTTTCAGTAGCTGCTCTGTGCTAACATTTGTTTGAGTTTACATTTAATAAATATCTTAACCCTTCAGCAGCAGCTTGAGCTGGAGTGCTGGTAATGAAGATGTATGAAAATCAGGACAGGAGAAAAGTATTAGAATGAAATGGATTAAGTTGGCTGAGAAGTTGGAAAGGCTCACATAACAAATGATGCTACAAGCATGTCAGGGCTGAATAAATACCAAATTGATTTAACTGGGTTACTTCTTCAAGGTCACAGCTAAGAGATTATATTTATGGCTTTTGCCACAGAAATTCTATTTGGATTAGTGAAGAGTGAAGCTGTGCCCTGGAGAAAAAGGTACTGTTAATTTCCATACAATGGCAGCAGTTCAGTTGGATAATATACAATTCTTATGTATTCCAAATAGAAGAGATTTTTGAAATCCCATGCTAAGTCACTAACTCTTATAATACTGCACAGAAATTACATGTTACCTGCCATCTGTCCCCCACTTAGCCAGCTGGAAAGGAGCTATTAAATAAAATCTGGCTACTGATGATCCAAGACTGTGCACTGTCTAGTACCCTCATTAGTTCCTTCATTTGAACCTGCATAGTGACTTGAAAGGAGAAACAGTATAACAATAAGGACAGATTCTACTGAGATAAATTTCTTCGTTTTGCTTGAAATTTTACATTTCCTGCCATCAAGATTCTAATTCAAGGAAAGACAATGCAGCTAATTTATAGAGTCTTGGGTTACTGGATATTGAAAAATGTAATGCTCAGCAGTATGTTATTACTTCTACAAACATTCCCAACTGCTAAGGATTTTTTTTTAATTACCAAAATTATTTTGATAATATGAAGAAATTTAATTTTAAAGAAGCATCTAAAAGCATTATGTAACTTTGAGTTGTAGTTGATTATAATACTTAAAAGATGCATAAATTAAGTATGTTTGAAGTTTTATGCATGATTTTGGGTTGACTTTCATCTTCTGTTTTATTCTCGTTTTGCAGAATATCTTGTTCACAACTGGACAGAGCTGTTATGAGGCCCTGAAATTCACTGGGAGGTAGAAATTTTAAATCCCTTATCCTTTAACTTCAGCTCATGCAGTTTCTCATACTGCATGGGGTAAGCACACAGTATCTTCCTGATGTTCATTTTAGTAGCTGGGGCCATTTATGATATGGGTTTAGAAATGCACAGGAGTAACAGTGTTCAGAATCCTTGGTAAAACTTCAAAACTTCTGTCTGGAATCCTCTTGGCCGTTGAACCTTGGAACCTTGAAATTTAGTAAGCTTCATCCCTAAGGTGTAATGGAGTTTTTTTTAAGATTCAATATGGATAATAAAGCATTTTAAAAGGTATTTAATAAGACATTTTTCACTTAAGAGTTTTAAGATACAGTGCTTTTTTTGCTGGTATTATTCCAAAATAATGGTTAGCATTGTTAAAGTATTCAAAGTCCATTGCAAGGAAACTTGTACTTGCTGGTTATATGTGATAGGTGGTGATTTTGTGGTTTGTATATCATGCTGAGAAATGGAAAGAACCAATACTTGCATGAAACATCTCATTAGCATGAAGAGAGAGACTGACGTACACAACTAAGTACTGCAGACTTTTCTTCGTGAATTAAACATAAAGGTTGTTTTCTTTGGGATAATTTTCACCCCTGCAAAGGCAACTACAAATGTCTAAAAATTTGTGAAGGAATATAGTGTGTAACAGCATCATGTAGTGAGGATTATGCAGCCAGAGCCAAGATGAAGGACAGGAAGTAAGCAACATTTCTGAACAACTTTTATTTGTTCCATACATTCCCTGTTAGCAAAAAAGAAAAATATACCTGGAAGTGTGTCTCTCATAGAAAAACGTAGATCATTGTCTCCATGTGTCTAGAAGGCAAACTTTATTTTTTGCCTGAATTAATGGAATACTGCCACTGTGTTTGTACTCTGGAAAAGAAAAAAACAAACCTCTTCACAAGCCTGCAAGGGTTTCTGAACTGCATTTGTTAGAGTGTTAAAACAGTGTGGCCGCAACTGTGCATTGAAAATGTTTCCTTATTTAACTGTGTGCCAGTAATAATCAATAATTAGTGTTGCTTGCCCCCTAAAGTCTTTATAGCTACTAAGCCTTTTATGAAAATATTTAATAAGTAAAATAGATTTTGTTTTGTCTTATTTGAAGCAGATAGGCTTTAGGGTTTCAACGGTCAAAACCGTAATTTCATCAGTAGGTTTTTTTAAATTTCCATCATGCAAGTTATTGTGTGATACAATTCTCTTAGGAATACTGTAAGACAAGGTATTACTTAAGTAATTATTCTATAAAGTACTTTGGATTTTGACTCTGGTATTTTTACTTCCTTTATATCTGCAGGGCTTCTTTAGCATCAACTAGAGCTTTGGATGTATCACGGGTCACAGAATGCTCTCATAAATAAATATGAAAATGTGGTTCCATGGGTTTCCATTTACAGTGCAGCAGGATCCAGACATATTTACTGAGTCCATTATGTTGAGGTTAATTTCTCAGTTTGATTGTGTATGCCAAAAAAATTGTACTGTATACAGAAAATAAAATATGATCCCTTTCACAACAGCAAAATACAGAGACTTCAATGAGAAACCCTGTTGATTGGGCACTGATCATGCTGATGACTTCAGGCACTTCAAATGCCAGCTTCCAGGCCATTGGTTTGGATTAGACCTCAAGTTTTTTTGTATCTATATAAGACTTTCAAAAAACATGCCCCAAAGATACTGGAAGAATAAGTAAATTGTAATTACACCTCTGTTAAAACTGCTTTACTCTTGCCAAAGCAGTGAGGTAAAATATAAATATGATTAATTTCTCTTCTCCACCCAAAACTTCTTTATTTGTGTATTTTTTCAACTTGTCATTCTTCTTTTGTTTTAACAGAGCAGCAGAAAGTGGATCTTGTAGTGGTCTATGCAGGGTCTAAACCAGAGAAAATTTTTCAGGGTTATGTGACAACATCAACATTGTGCCATTTTATAGTAATTAATATCTGTTTTGGGATATTCTGTCCTTTTTGAGCCTTGAAGTGGGAAAAAAAAAAAATTAAAAAAAGAAGTGAGGGCACAGAAGGCATTTGGTGTCTTTTATTACAAAAAATCTCTCAGGAAGAAACCTGACTCACCAAAATTAATTAATATTTACACCAAGTTTTTTGATCTGAATTTCTACATTTCAGTGTCTGTGTGATCATAAGTTGTTTGTATGACCAAGCTTAAGGGGAAGGAAAAAAAAAGAAAAAGAAAAAAAAAAAGTTAAAAAAATTGTTCTCCCTTTATAAATGAGTATCTTGTTATGTTAATCCTATCACATAGAGACACTTCACAGAATCATAGAATATCTCAAGTTGGAAGGGACCCATAGTGATTATCCCGACCAACTCCCAGCTTCTTTGCTCCAATTTTTAGAGAACTTTTGGTATCAGTGTTAGGGGAAAAAAGCGAAGGAGCCATGACTTTGAATTGACTTTTCTAATATTTTAAAATTTTCTGTTATAAAGCCTTTTTCTTCATAGTTTGTGAATAAGTAACTGAAGCAGCTGATTCTCTTAATATTACAGAGCAGTGCCTTCTGAATGATTAATGGCCAGAAGCTTCAGCTTTAAATTCACTGTTGAATGACATGACTGAAGTGTTAGGGAAGGCCCACACATTTCTACAGCGGTCACCAAGGTCAAGAAGAGAATGACACTGGAAGTGCCTGTGACACCCCATGGCAACTCCAATGACACAGTTACAGTGTCTCTGTAACTGGTCCATGTTCTTTGCACAAATAGCACCAAGCCTGGCTTTCTCTCGTATAGCCGAGACAGCTGCCAGAAACCTCAGTGGCCATTGAGTCTTGGCTCCTCTACCAGGCTCAGAGACTGAAATAAAACCCTGAACCCATTTGTACCCCACTGAATGCTCTTCTGCCACGGAAATAAACAGCCAGAGCACTGTTCCGTGATTGAGTTACCACAAAACCCCTCTAGTGCAGAACAAAATACTGCCAATGCTACTGCATAGCTCTGAATCCGATGTCTAGGCCTTGTTGGAAGAGCAGATAATCCCACAGGTAAAACCAAGCTAGGTCATCATGATCGTTATCACTTTACAGCAAATACCAGAGGAATAAGCAATGACCAGCCACTTGTTGCAAAGTGTGAGGGAGATATGTCTTTTATATTTTATATGCAATAAAAGATGTGGCTGGAATGCAAGACAACATTGGTTTGATTCCTTGCACCTGGAGTCTGGGAGTTGTTTGTATCTTTCTCCTTTTCATGTCAAATGTGGGTGTGCTCATCCAGTTTCTTAATTTTTACAATGTGTGTTTTTTCATTTTTTATTTAGTTATTTCATAGGTGAAGGCATTTAAAGTAATATCTCATTCCCTTTGTGCTTTATTTACACACATGTCACACTCACACCATAGCTGTAATCGTCTGGAGAATAACGATTCAGTGTGTGAAAACTCTCAGTGTATGACATTTGTTTTCATTCTGCATGGGAACTAAACCAAAACAATCCCACTACTTAAAAAAAAAGAAAGAAAAATGTGTCAAAACAGATGTTTTAAGAAGGGTAAAAAAAGCCCCAATGTTTTTAGCTTTTCTCTTTCTGTCTCAGTGTCAGCAAAAGTAATCAGTTGAATATGTATCTGAAAGATTGCCCTGCATTAAAAAAAACCAGTGAAAGTAAAATGCTTCTAGTAAAACATTCCAGTTTTTGGAAATTAATGGATGAAGAATTCAATCAAAATATATTATCTCAATGTTATTATTAGGCATGTCTGTAAACACAAAATGGTCATTTACACTTTGCTATATGTACACATTTAACACATATATAACATGCAAAAGAAGTCATCAGTTAATTTCCTTTTTCCTGACAGACTCATTCTTTGCACTGATTGGTAATAGGAATCACCTAAAGGATGTAGGGCAGAACAATAGCAATAGGAAAGTTAGTCAAATCCTGCTGTAAAGAGCAGCAAAATGTGGCTTGGGTACTTAATCTTATCAACATCACAAGTCAAAATCATATAAAAGATGCGTGCCAAGGTCTATTATTCGAATAAGTGATAGACATTGAAGGAAGTAAGTTCCTCGTTACTAGCCTATATCCAGATCATGTCTTTATAAAACAATATTCATATGAGTTCTCTGAAAATACTTCATTTTTTTGTTACTTCTTCTAAGCAGAATGTTTTTCTTCCCTGAGGGAAACGAGAGGGAGGTTCATCTTCATAGCTCTTCTACAATGTTTTTGAGGATACTGTTCTTCCCAGGAGCTACCAACTGAACTATACTAACTGAAGTAAGGAGAATAAAATTGTATCTTGCTTTGGTAGGTTGGGAGAATTATCAATGCTCTCTTTTACACACAGCTAAGCTGTAGAAAGAGAAATCTGAGCAGCAAAAAAAAATTAAAATACTCTAGTACACTGGCTACTGTGTACTGAGTTCTGATCAGAGCAGAAATAAAATACTGTGTTCCTAATAAATACTGTTTTCTTTACGTGTGAAAATTGTTGCAGCTGGAAGCTGAAGTCTGGTCTGAACATAGTTTTTTTAACCGGTAAAATGCAGTTGGCTTAGTTGTTTTTTTTCCTTTTAAACTGAGAGATATACAATTATGCACTTATTTATATCAGTTCTACTTCCTGGAGAAAAGGAAAAAATAAACTACTAGTGAACACAATTTCATGTCATTAATCCAGTAATCACAACCACTCTTAAGAGGTTGCACTACATAAGTCTTTTGATATAGTCATCACAGTATAAGTCTTGTGTATAAACTGAGCCTTTTGGAATGCAGCAAGTGTCCTGTTGATCTCTACTTGTTATTGGGATTATTGGCACCCTCTGACAGAGCCTCCACAATATTTGTAATGTTTCTGCTTGTGTTTTATTTCTTCCCATTCCATCACAGCTAAATAGAAAAGTTGTGAAGAAGGTAGCATTAAAAATAATTAAGCTAGTTATTTAGTAGGTATACCATAACTCATAAAATGTTGCTTTACCTTTTGGTGAAGCTTCCTGAGTAATGAATTATGAAGGGTTTGGTAGCATAAAGAGGGAAGTACATTTTAGATTTACCTGAATGAGTTTACACATTACTTCTCTGTACCTTTGCAAGCAGAGGGAGTCCTTTCATTCCCATATTGCTTCCCATATATGGTCCTCTCTTTAATGTACGTCTTTCTAAGTAGCGTACAACTTATTTGCTTTTGTGGGGAAGAAAAGCATGTGTTCTCTTCTCCCTGCTAAATTGAGAAGAAATTCAAATCTGGCTTCCACACATGTAAAAAAAAACCAAAAAACAAAAAACTTTTAAATTCACACTTTACAGGCTATATTTGACTATCTGCAAAATTTCTAAACAGGCTGTTGCTTATTATGAAAACTTAATTATAACAGAAACACAATTACACTCCTTGATTTTTCCATCTGTATTTTGACTTCTCCCCTTTAAGCAATGGTAAAGGCATCAAATTCAACACTGTTTATAACAGTTGGGTCATTCTGCCAATCATTTCAGGAAAAAAAAGAAAGAGATTGACATTATGAAAAATAGCAGGCCATTGATAATGCTAACCAGTACAGGAACTTAAGGCCTTGTGATCTGTTTTACCAATTAATTTTACTGTACTCTTGGCCTGCTTATACTCAAAACAGAAGCTGGTAAATTGAAAAGCTGCCTCTGACAATTTTTTTCCCTGTGTTAAAATGCAGGATCTTTGTTAAGCAGAATTACCTTTTTGTTTCAAAGAGGATCTTTGTTTTGCCAGTACAGTTTTTGAATTATCATGCTGACTCTAAGCCTCTCATTAAAAGCTGACAAAAACAAGTCCTCTTGACAATGCAAGATGGAAAACGGATGTACAATAAAAAATGAGATGCTATAATACCCTAAGCATCTTTGGGTGCTTCACTTCTGGTGAAAACTAGTTACAAATAACTAAAATCTGTTAGTAGCTCTGTAATCTCTATTCAGCAGATGAAAATATTTGCCAAACATTTTTTTGAAATCTCATCAAAGAAGTGAAAAATTATGTAGACTGATGAGAATGAACTTTCCTGTTTGAATTCTGAAAGAGCTCTTTGCAAGTTCTCATTGCAAGGTATACTTTTAGGCCTTTGTGGATAAAGGAAATCCAGTCACTTTGTTGGAGAAAAAATGCAATTTACTGTTTGCTGACTTTTAAGATCGTTAAATTACCTTCAAGATTTCAAGAGGCTCAAGAGGCTAAGAGTTTTTAGATAGAGAGATGGAATATCATAGCAGTCAGACAAAGGATGTAAGCAATGAATTAAAAATTGACCAAATTGTTCGGAGTTGAGTACCTAGCATTTTGAAAAGTTCAAGGAAATGTTGTTCCATATAGAGACAAAAATGAAAGCAAAATGAAGCTCTATTCCTTGGACTTCAAAATAGAAAGATGTAGTTTCCTCTCATCTACCATAAAAATAAGAAAACTGATTTTTTCTAGTTCTTATGAAGTAGAAAATTCCCATGAGAAACCGACTCATGGTTTGGGTAAAATCCTAGAAGTTTCATCACTGACTTAGTAGAAACAGGATTCAAGCCTAGTAAGAAAAAGCATTTTTTTAATATTATTTATAGTAGCACTTATAAGAAATAGCTGTAATTTTTACAAATTTCTTTGTTAAGCTAAAATAATATGGGTTATTAAACTCTATGTTGATGAAATATATTGGTATTTTTATGTATGCCTTACTGATTGATGGTGCCATTCGGTTTTGAGCTTTTCAAGATTAGAAGGCTAAGTTTCTTTATTCACAAAGAATTAGGAGGGTAAGAGGTTTTCTTTTGTCATAAACACAATATTTACAAAAATTCACATGTAGAGTTAGCGTTTTCTATTCTTCACTTTGTGCAACATGGAATGATCTTCTGATCTCCTGCTTAGCAGGCTCTTCAGCACAGAGTTAGGAAGTTTTGACTAAATTTTCATGAAATTTCAAAGGTAAAACAAAAACTGCTATTAAAAAACAATGCTTTATAAAGGGATAAAATAGATTATTAGTAGTGCTGCATATAATATGATGCAAATAAATTTTAAAAAGTAATATACTGCTCAAGGCCCAAGGAAAAGGACATTTTTAAGCATATTAGGTGAAAAAAAAATAACAATAGGGTTGGTCAGTAGTGGGTGGAAAAGATAAAATGTTCCTAGTAAAAATAAAAATACTAGATTTTAGTACAACTCTCTCATCTTTAGTTTGAGAGAATAAAACTGATATTATTTAAAAATTTTATGTAATATATACATTATATAAAAATTATGTACTACTCCACAGTCCATGGGCAGCTGAGTAGAGTGTTGGTCTTCAAGAACAGATAGCTGACTGAATGTCTGGTCCATCGATGATAATTATCAGTGTGTTTTATAATACTAGAACATTCTAGAAATCTAAACAAGTATTTGATATCACAGTTTTCCAAATGGATGTTCAAGATGACCTAAGCAATATAGGCTCATTGGATGGACATGAAGCTCACACAGGTTTTTACCCATAATTAATTAGGAAACAGAATAAATAGTTGTCATTAGTCCTTAGTATTTAGATATATCTTGCTAAATAAGCATAAATCATTCTGTTATAAAATAATGAATTTGTTTCACTCTTTGATCACAAAAATATACATGCATTTGAGATCATATCTTGTGACCTGCTTTATCTGCAAGGGGAAAAAACATATTCCATAGAATTTGTGCTGTCCAGTTGAGGGATCCTAAAACACAGATGTTAAAGAAGAATCATAATTGAGTGGGGATATTTTAGCAGGGCTGTAATAAAAGCAGTAATAGTAGTGTTACACAATTCACTATTTTTATCAGTAACCAGGTAGTCGAAGTTAGTTTGGTTTTGTTGTTGTTGCTGTTGTTGTTTTTGGGTTTTTTTTTGTTTTGTTGTTGTTTTGTTTTTGGTTTTTTTTTGTTTTGGTTTGGTTTGTTTTGGGGGGGTTTATGGGTGAATTTTTATGTAGAGGTTTGTTCTGTCCCACAAGATTAAAAGTTTAGATCCAGCTGTCCTACTTCGCAGGCCTGAACTTTTCAAAATTTTAAATCAAATGTTTTAGCTTAAATAACCCAAGTACAGAATTTTTACTGTCATGATTGATATTTGGTCACTTAAATGTTACTAGGTCTGTATTAAATGAAATCTGAACCAGTTTTTAAAAAAATTGTACAAGATTTTTATTATCAAAAGAATATTTACTGGAGTATTTTTAGAATTGTTTAGAATTTAGAATTTCTGTTTGATTCAAAATTTATTTTCCCTCTGAATCAAGAAACCATAGACTCTGCTGTATTTTGATGTAATGGCATAATGATCTACAAATAAATACTCATAGTAAAACCCAAGAAATTTCTATAGATACATTCACAACTACATGTATTTGAAAGATAACCAAGCTTTCCAACTTTTGGAACAAACACTTCTGGATTTAGTTTTTCCCCAGTTGCACATCAAGAATGGTCTAATTTACTTAAATGGGTTATTCTGTTCCTACAAAATAATGTGAGCAAAATTAATTCTGGGCATAACACATTTCTCCTTGTGCATGTTGTAAATAATAGAAAAGTCTTGGTGAATTTAAATGCATTGCTGTCCTCGCAGGCGTGATTTTGTGCAGGTCTCTTGATGCTGAAAAACTCAGAGGAGGAGGCTGTTGTAACTTACAATGCCTTTCAAGTGCAGCCTAGATTTAAGCCCATGGCTCAAAGACTTGAAGCTATTTAAGCCATCTTTATCCTATTATCAATGTCTGATCTTAAGATCAGACATCTTTTTTTTTGTCCCAGTATTATCTACAGGCACTATATACTTACACTGATGTAACTTCTAATATAAACAGCATTCTGCTGATTTTGAAGTGCTTTGTAATGTCCTCAGATAAAGAAACTGTATTCCAGGTAGTGTTTTATGGCAACAGGAATGCTGTATTTTTAACAATGCACAGGCAGAATCCAAGTAGTACTAAAATAGAACAAATTTTAATGTACTTGAGCTCAGATTAAAAAAATGTCAGAAAATTGCATTCTGGATTGTTTTTCTCACATTCTTCTAGTAATATGCTGAGGAACCCATGGTAAATAATTTTCAAGGAGAATGCAATTAGTTCATGTTTTAAAAAGAATAAAAGAAAAATGGTTACAGAAGTAACTTTTCATATTGCTTACCTAAGTATTATCATAGAATCATTTTATAATATAATTTGGATTGGAAAATACCTTTAAAGAGCATCAAGTCCAGCTGTAATAACGAATCTTTAAGAGACATAATTTTCAATAGGATAAAACAGGGGTTTTTCTTTCTGACATTACTCTGCGAAATTAACAGGAACATGAAACATATTATACATCAAAATCTTAACATCAAAAAGAAAAATTTTTATTCAATTTTAAGCCTCATTCTTTTGTTATTTTTATTAAAAAAACCTCTGCTTAGGATGTGTCTGTTCAAAGATTAATATATCTGTCAGTTGAACCAATACTGGGGTAACAAGCATAAGAAATTCAAGGTGGATTTATTGGGACAGTCAGAAAGTGAGAACCATCTTAAAATACTTTAAGAATGACAGTTATATGAGTTAAAGGATGGGGGGTGAGAGTAAAAAAAAAGGCTGAAATTGGCCCCGGGTAAAGACAGGAAAATGGAATCATAAATCATATAAGACAGCTGTGTGCTTTTATCCATGGATCCAGATGTTCCCACTAAATGTGTAACAACTTCAGAATTATTTTACAAGGAGGAAAGGAACTGTGAATATTCGATTTCTCTCTTTCTTAAACAAGACTAGCTGGGAATGTTTGATGCCAAGTAGAAACTTTGACCTGTGCTTGCAGGAGAGCCGGCTCCGAACGGAGTTCTTAAACACCGCTCCTAACCAACGTGGATTATGATATGATTTAAACAGCCAGCGCTAAAAGGCTAAAATTATACTGGGATCTTTTTGAAAACAGTGAATAGAATCAAATCTATGGTTGAAGCATCTGGGCAATATGAGGCTAGATACCCTCACTAACTAGGAATTTCTAAATGTTAGCCAGTATCACGGGCTGATGGAGTCCTGTTAGAATTATAATCAGTTTCATACAGAGATTGGAAGTAGATGAATGTTAGATGGTAAGAAAATGAAATTATAAGTCACTTCAGATATGTTTTGAAATAGCAGTGCAGGACAGACCATGACAAAGCTATTTAAATATCTTCCAAATGGAAATTGATTTTCCTCTCTGCCTCATCCTTAAAATGCAATAGCTGATCATAAACCAGCTTATGTTTTCAAGTAAAATAGAGAGGGAAAAGGTTTTCCACTCTTCTCAATGTTTCTTTATTACACAAGAGCAAAATGTAATCATATTTTTTTCTTTGTGTTAGTTTCCTTCACCAACAGAGTTTTGAAACTTAAAGAGTAATACCTATAGCTATTTTATAGTCATTTAAAAAGACACCTTTTGTTGCTAATAAAAAATAGCAAGCTACTGGGTATTATTAGGTTATTTCTGTAATTACAACTCTGTGACTGAAGACAGCTATTAGATGATTATCACACCATTGTTTGCAGAAGAGGGGAGAGGAGGATGACTCTCCATTAAATCGTCAAAGATAAGAATGTTCTTAAAAGTGCAGATATTATATTTTCTTTTTAATTTGATCTACAGGGACCTAATAGAGCCACTATTTTCCACTTAGCTCAATGCAAAAAATACAGAGAAAAAGAAAAGGCAAGAGACATCTACTTCTGGATTTAGACAGTACTGTTGAAGTCGTAGAGATAAATAAGTACATCGCCTCTTGAAGCACCATGAAGCTTAATCTTTGCATTGTAGAAATTAAGTCTCTGGGTTAAAAATTTTGTACCTTTTCTAGTGCTACATTCCGCAGAAAACTGAGATTCTGTAAAATTATGGATACTTCTCTCCACTTTGTTTCCTGTAGTTCGGAGTATGATAGTAGTGAGACTGATAATTGGCTTCTGCGGAGGCTGTCTGCATCTTTGCATAAAAACAGCCACTTCAAGGCAGGAGAGATATTTGCAAGATTTATCATGGGTTGAAATGTGGACATTTTTAAACATGTTAGAAGAAATTATGTTCTTCATGTGGTTGTTTGTTTTGGGTTTTTTGGAGTTTTTTTTGTTTGGTTGGTTTTTTTGTTTTGTTTTTTGTGTTTTTTTGTTGGGTTTTTTGTTGTTTCTTTTGGGGTTTTTTTGTTCGTTTGTGGTTTGGTTTTTTTCTCTCATTTTCTTTTCAGTAAAAATAATATTTTCCCAGTTTGGCAGGTCTGCTATATAATATATTGAATTTTGTGTTGTTATATAAATATAGTTAGAAAGTTTTTTTTTTTAAAGAATGATAATCTTTCTCTTTTGTATGGTTTCCCTGAAAACCTTTAATAGGGAAATGAGCTAGAAAAAAAAAAGTGTGACTGCCTTTTAAAGATAAATTATGAATAAATGTCTTTAAAATCCCACAGACCTCCTGAAGCATTTGGAAGGCCTATTTTCTTTCTGGTAGACCTATTTAGATGTATACCAGCTTAGAGAGATCAGTGAAGCAAGTGATCCTAGCAGATTTTTCCAAAAGTCTGAGACAAACATGATTGTTTTTTGGACTGTGGCAACATGAGAACATGAATAATTGATAAATTTCAAAAATGTTATTAAATCTACCGGTTTTTTTTTTGTTGGTTTTTTTTTTTCGGCTATGAAAGCATTAAGACTCTACATGACTACTGCTAGGAAAACGCTGGCTTGAGGGAGTTGATGTAACCGTATTAAATGAGTCCATATTTCATCCTTTGGTTCAGGTGGTGAGTACATTTAATTCTCACCTGTTTTTAAAACTCCACCCAATTTACAAATTCTCCGTCTGTTTTTATATTTTATTCCATTATGATATGGAAAGGACTGAAAATTCATCATTTTCAATCTTTACTCTGTTACCTTTTCAAGGTATGATCAAATTATCAGTAGTTACTTGATGTCTCTTACGAGGCTTTGTGTCACTCTTTGAATAGAAAGCAAGGTAAATGGCAATTAGAAATGTTTGTGAGTTCACTTCCAAAGGCTGAGGCCACCTGCTTATAGTTTAAAATGAGTAGTGGTGTGACAAGCACTCTTCTTAAAAATGGAAAATGTGTAACATAAAGTACAAGAAGAATATACTATGGGAGGAGTGAATCAGATGTATGAGGAGTTTCTAAATATTTCTATCATTCTGCTCAATATAAGAAAAAGTTTGTTTAAAAGGGATAAATAGAAAATCTAAGACTGATTTTAAAACCTGACAATGTTGACCTGAATATTAAATTTTGTGTTACAGAAAAATCTAGGTTAATCTAAACTAGTATAGCAATCCTAATATAACTATGACCACAGAAGGAAGAAAGATAAATAAAACTGGAATATTGCTACATGTAAGTTCTCTTTAATCTAGACATATGAAAATACTTTAAAAATATGATGCAACAAAGAGGAAGAAGTGGCTCAAAGCACCATATTGGGTGGAGAAGCTACTTGTGTTACTGCCTCTCATCAGCCAAACAATTGAAGAAAACATCCCAACATACATTCAACCACGTACAGATAAAGAAGATTGACCCACAGAATCAGAGAACCATTAAGGCTGGAAAAGCTCTTAAAGATCATTAAGTACAACTCTCAGCCTTGCACCACCACAATGTTCACCACTAAACCATCCTCTCCTTTTGTTTATTTTTTGTAGACTTAGATGTTTCTTTCTTAGTGTTCTGAGTTTCATTCTGAACACCTTCTTTATACTTTGAAGATAAGGTGACCTTGAGGGCCTTCCTAACCATTGTAAATTTCACAATGGGTTCTGGACTCCAACTTTATGCTCTGAAAGTTTCAGCATGAACATGGTCAAAATATTCAGAAAATCTGGAACCAGCTTGTAGCCCCATCTCCTACAAGTGGCTTTGAATTTGTGGGATATATGGCAAATGTTCACTTTTTCAACACTTTACTGACTTATATTACTGATCAATAACAGGAAAAAGCATTTTTTGCCTTTAAGTGATGAATTTTTTTCTGATAGAGGTTGACAATAAACTAAATAGCCATGGATGGTATTCTACATGAATAGAATTGTGACTGACCACTTCACAGAAAAATGCCACAGTGCTTTCTAGGCAACAAATGGCTATTTTATTTCTTTTAACCTCATAAGAATTCATGGAATCTCGTTGCCAAGAGCTGAGACAGAACTTGAGTGAAAACATGAACATACTGAGAATACTTAAGAATTCTACTAAATCCCTTTGATAAAGGAATCTAAAAATCCTGTCTTTCTTCCAGAATTTCTGATGAATTCTTACCAACTTTTTGGTGAAGAGAAGTGCCAATTCTAATAGGACAAATAAGCTTTAGAATTTAAATAATCTTCTTTGGGGAATAGGCCATCTATTTTTCTGTTCGGGATGTACCCTGTAATGGGCTTCCATAATGGAATATGTTAGGCTATATTGGTGGCTTGGGAGAATTACAAAAATTGTTTTAATTCTTTGTTTCCTTAAGTCTCTCACCTGTTTATGGAGGATCACGGCACTCAGGATTTCTGAGACTTCCAGCCTAATTCTATTGCAGCATCCTCAGTTTTACTAAGAAAGAAAAACAGTTGGCAAAAAATGAGAATACAAAGCACTAATGCTATTTTTTTTATCCTTGGATTTCATTCAATAAATTTATTTTCCTCAAGCGAGGACCAGGTGTTGAGACCCATTTTATTAGCCCTTTCATGCAAATGCAGGGAGTTTCTGACCCTGCTGTATATAATTGGAAAGCTGAGTAATTACATGTTATATAATTACATGTTTAGTTCTTTGGAAATGGACCCAGGAAACAGCTTTCAGCCAGGAAAAAAGAAAAAAAAAACCCAAAACAAACAAAAACCAAACCACACACACAAAACCCCACTAATGTGATGTTTCTTTGCTTAGATTTTATACATAAATTTTTTTATACATGAATCAGCTATAAGTGAACCCTTTATCTGTTTTTTTCTGCTTTCTCTCTTGTTTACAAATATTTTAGAGTAGGGCTTTAAAAGAGAAACCATAAGAAACCAAATTATTTTCTGCTGACCAGGAGAGGAACATATTTTTTTCCTATCTCTTCTCCCCCTCCAGCCCTTAACTGATTACTGTTGCTGACCTGTTCCACCTTTTTGTGTGCTTTAGAGCCATCTGTTAAAATGTAGAAAAATAATTTTAAATTAAGGTTTTGGAAAGACATGAAATGATGTTCTTAGGGAGGACAGCATTATCTAAAGAAAAAGGCAGAGGAAACATGACAGAAGACATGGGCAGACTGAGCTAGCTATGTTGTGGTATAGTTATGCAAAAATGAGTCAATTTTTTAATTAAATCTAGGAGAGATTTTGGGTTTTTTTAGTCCCAAATGGAAATTATTGTTGCAATGGAACTATTAGATTTATTTCAGGGTTTTCTAGGGGTTTGGAAAATTTAAAAAATGTCATTTATATACAATACTTCTTCCTTCTGTCTCAGCATCTCCAGGCAAATATGATATGCAAATAGAGACCTGAAGAAGTGAGTCATGTAGATTTCCTTGTGGCTTGAAGTCTTAGGCTCTCCCTCAGCAAAGATGCAGAATTCTCTTGTGCCACAACACCAACTAACAGGGTGCACTCAAGAAGTGAGAAGACAGAGCTAATCAGATCAATTCTGAGTGTAATAGGATGCAAAGAGAATTCAAAGAAATTTTTCTATGCAGGTACGTAGAACAGCCCTCTTTTCCACACAAAAGTGGGCATTGCTTGAATGTGTGTGACCGATAGCGTTGCATGACCACTCCATGGACGTTCTTCTTCACAGGTATCAGGAGCCAGAACTGATGTTTTGAACTCTCACTACATTGCTTAACATGAAATGCTGAGCAGAGCGTACAATCAGGTGCTAGGTGACTATGCAGGGACCATACTTCTTTCACAGTTACTGTGGAAATTTTAGAACCTATTGTAAAAAGAATTCCATCAGTTTACAGGCTGATCTTATTATTGCACTTTATCTTTCCCTTTACTGCTACTTCACTGACCTGAGGCAAGACTTCAGAATTACCATGCTGGGAAAAGGTTAATTGTCTGTTTAGATTCTGAATGGAAAGAGAGTGTTTAATTCTACACTTGCATCATTCATTATAAATATTCTGAATCAAGGAGTTTTGGGATTTCATTTGTTCGGGGCCTAGCACAATAGTTCCCCTGATTGTGCTCCTGAAGTATTATGAATTGATGAATAAATGAATAAATATCTTACTCAATGTTTCAGGCAAAGGCATGAAATCCTTTTTATACCCCTAAATGTGATATACAGTATTTTCTATAGAGCAAAAATTTT
The DNA here is from genome assembly GCA_013397895.1 of Origma solitaria. NCBI lineage: Eukaryota > Metazoa > Chordata > Aves > Passeriformes > Acanthizidae > Origma > Origma solitaria. Next base: position 80,648 of record VZRL01003807.1, read on the forward strand.
TCTTAATGGCAGGTGACAATAACTTTAAAATAGGGAGATTCATAATCCTTATGAGCTTTATCCTATTGTGTAATTGCAAATACCACCAAAATGTTATTTAAATACATAAGTCTTGTATTAAAATTAATTTGATGAGTTATTTTTTAAGCTGTATCTCATAAACAATTGTTTCATTGGTTGACAGAGTAGAGGAAAAAACATAAGAATGAAAAGGGAACAATGAAACAAAAGCAGACAAAACAAACTGGAATAAATGAGAGAAATAATGATTAGCGTATATAATGAGTCACTGTGTTTTTTCTCAGTTATGACAATATGTTTTTATTGTTTCCTATTCCTGTGGGGTATTTGCTAAATTAGACCTACTTGAGAATCCAGAACCACATGCAAATGAAGCCTGCTGATGTTGCAGTTTTCAAATGTACTTTTGAATACTCACACAGCTGCGCTGCCCAGCACCAAAGCAGCGGATGTTATTCCTTTGGCAATGTGAGCTGGTATAGCATAGGAAATTTGGGATGATTTTCTGAAGCCATTCCAAACTTTCTGGTCCACATCCTTAGCCTTTTCTATAACTGCTTAGGGCCATTCTTGCAGTTCAAAGCTATTGTAAAGTCAACACTTCCATCCTGTTAGGAAGAAGGAAAATTTGAGCCTTCAAAACTAATCCGGCAATTTGAAGAGAACAGGTCTTTTGTAAGGTTTTTGACACTTCTGTTTATTTCTCTATAAGGAGACTGAGCCAGGAAAGAAGTGAAAATACCTAAACCATACCTTAGTGACCATGCATATTAAAACTTACTCTGTATCCTATCAGCTGAAAGTAAGAGGGAAGTGCTGGTAGAGAAATGCCTGGATACATTTAAATCATTTTATACACGGAGCAGTCAGCATGCCTATGCCTACCTCTATAAACATATATGCTGGTTTGAAATCACAGGGTAAAAGTAGGTCCTTGGAAAAGGTTCCCTCAGCAGCTTGACTCAACTTGAAATGTATATATGGTTAAAGTAGGCAGAAACCTCTCATAATTTCTTTTAGGGATTCCCTGCTGTGTGTTAGCCCTGAATTTCAGTCTGCTTACATGCTATGACTTCTTTCCCTGAGAAGAAGAGATAAATGGCTGTGGGGGGTGAAAAGATGGCACATTTTTCTTCACTTATTCCCAAAGATTGCTTGCCAATCACTGTTAGGGAACAAAATGATTCCCAATTTTCTTGAACCTAGGGACAAACATATACTTGAGTCACAGTTTCTAATTTTCTTATCTTGATTTCTAGTGTGCCCTGAGTGACCAGAGAAGAAAGCATTTCTTTACAGCTATTATTGCTCCCGTCATGCCCAGACTCGGGTTCTAAACCTGTGACGGCAGAAAGGAATAAATCCTTTCTCTCTCACAGTCTTAATTCATGGTGCCTAGGCTGCTAGCTGAGTACTCTACTTCAGAACATTAGCAGCATAATGACTTTTTCCTATCTTATTCATTTAATCGTATAAGAAGCATGTTCTGCTAAAAAGAAGGGCAGGGGGTGGTGGTGCAGAGATTTTAAGTATGCAGTGTAACAGCTTGCCCTCAGCTAGAGGTGTAGCAAACTGCAGCAGAAAAAGAGCCGTAGTCCTTGGACGTGACCCTGAATGAACCTTTTTATGCACCTTGTATGTCCCCGTTTGATGTATTTATTGTTTTTTGACTTTCTCTTGAGACTTATATTTAAGTTAGTTGTTTTTTACCATATTGCTGTTTAATCCTATGAGGGATGAAAAGGAAAACAGCTTGTAAGGTTTGTAGTGACCTTGAAAGCAGAAACAGCTGCCAAGGTCATGTTCAGCCTGTTGACTGAGTTCAGCAGGGAGCTTTCGGGTTGAGCAGTTTTGCCCCTGCTAAAGGTATCAGTCAGTGGAAATCCCAGAAAGAAAATGGGTTAGACATTTCTCCCTGCAAAGACAAAGAAATGTTTATACATGCACATATTTAAATCTATATGTGATGTGTATCGCGAGGAATATCTGATAAGAAGTCATGCCTACTAAGACTATACAGCTTGCACTTACATTCCTTGAAGTTGCCAATTAAAGTTAACTTTTAATTCAGCTTTGATCTGAGAAGCTTTGTGGTAGAGAGCAGTAAGGTTATTTCTCTAATCCAGAGATTGACAGCACAAAGGAAACTGGAAAAATGCTTTAAAAAATGGTCCCATGGGGGTTCTTTCTGCCTCTGCTATCAAATTTGCTCACGGTTTTTAGGGACAAATCATGACTGTTCCACAGTCCCACACCCACCCCTTTCACACTGTGAGCCTTGAAATTTAATTGAGATTTTGAAAATAGTCAGTGTTCTTTCTGATTGGCCATGAATAATAAAACACTTGCAATTAGAATGCAAATTATTATTTTGTTGATGATGAAAGAACCACAATAGAATCCTGTTTATGCTTGTCTTATTTGGACTGTAGTTAAAAAAAAAAAAATATGTGCGAGAAAAAGGAAGATGAGTTATCTATAAGAAAAAAAAATGCTTAAGGAATTTTCTTTTCTGGATATATTTTACATTCATGAATAATTCCAAGCTGTATTTTTCGATCTGCTCTACATAATTAAGGTGTGGACTGCAAGGGAAGCAAAAATGAAATATGCAGGCTTATGGAAAGGGTTTACAAATTTCTTGTTTTGTGAAAGAAACCAGTCCAGGCAATCCTCTTTATTTAGTAGTGCACAATGATTGTGAACAAAAGGAAAAGAGTAAGCAGTGGAAAGGGTAACAGAAAAAGTCTGTTTTCAACATTTTCACTTTCGTGGTTCTTGGATTATTTGCATCTTTGGGATCTCTGTGATCTTCTTGTTGTTTCTTTACTGCAGTGGCCAGGTCATGACCTAACTCCAGGTATAGAACTGTGATTTAATCATGCTCAGATCCAGATGAGACTTTTTTTTCTCAAAAATGAAATTGCTTTCAACAATTTAAAGAAAAGCCAGGGACATAACAACTACCTGCTTCCCTGATGAGCTCCTTGGTCCTTGACTACAGCATCATAAGCATATTTAAGGAAGAAGTGTCTCCAAAGGTTTAAACCTGCTGTTGTTAGCCTTGTCAGAGCTCTGGCAGGTAAAAAGCACAAAAGTAATGGCTATTTGCTATGGTTGTGTATTCTTTTAAATCTTTTTTTTTTATTTTTTAAATAAAACAGAACTCTAAAAGTATAATATTTATTGAAATGTTTGAATTTATTTAATGAAATATATGTTGTAACAAATGAAACCATTTTAATACCAAACTGATCAATACATCCCAGCCCTTTATCTTCATTATCCATTCCTCTATACTTTCAAGTTTAGATTACTGTCAGCTTTCAAATTATTCCACACATCCTAGGTCTTCACACAGATCTTAGCAGCTAAAATTCCATGGGACATATAAATGTAGTTTGGTCCAATGAGAACCACAACCTACATTCTTCATTGTACTGGTTTCAAATCCGTGGTGTAGTTGAAGGCTAATACAAGAATATTGACTTAAATATTTCAAATTTTCTTAATACAGAATTTATCAGCCTCACATTTTCCAGCCTGGATATGATTTTCCTTTCACCTACCGTTCAGCTCATAGCTGGACAGCTTTGCTAGGTTAAATGCTTTGACATAACTCAGAACAATTTTGGTGAATAGAATGTCAGTCTTGGACTTGAGCAATTCTGCCCAAAATCTGTGCGAACTTGGAAAGCCAATTAGTATCTCAACTTTGGTTCTACATCTATAACATATAGATGTTAACCTTAGTTCTATAGATTGCAAATTTAGGTAAGTACCTTCGAGACTAATGTTTCTACCTAAAAGAATAAAGAAGAGCAACCATTTAAGTGATGGAGACAGATACTATGAATAAATGTGGCGTTCCCATGAAGAAAATTAACGTTTCTACCTAAAAGAATAAAGAAGAGCAACCATTTAAGTGATGGAGACAGATACTATGAATAAATGTGGCGTTCCCATGAAGAAAATTAACGTTTCTACCTAAAAGAATAAAGAAGAGCAACCATTTAAGTGATGGAGACAGATACTATGAATAAATGTGGCATTCCCATGAAGAAAATTAAACAAACCACTCAAAATTGCCCCTTCCTACCTGAAAGCAGTTTAGATACTCAACAAAGATTTAGCCTTCCATTAAGCACTCTCTTTAAAAATATTTATCTTCTAAAAGACATTGAAAGCTAATGAGGACTAAGCAGTAGCAACAGAAATATTCTTTATTATTTTCATATTCAATCTTGAGATTTTCTTCTTCAGGAAATTAAATAATTTACAATTTCTCAAAAAAACCAATTGCCTCTCACAAAAATGTTGTGGCTTGTATTCTGCTTTAAAAAATGCATAGAAAAAAGATTAAAACGGTAGCCATTTTAACTACGCATAAAAGCTAAAAGCTAAAATGAGATGAGGGGAGACATATATTTATATTCACTGGTGAGCTGGGAACAATTTTACGTACTTTTATGCAAGGTAAAAAATAAATTAATAAAATACAACCTGTTAATTAAAGAATGAATTTAATTTCAATTTTCATTAGTGATCCACATGTTTTGGAGCAGGAGTATATGTTTTGTCTGTATGATTTATGGGGCAGAAACCTTTGGAAACTGACTGTTATGTTCTTTAACAATGCATGTGTGTTCTGCTCAGAAAGCCAGGTACTGAGGGCAATAAATAGTTCTTTCGAAAGTAAAAGTCATGTCCTGCCGCTGTTCCCCTGAAATATCGGCTACCTTCCACTGTCATATTTGCTAGCCTAAGAAGAACATCCCTTTGTGTGTTTGCAGACTACTGTGAAATGGACATTTTAATTTTCTGTCTATGCCTGAACTGCAAGCGTTATATCCCAGCTTTTGAGACCAGAACAAATCCTGCCATCTCTAACACAACCTTATTGTTTCCTTCTTATTACACTGTCCAGTCATTTGGATATGTGAATATTTGATTTAGCAAGCATAACTCCTTCTATTAAATGACTAGAATGAACTCAACATTATTTTTGAGTGGCTATATGTATTTTGGCCATGTAATAACATTTGTAGGGTGGGAGACAATTCAGGTTTTGAGAAAAACATAAACTGGGGGGAAAAGAGCATCAAAACTAAAGGCTAGGAAATAATTTTTTTCTCCTGTGATTTGCTCCAGGCTTACTATGTCACTTGGAGCTGGCAGTGGTTGGAAGTATTATATTGTTGGACAAGATCCAACTTCCATGTCCAAGCATGAAGGCAAGGTGATCTGGTTACAGCCTTATCTCTGTCTGGGCACTCAAGCCAAGTTACAACTGTTCTCAGGGTCCCTCATGCATTGGTCCAGATAGAAAGAATAATCCTTAAATACTCGGTAGAATCAATCATTTTTCAGACCTGGCGAGTGTACTATGCCTAGTGAGTTACTCTTAGCCATCGTTTGCCAGGGACAGAATTTTCTCAAGAAGACTAGGAAAATAAACATATATGCTGAACAGCTTTGAAAAATGTAATCAAAAAATGGTTGAGTCGTACTAATCTCACTGTGAGTTCATACTAAATCCACTGTTTTCCTGACACATATCCCAGAAAAACCAAATAATATATACTATTGGCATATGCTTATTTCATACATAATTGCTGTCATTAGCATAAATCTTTGGGGTGTTTTTTTTTATCTAGGTAAAATGACAACATTGCTATTAAAATGCTGTAGTAGCATGGGAGTTATTTGTGGTTTGTATTTTTAATGAGAGGGGGAAAATTAAAATTATTACACCCACATAAACTTTTATTTTAAAATAGTTCATGTACTCTGAAATGCCTTGTCAGTTCAAAAACATCAACATTCCTCCCTTATCCCCAATACAGGTAATTTTACACTAAAGCATAAAATTCAGCTACTTTATTTTTCCCCTCCCTTCTTTTCTTTTTCATTTCCTGGGAGCAACAACCACAAGTAAAACAAGAAAAAATATTGTGTTCCAATTTTTTCTTAAATCCATGCTTTTGACATTTCAAAGGCACATTCCGTGATGCCCAAAAATATCATTGCTGATATAGGTAGACCACTACAACACTTTTGCTTACTCTCTGTTCAAACTAATGTCAAAAGAGCAGTTGACTGCAATGACAAACCTGATATCCTGAATACAATGGAAAACATTTATCACTGGCGTAAGGCTTTTGAAGACAATACTTATACATCGTTCAGAAAAAATTCTCAGTTTACTACTGGTAAGTAAAGGATGTAGTTAACAATATACTAAAGTACTGAAGTCTAACATATTATTAATCACTGAAATGTTGGTATATTTCTGCAGCCAAAGCCTGGTGTCTGAAAAAAATTTAGAAACAACACTTTCCTGCATTGCCTTCTGTAAATAAATCCTACCAAAGTGTAATTTTTTGTATATTTTTCATTCCCCTTGTCTAAACATTTGTTTAGTGTTATCATGTGCTGCTAAACAGCTGCCACATTTGATTTTGGGCATGGTTCTGTTTCAGTAATGAGTGAAAAGATTCCTGGATGTATATTTTTCAATCATTACTGTTAACAAAGAACTTGGGACTGAGTGCCTGCCTGAGAGTTGGAAACTCCTCAAATTGTGTTTAATAGGATTCTTGCTCTGAAATGTAGAATTTGATAGCAATTTTAAAGCAGACCACTACAATAAACAGTGTTCATTTTTAATGTTTCCATAGTTTTAAGATATTTTCACAGGAGCTGCTTCTCCCCAAGAACAGCTGTTTTAAAGTTATCTATTATCTTTCAGTCTTAAAGGTCAGCTCCAGACCTAGGAGATATCTGGCAGCTACAGCATTGTTATGGAGTGGAATGGCACTCTCTTGTGCAATGCTTGTGCTTCACAATAATATCAGGTCTTTGCCTTGTTCACATTTAGAAAAATGCCATTCTTACAACTTATGGGGTAGCCCTGCATAGCAAACATAATAGCATGCACACAGAAGAAAACACCTAGAAAAGTATATATGAAAATGTGTACTGTCTTTAAGTAAATAAAGCGTATTTATCACAGCTGCACTAATACTCCAACATTAAAACATTGGATATTTAACTATTCAGCCCTGATTTTATTTTAGATAACTTTCTTACTGGGAGTCTTGACTAATGAATAAAGAGGATTCTAAAAGAGAGTTTTAAGTCAAAATCTGAAACAGCTTGCAAAAGTAGATGGGTGACCAGTACTAAAAGGCCCCAATCTACATCATATCTGCTTGTTTTCTTTTTTAAACTGTATGACCTCTTTATAACCACTTTATACTTCACTGCTAGTATGATATTTTATATTTATACACGGGACTATTAAAAACACAATTGCAATGTAACCAAATGCAGGATTCAATAACAACACAGAAGTTAAAATACCATATGAATATAAAATTCCCTTTCAATTTTGCTCAACCTAATTGAGAGCTTACCTCTGCTCTCTCTTTTTTTCTCTTTTTCAGTTACCACTATGGCAGAGAAAGTGAGGAAGGAGAGGGACAGCAGAGCAGGTTTATTTTGGTAACATTCTTGCTCACGTGGAAGAAGATTGCATTACATGCAGTTTGATCCCCAGATAAGAGTGCTCAAAGAACAGAATCAGAGGCCAATTATGAGCTTCCAGGCTTCAATCTAAAGTGAAGGACTGTGACAGTTTATTTAGGATGAGAGCTTTTCAGTAAGTGAGTTATGTTAGGGGAGTGATGCCCAATTAACTAATTGATCTGATAGAAAGCTGAAGCCTCTCATAAAAAAAAAAAAAGGAAAAGAGATCACTTTGGAAAACCATACCATTTCCTCTTGGGATCATCCTAATTAGCTTCTGATAAAAATGGTAAGTGAAAGGGGAAGTAGAAAGAAAGGCTGTGAGAAATTAAGAAGCCTGTGGTCAGTTGGAATGTGTCAAATATTTTAAACCAAGGTGTAATTGCTTTTTATTTCATCTAAGTGCAATGAAGTTTAATGGAACAGCAATTACATTTGAGTTCCTCTACAAGGACTGCAGCCTTGGTGACAGATTTTTATAAATAATTATTTGAGACTATTTTATAGAAGCTTATTTTATCGTTCATTCTATGTATCCCCAAGGTAACTACTAAGGAAAAAAAAATCTAAAATTGTGAGGTGGCTTAAATATTTATTTTAATTGTCTGGGGGCTTGAAAATGTCCATTGTAAATGTAAGTAAATATAAGTTCCATATGAAATATGAAGTCTTTCAGAACTCTGGCCAAAGCAAAGTGTACACACACATACCAGTATCATCAGCTTAGAAATATGACTGGTGATGGTTAGACGGCCACAGAAATGAAAATACAAAACCAAAAGTTTGTTCAGAAAGGAAAATAACAGAAAACAATGAATTGAGAAGTCTTACCTGGGAGGAAGCAAGATGTTTAAGGTGCTGAGTGCTTTTGGCTGTTGAAGTGTACAAGTGTTAGGTGGTCTGAAAATGCCAATGGAAACAGATTATGGTTACAAGACTGTGGTGGTTACATTTCACAACAATAGTATCACTGTTCATAGTGTAAAGTGATGACCTTGATCATGAAATACTGAAGTTCCTTCCTAGGGCTTGTGCTTGAGGTTGAGAGCTGAGAAAGAGTATTTTAATATGAAGAAAAAACATGCAGGTCAATGAGATTGTCACGCTCAGCGTATTCACATCAATGAATCTTCATAAACTTTAATGTACTTAAAAATAAAAAAAATCCCCCATTTAAAGCTTACTGGTGATTTCCAATGCTGCAGAGAAAAAACAAAATGGACATAAAGTCCTAGCTTTTGTATGTGTGTGTCATTTCAAAGTTCAGCCACCTTCTATGTTTTACTTCAAGTGAATCACATTAAACAAATGTGGTCATCAAGATGTAGTCTAAACACCAGTAGACAGCTTGCAACATTAACCTGGAAGGTTTTTCTCTGCACCTTCAATTCAGAAATTCCTTGCAATAAAAGAGTGAGCCATAATTTTACACAAGTATGAAAAATGGCTTTCCCTTATATTGAGGCTTACTTCTAATGTATGTGGCAGCTTTGCTTTGGCAGAACCCCTATGGCTGCAACATTTGCTTTCTGTTTTTGTCCTCCAGTGTTAAACTGAAATAATTTCTCCCAGCTTATCAAGGAAGAGTGGTTTTCCTTTATAATTTTCTCTAGTGCATCTGGAAGACTATTTTGTATGCTGTATTTTCAAAGCTTATCTTCTTGTATATATGTTTAAGTATGCATTTATGAATATCCTGAGAATGGTGGTAATTATCACAAACCATATTCTCTTCCTCCTTTTCTCACTCTATAAAACATTTTGCTTTAAAGAGAGCTGCTGGACAATATTTTGTGGAATTACTAAGGGATATGTTGCTACTCATTGAAAGCAAGGGATCAGATTTGCTTCTCCAAGTATGTTGTGTATAAAGTACACTAGTATATGTCTGCTTTTTGAATTGGAGATGATAGAGATACTGAACTTCAAAAGCAATAATTTGATTTGGTCTGAAGTTGAAGAAGCTTGCAGCATAATGACTTGCAGCATTTGACTATCACCAAATTCCAAAGGTCTCTGTTTATATCCCAGCCTCTTACTCATCCTTCCACCCAGCTTTGGAAAGCCAACACAGCATGCTTAACAGCTAATTAGGGGCCTTGACCCGAAATAAGAGAAGGGTTTGGGGTCAAGAAGGTGATTAGGAAGAACTGAAAGACAGTATCCTTTTCTCCCTTGTGCCTTCCCCACCCTCCCCACCCCCACTGCTTTCTTGGAATAGAAAAAGAATTACCATTTTCGTGATTTTTCCAGTATCATCAGCTCCTTCATCACCACACTGACTCCATCATCTTCTTTCATCCTTAATCCATTTGTTTGCTTCTAGACAAATTTGAAAAGGAAACAAGCAACATTTTATTACGTTTTATTAATTATATGTGAGAATTGACAGAAGTTTCTCATGGATCTTTACTATTTGTAAATTCATAAATCCCCTAAGACTGTACTAACATAAGTCATAACTGTCTTGCTTTTTCATGAATTAATTGATGCAGCTATTGGAAATACATATCAGAAAATGAGAGCACAAGGAATTTTAGGTACTAGTTTAGATCACTTTTACAAATGCTCTGTAGTAAAATGTAATTTTTAGAGATATTAAAAAAACCATCTCAGCTGCTCCTTTCAAACTAGATGTCTGCAATTTTTATCTATTTTTTGTATTGATATACGGAATGTTCCCTAAACTTTTGCAGCATGGGTATGAATACAGATAGTCTCTCAATGTGGATTTTTGTAGCAACAGCCACAGGGCACCTGATGACCGGTTTGTCCTAACTCCAGCTAGAAGTATGTATTTTTCAGGATTTGAATGAAAAATCTCCTAGGTTTACTTTAATCCTTTAGCCTAGAACTCTTTTACAGGCTTCAGCTTTCATTATTGCAAAGTTTCTCTAGAATAGAATTATATAAATTTAAAAGTCTTATCAGAGGGATTAAAGTATTTTTTTAAAAAAGAAAAAAAATCAACAGAAACTCTATGCCTCTTTTACCCACTCTAAATTAGTCAGTGTTAAAATTGTTAATCTGTGTGAAGGGAAAAGTCTATGTAACTTTGTGAACAGGAAGGAATTGCAAACATCTTACTTAGGAACAAGAAGGAATTGAAAACGTCTTATTCAGGACCAAGTATAAGATCTGGTTTCCAGAAAGTTGAGTGTTTTCAAAGTGTGAATTTAACTACAGTATTTGCAGGTCCTTTGAGGGTGTGGGCAACCTGTGCTAATTCTATAACGCACAGGCAGGAGCAGACAGGTCTATCTGGGCCAGTTTTTCCATGTTGGAAAACAATAGAATTATGTTAATTTTTTTTTTGTTGTTGTTCAGTGAGGGATATTAGAGACTTACACAAGAGCTAATAAGATAACAGACATGGAACATTCAATGTCACATTGAATGCTAAGCACAAGCATTTAAATCCTTCTGTGTCCTTAAAAACATTTTTAATTATTATATGCTGACTAATGTTTTTGCTTATTCATTTCCCCAAAATGTCTTGTAAATTTATTTTGTTGATATCTAGAACTGATTCAACCCTAACTTAAATGTCAGAGGCATGTCAACATCTCTGAAATAAAACACCATCTTGCAAAAGAATGTACACTAGAGAAAAAACAATTGTGGAAACAAGACTTATGAAGTAAAATACTTAATTGTTGGCAATGATAAATAAAACTACATTTTTTGTATGATCTGAAATTTTCTAAGTGGTTGGACCACAGAAAAGAACACAAATCTTCAAGGCAGCTTAATTCTTGTACTTTCTAATGAATTTCATGCTTAACTTCACACTTGAAATATTGATTCAAAAAAACTCTGTGGGTGTTACTTTGCACTATATTTATACATATGAAAATAAAGCTAATACAATACACTTTGCACTGCATATAAATTCTTCTTCATAGACTGTCAGTACTTAATGATGCATTCAGTAGATTGGTTCTTTCCTCTGAATCTGTAAAGGAACTGCTTTGGAAAGTTTCTATATTCCTTTCAGGAACATAAATTGTTCAAAGTATAAACATATACAAATATGGATACATATACAAAACATGGATAAAACAAAGCACAATTTTCAGTAGGTGATTCCACAGTGAAAAAGAATCTTTCATTCAGGTGTTTAAAACTGAATTAGGGCAACAAATGGAGACACAGTATTTTCGGATGGAAAAGGGAAAGCTAGTAAGCCGCTTTGTTTCTAAAAGGTAATTCGTTATTTTAAATTCCAGGTTCAGTCATATATCTTTATCATTTATGTTCACTTTCAAATGCTGTTGCTAATAAAACAATTGTCTGAATATAGTTCAGCTATATTGAAATATTAGAAACATCAGAGTAAGCTTTAGATTTTTTCATACAATAGGAAATTATTATTTATGGGTAAGGTTATTTAATTACATTTGAATTATATATGAAGCTTTAGTCTGACAGTCTGTTTACTTTGTCACAAAGTCTAGTGATGAAAATTTTACTAATATATTATGACATAAATTTGGGAATAAAGGAGAAATTGTCAAAGTTGACACTCAGGGGCAGTTAACATATATAATGCTCTAAAAAACCAAATACAGGCCAATATCTCTGGCTGCCAATTTCCGCTTCTTCAAGATGATTTCAAGACTGAGGTAACAGTAAAGTGTTAAACTCTTGCTAGTTTTTTTTATTTTTAAATGGCAAATGATGCCTAACTGAAAATTTTATTGTTTTCATGTCCGCTTCCTACATGCATTAGCTCAGGAAGTGATAAAGCTGGAGCAATTACCTATGGCCTTTTCAGTGACTAACGCCAAGTGATTTCCTGAGTAGTTATAGACAATGGATCAGGAAATAAGCCTCGTGACCAGGAAACTTTAATTATTTTTACAGTTTTTTTGTAAAGCTAAGAGGTCTAAAACAATAGATGCAATAAAGTCCCTTTCAATTCACGTTTGCCATGCCTATAAGCAGTGATGGACAAGCAGATAAATGTCTGAAGTATCCTTTTTAAATCCAAGTCTCTTGTCTGATATTGGTACTTCTGGTCTCAACTATTTTTCATTCCTGCTCACACAAAAGCTTCAATATTTTGTTCAAAGTACACCACTATGTTTGACCACCATGCAAAATGCACCACAGAGTAGTCACATGCAGAGTAATAAACTTCTATATGCCCCACAACACCAATTTTCATAGCCAAATAGAAATTTTCAAGCAAAACTTTTTGTTTGTGGTGCTGTCTTTCTTGAAATCAAACAATTACTTTCTCCTTCAGCTTGAAAAATTTGAATAACATCCCCATCAAAATTTAGGAAAGCCCCCATTTTCTTCGACAGGGTTTGATGACACTGGGGCTGGAATATCATCCCATGTCTCTTAAGCTTCAAGTGATATTTTAGCTACTTCTGCTCATAACAGATGCAAGGAAAACAGACATGGAAGAGAGTTCTTAAAACCTTCTAAGTATTGTGATACACATATCACAATTTAGTGGTCAGGATTTACTTTTTTGTAATTTTAAAGGAGAAATCTTTATAAATACATAAGATATAATCTTTCATTTAAGCTAATAAAAAGAATTTACTGAGTAGGGTGGCAAGAGGAATCCAGTGGATCTCTTCTGTGAAAATGTGAGGTATAGGAAGAACTAGTGAGTGAAATTTCAAGTCTGTTTCCCACAGGACTTAAAGAATTAATTATAATTGGGAGCAGGCAGCAAGAGCCATTCAATAAAATGAATTAACAGAAAGAAACTCTATTTCCCCTACATGAAATAAAAGGCTGAATAATGGGAAACTGTCCTGCTGCCTTACCTCAGTTTCCCTAGGAAATGTTTTAATGACATAGAATGAGCTTAATCTTGTTTGAAAATTTGAAAGATTCTTTGAAGCATTTTTGTTGGTTGATTCTGTACAAGTGCTTGATGGTGTATCTTTTGGACAGATATGTTATCTGCACAACAACATGGATAATTGCGGGTCTGTTTGTTCATGTAATATTGTGCTCAGTCTAGCTCAGTGTTGCTGCTGCCTGACTCACGGCTCTCCATCAAAGTTTTTGAAGATATGATGGAGAGGGCAATGGCAGAAAACAGAATATATAAACACCTTGACTATTCTTCTAACTCCCCCTCACTGCCAAGCAAATAGAAAAAATATGATACCATCAGTACAGGAGTTTTCCTAGTGTTAGGCCTTGCAAAATCAAAAAGGAAGAAAAAATGTCATTTTCTTCACAGTGAACTCAGCCCTCAGATCAAGATGTGTTTTCTTTGTTTTTTACTTTCAGTAAACAGGTGTCTACCTTTATAACAGATTCTTTGAACTGCTACTTTTGAAACTTACTTAACACATGGGATTTCTGTAAAATTAAATAAATTCAACTTTCCTAGAGAAAATATATCTTTATATGTATTATAGATGGGCACACAATATTATTTTTACTGAAACCATAATGTGTATAGTTACATATATTACAGCTTGAAGACAAATAGCCTTGTAAATAACCAAATTTAGCTCATTAAAATTTAAGAAATATCTTGTGCACTAAATTTACATTCCTTCTTGTATATTTGTGTTAAATATTAATATTTTTTATTTGCCGGGAGCTTTGCAGGCTTGAGAATTTATAAAAAGAGAGAGGAGGGATATGTCTGAAAAGTTTTCAGTCTGAAATAAAGATTAAAGGAAACTGAAAGCTCAAGAAAAGACCAAATTTCAAAAGGTATAGTTCCAGTTGTTGACACCACAAAGAAATGAAGGAGACATTTGAAACAGAAGTGTATGTCAAGAATTTTTCATGGATAGCATGATAATTAAATATGCTCTCAGAGAAAGAAAGGGCAAGGGATGGCTCAAGAAAATTGTGATACAAACCTTGAGGACTAGGATACAATAAGGACTTCATAGAGGAGAAAGACAGTACAACAGTAGAAGAGACTATTTCATTTCACTTTCCCTGTAGTGGACAAGAAATTTAAATGAAAATTAATATGGAGTCATGGAATTTCCTACTTCTGTATTAACCAGAAATATAACACATAAAACCATAAACAGTAGAATCATTGAAGTCTGGAGTCTTGTGTTTGGATTGTATTGGTACCTGATGTAGCACAAGCTGCACTTAATGCTTATCCTATGCTTCCACCAACATTCCAGGTGATGTCTCCCAGTTTAAACTCTCTACTCTTTCATTAAAACTGAGCTAATCACAAAGTAATTTTTTTTCATTTTGACAATGATTTCTGTGAAATAAGTATGTGATATTATACTTTGTCAAAGTAGTGCATTTGGCCAACAGACTTAAACTCTGTCATATAGAGGTGAGAGCTGACAGGCAGATATGGAGAAAGAGAAGGGAAAAAACTATGATCTCATTTCCTTCAGAGAAAAGACCAGAAATGACAAAAGCTTTTATAAACACTATCTCAACTTGCCTGAACCTAAAGAAAGGTTCAGATCAAAATCTAGGCAAAGCTCATGGCTGGATTGTATTTATTTTGAATTACTCCACTCATTTTCAATATTGTTTTGAAACAAAAATTACTATGAGAAACCCCGTGCAGTAATTCCCATGGCTAAACTTCCCAGGGGTTAAAGTTTCCACAATCTTGAACAAAACATTTAAATGTTCAGTACTGCTGTCAGCACAATACATCAATTAAAGGTCCAAGCAGTGTCAGTTGCACTTGTTTATTTCATATATCATATTTATCTTTTCCTGGATTTCAAGTGCCTTCTGATCAGTTTTCTTATCCTTTGAAAACATCTGTACATAATTGTTTCAAATGAACAGAAACTTACTGCAATATCTATTCAGCTGTCAGACAATCAAGGTCATACAAGGTGCAAAAATGCTTATCTATATGAGAACAGGCTGAAATCACCCCTTACATAACCCCAGTGACTCCAATTACAACTTTGTTTTCAGTGGGGAAAATACTTGGAACTTGTAGTGGATTTTTCAAAGTCATCTTTTCCAAGACCCTTGGCTATTGTGCAGACAGGAATGCATGATTTAGAAGAGACCACAGGAGAGCTGTGATTCCTTAGCTTGGAGGTTTATGCATTTTCCTGGGGTGTTGGCGCTTCCCTATGGTCCAAGGACTAAATCCAGTTGTATCCATCAGCTTTACTGTAAATATAATCAGTTCTAAGATCAGAAATCAGAACAAGAGACTGGAGCCTTTTCTTCCCTCCCCTTCTCCCCCCCGCCCCCAAAGAAAAACTAATTCAGAGTTCTGCTCAGATGTACAGGATATACCATGTCATGTACAGTATAAACACTGCAATATTTAATGGCTTTTAACTTATTCACTGCATTTAGCTTACAAGTGGATTTTCCAAATTCATTTTCTGTGTTTTAAAATTGTACTTGAAGCAAATATTTCTGTTTTCTCTCCATTTGAGGAACATAATTATAAACAAATAAAGATCAATATACATGCTAGGCAAAAGGTAAATGCATATTATGTGACACATGTATTCTGAGGTATCTTTGCAATTCTAAATCCTCAGCTTGGCCCACTCCAGGAGTATCCTGCATCTCCCTCCAGAGTACACTGAGAATTTTCATCGAGAGCAATACAGATACAAAGGACAACATAAATTCATTTTAATATGTACTCAGAACCTGAACAGGGCATGGATCTGAAAACTGGCGCTAGTGTTTGTCACATGAACTTTAAAAACCTTGGTTTAGATTCGGCTGACTTACTTAAACAAATGGAAAATTCCTTTATAACTCATGGCAGAAAATTAGAAATTAAACTGTTTGGAGTCACAACCCAAAAGCAGAAAGGGAAAAGATGTATTAAGCTATGGAGATTAATTCAGATCACATTTGAAGGTGTTTGAAAAGAAAGTAATTAAAGTTTTGAATATATTTTTTTGTTCTAGCTAATATGGTAATTTGTGGTTTCCTTGTTACATGTGGGACATCTTCCTGTGGTAAAAAGGAAGTTTTATCACAGAATTTATTTGAATTATCTAGATAGATTATGTATTCACATGTATAGCCATTTCAGCATTCTTAAGTGCATGTGGAAAAGCTGTACAGAGAAACCTAGCAAAAATAGAGGAAGAAGTCAAAAATTAAGAAAGCTCTTCATGTAATGTGATAGAACTTAAACTGTGAATTTTTAAGCCACCCAAATGAAGAGGCAGAATTATTATTCATTTTTTTCCCCTTATGCTTTTTCTGGTGACCTCTTCTATTTTTAACAATCTTGATTAACCTATTTATAGAACAGGAATATATGATTTCAGACACAATTAGAAGGTAATAGACTTGTTCCTGCCAGAAAAGTACTTTAAAAAAATCTCAAACCAAAACATTGACAAAATCTAACTGCAAGATACAAATATCCATGAATAATAGCATGAAATCTTAATTCTATTTAGATCTTCCAGCTGACTTGCATGGCCTTAAGTCACCGAAAAATAAAATACATCTTACAAACCAAAAAGATAACCCAACTTTTTTTTCAGCTTTCTTGAAGTGTGAGAGTTTAGAAACTCATACATGGATTAAAAGAAGTTGTCTTGGAACAATTTAGAAGAGGCTTTTTCTGTCCTGGGAATCTGTCCAAGTCTCTTTACCCTTGTAAATTCAGACTCCTATTATCCAATTTTTCACACAAAACGCTTGTTCTCAGACATGCAACCCATTTTTATATGACTTCCCGGTCATTTACATAGTTTTGCAATTGCAGATCTAATCCGGTCCCCTGAACTGTTCCTATACTCAGTTATTTGCCAGCTTCCATACTTTACTGTTTTACTTATACACACTGCTTATGCAGCTTTTTAGCTTCACTCAACACTATTAACATAAGGGCCTAATTCTCTGCAAGCTGTATCATTCTGGATTTTATTTACTTACCATTTAAAAAATAAAATGGAAACAAAACCAGCAGCCAAATCAAAAGGAGATTCAACCACAGATAGAATAAATTGTGTAAGATCTCTCTAACTTCCCTTCTGAATTAATGCAGGGCCTTGCATTCCATCTAGCCAATTTTCAAGCCCTTCATTCCTTCTGTTTTTCTTTTCCAAATAAAACAACCCTTTAGTAGCTGGTATTTTAATAAGCAACGCTGAGGTAGTTATAGAAGACAATACAATCACATCTCTGGCTTCTTTCAGATTAGATAAACAAAATCATTGAGTTTCTCACTCCCAAGCTATTTTTACAGCTCTCAGAGAAGGTAGTTGCTTCATACACTTCTGACAATCTTTAGATTCAGTCCCAAAAAAGTCAAAATATCTGTGACAGTCATCAATAAAATTCAGAATTGTGAAGAAACTCCCCAGTTAAGCCTCAGCTGCCCAGATGGCTGTTCATTGCAGAAGAATCACCTTGTTCAAACCATAATTATTATGGAAACGCCAAATTACATGCCAGCTTGAGAAAATGTGTATTCCTGTCCTATACCTTGCATGCAATTCTCGTCTGTATGAGATGAAGGTAAAACACACTGCAAAGTTTATTTCCCTCTTCTAGGCACTTTTCCCACTACAACTTCTTTACACACTTTTCCTTATAACATCTCCAGATACTCAATCTCCTTTAAGGTCTTCTGCTCTTCCAAAGGGAGAAACATCTCTAAGCCCAGCATACATTAAATCCCTACCCGTTGGCTTGAATTCATACAGAATCTAAGGACTCATTAGAGTGGCCACAAATAGATTTAAATACATTGAGAAAAGGGATAAAGGGAGAAGTTATAAAAAGAAGTGTTGTTCTTGGTTAAGTTTTTATATTCAGTATTCATGAGAATCCAATACAGTAAAATACTTGACTGTGATCTGTTTCATAAGTTTCTGTACTTTGCATGAGAATTTAGTGCTCCAACTGGAAAAGTGCACAGGATAAAAAACTTGCAAAAACTCCAAATTTGCCTGAATCATTTTGTGAGATTTATTATTATTTTACAACAAAAGTCTCAGCTCTGCATGACTTTCAAATACAGGATAGCAGTGCAATGAAAGGGGAAAACAGCTCTCAGGATCAGGAAGCAGTGACCGCAGTACTGCTAGCTCTTCCATTGTCATATGGCAAGTTAAGTCATTCAAAGGAGCTCAAAACCTAACTTTGGTCTATTTTAAATCTACCTGCTCTGCCCTTACTGCATGGAGAGCTGGTAGTGGATAATTGTGTGTAGAAATTATGGGCAGAAATGGGAATCTTTCTTTTATTTTAGATCTGAGAAGAATTACTAAGAAAGTTATTTTGCTGAAGAGAGGAGAACTATGTGGGTGTTTGCACATTGATCAGAAAAAGAAAAGATGTGATAAAAGTCATGGGAATTTATGTGAAAGCCTGTGCAGGGGAAATGTTATTCCATGTCTAAAATGAAGCTGTGAGGTAGTTAAATCTCTTACTAAATTTACCAAAGATTAAAAAAGGAAAATGCATGGTTGAACTGGTTAACTGAATGCAAGAGAAATAACTCACAGCTTCACATGTTTTCATTGTATTCTGGTGTTCACCCTTATATTTTCGCATGTAAGCATAATTTCTCCTTGTCATGGTCGTCCACTTATTCACACTGAAAATTAAAAAAAAAAAAAAAAA
>VZRL01003807.1:99768-194570 GCA_013397895.1 Origma solitaria
AAAAAAAAAAAAAAGCATGGAAAGAAACTATTTATAAACAGCTCTGCTGTACATAGCCATTATATAGGCATGTGTCTGGTTTCCCTGAAAGACTTTTTTTTCCAGAGTAACCTAAGAAAATAAGCATTCTGTTAAGCTGTATCTTAAATTAGTTAGGGAAACATATGGTGTGCCCTCCTATGGAGGCTATATTTTGGCTATAGCTTTCTGATCTAGGTTTTGGCATGAAATATCTGCCCAAGGACATACAAGGTCTTTACACAAAATATAACTTGTAATATACTATCAATAAGATTTACAGCTGTGGATGATTAGATATTAGGTTTATCAGGGTTGGGTTTTTTATAATTTGGAGAAATATTTTTCGTATGTAAAGCTCAAAGTAGAGTAACATCTGCGTTGGGGGAAGGATACATTTTTCTGAGTCAGTGTTGGTGGGAGATGAAGTACATAGGTGAGGTAAGTGGAAGTGGAGAGAACACAAGGCGTTCTAAAAAATATTCACACTTCATATATTATACCCTTTCATGTGAGCATGTTTACTTGTCTTTTCATACAGCTGTGAGTTGGTTCCAATGGCTTTCTGTAGCAAAACTGCTGCAATTGGGAAACATAGGTGCAGACACTTAAGTAGAGATGTTTGTTCATACTCCATTTCTTGCAAAAACCGCAGTATTATATTACCAGTTTACAGTTTTATATTTATATTTCTTTCTTTAAAGGAAATCCCAAGTTCTATATACCTTTTCTACTATGCTACAGCAATAAAATATCATAAGTGAATTATTTTTTACTTTTATTTTTTTCTAGCTGACATGGTGATGATCAGTCAAAAGTTAGACTCATGGTCTTAGAGGTCTTTTCCAACCTGGATGATTCTTTGATTCCATGATGTGCAACTTGCTCCACCCATTCTTTATTAAAGTGCATGAGGCAGCAAACATAATCTTCTGCTCAATTTCCAATTAGCCAGGGTGAGAGCATAACTCCTGCTGATTGCTATAGAAAGCAACTACAAACTGGAGCACGTTCCAGTCAGTACAGCTTGCTTCTCTGCTGATTTGTCAATGCCTCACTGTGCCAGTTGATTAAAAAAACCCACATTTTCAATACATCTATCAGAAAAAGGTATGGATAAATATGCACATTCCACAATGGGGCTGAGCGTTTTGTACACTAGCACTAATCTTAACAAAATCTTTAGAGTGGAATTAATGCAGATGTTAAAATGTTTCTATTAGGTGCTCCTTGATTTATCGCGTTACCAACTTTGCATCACGGTTGAGGCTGCCCCTGTAGCCAGACCATTCTTTCAGCAGTGCTTTAAAAGCAGCCATGGCATTTGAGAAATTGGAGAAACAGGAAGCAATAGCTCTAGATTTCACTTGGAAGTACCAACCTGACTTTTTCATTACTTTCTTGACATGAGAAGGAGCAAAACTTGCTTTTTCTAGAAAGACAGAGAACAAAGTCTCAAGTGCTAGTAGCAGTCAAATATTCTGAGCTAAAAAATCAGTTTTAACTATGAGAAGAGGCGATAACATCAGCTTACATGAACATTTGGATGCTCCTGTTTAATGCTTCAGTGCTATCTTAGTTTGTCAGTGCTTGTGTATCGTGCCCATTAACCCCTGTCAGAATAAGCAAAAAGCTTTGCCAACTGACTGAATTAAAAGGGAAACTTATATCTTCTGCTGCTTGGACGGTATATAAGCATATAATTACATACACATACACACCTACACATATATATTACATTTTTGCTGTTAACATTTGTTTGCCATTTTTACTTAAATTTGTGTGCAGTTTACTATAGTTTACCTTGAGATAACAGTCTGTTGAGACATCTCATACACTGAAATTGCTACTTGGCTTATACACTTTGCAGTTCTGTAATGCAATAATGCATCCCTTAAATCTCTTCAGCATTCCACCTTGGGGCTCAATCCACTTGAATTGCATGCAGAGCACTAATTGACATTGTCTGGTTTCATGACCCTGGTCAAATGTTTTACAATAATTACAGCAAACAACATAAACTTGCTGCATAAGCATAATCTGTGTCGGTGTCACGAAGACTGGCTGTTGCCTTTTAGAGTCTCTAGGACAATAGTGACAGATTTTTTTTTCAGTAACTGGTTTTCACTTGCAGCTGACCATCCTCCAGTGGTGTTAAAGCACTTTGTCTCTGCTTGATTTTGTTTCCTTTAGTGTACTGTAACTAATGATGTTTCTGCACTCATTTAGCATATGCAAATGAAAATGCATGTCTGAAAGTTGTTTGTAGTGACTGCTGCTATGCGGATAATTTCTGCACATAATTGGTATGTTTAATGTACCCCTGTGGCAGTCAGATCGGAGTTGCTTAGCAGTGGGCAGTGAACAAGATTCTTTTACATGGTAGTTTCTTAAACAATAGCTTTAAGTATTGTAGTTTAAATACGATACGTTTAAAGCTTGGAAAAGGCAGTTTGAAGTAATTTAATCACGTTGTGGCAGAAGGAGTAGACACCTTTCACTACCATAAAATGAATGCCAAGGCATTTTCTTTAGGTTTAAGAGCAGAAATCCAGTCGTGATGATGAATTCTTCACTAACTTTGTGAAACTTTTCTTAACAAATGAAAAGGACAGTAAAACAGATCCATGTTTAGTTTGAAAATCTACAGAACTGTATTTCATAACTGGCTTCTCCTGGTATGAATTCTTTTAGTATTTTGACTTTAAAGTTAGTAGTAAAAATATTTCAAAGCTTCTCAATTCTAAAAGTGTTTGTACAGTTCTACTTCATTAGGCATTTCATCAATAATTCATTTTCCAAGTAATTGTCCCAAGATTAATCAGAATAAATATTAAAGAGCATTTCAATAGGAAAGCCTGCTCTACATTGGGGGTGAATGCATTAGTCTTTTAAAAATATTCTGATTTACAATTGTCGTTTCTGTCCATAATAAGTTAAGCATAAGCACTACAGAGGATATAAGAAATGCTGTTGTTGGTTAGTTTATTTTGACTATACTACTACTAATAGAATGTATGTTCTACAGATGAATTTGTTTTTCTATAAATTGTCAACTGAACTAAGAAAGTTCTGCAGTACTACAATGTTGCAGTTCTTAAAAGGTATGTCAGGTCTTCCTTGCAATGTGCTTGGACATAAGTTGTAGTATAATAAACACATGTTTACTTAGATTACCATTACAAATTACTGGTGAAAATAAGTGCTCTCTCTGGCCTTGGGCAGGTACAGTGCTGGTAGTCTGTCTCTGTCCCCTTAAATTGTGCAGCATGTGCAGCAGAAACAGCAGTTAGATCCTGAACGAGCTCCGAAGTAATGAAACATTTCAGCAGCTGTTTTCCTGCTAATTTCATACAATGTTTAACTCTTCCTCAGCAGAAATTTAGAAATCTGAAGGAACTGGAACATAACTAATCAGATTTTACTAGAAAAACTCATGCCAAGGGAATGCTTTATTTCCTATCAAGACTTTGTATCAAGTAAACTCTAGGAGAAAAAAATTGCATAACGGTCAAGTAAAATTGCATAATGATCTAAGTTTCCAATCTAGTGCAGTTGCCATAAAGAAGAGTTTCTCCTCTCAGACATTTAGCCCATTAGCATTAGTACAAAGGATGAAATAACTTCCTCTCCATAGTAAAGCTACAGTCAATTGCAGAATATCTCCTCATTGTGGCATAACACATTAGAAAATGTGTCTGGGTCCTAAAACTTTTATGAAAATCACCGATAGATACATGCTGTGGAACACAAATAGTTTATCAAATTACTATAGTGGTTAGATAAAAGGGAAAACTAAACAATAAGTTTTACTGTAACTGGAAGGAGTATAGAACAGGTAGGTAACAGATGAAAAGGAAGTATACTTTCCTTTCTCAGTCTGCATCCTTCAATCTACAATTCTTCCTTCAACACACACTCCAAGGCTGATATTTCTTTAAATAACTTCAGCAGCATTGTACAGAAGAATGCCTTAACACATTAATTTGCCCCAATATGCACACATTCATGTTGCAATATTCAAGTTCAGTTAGATAATTAAACTTAGGGAAAGGTACCACATGTGAGGTAGACCATGGTCTTCTTGAATTCTACAGATGAGACAAGAAGGCACTGGCCTCAGAGCACCTAATCAGAATGATTTAGGCACTAAACTATATTGATATGGGTGGAAATAAAGGAGTAAAATTTGCTTTATAGGGGCATGAGATTTGTTATAGAGGAGACAAAGATTCAGACTCTTCCTGTCAACATCAAATATATAATACACACGCTCATCATAATGCTTGCGTATGGCTCTACAAGTCATTTTCTTTGTGCTCCACAGCTGTCACACTCTGCAGTCACACAGCTCTTTTTCCTTTCAAAACAGGCTTTTATCTGCCCCTAATACTTGCATTTTCCAACTGCCCTGTATTAACTTCAAGACCATCATTGCTTCTGCTACCATGTCTTTTGCTTCACTGCCTCATAGTCCTCTTTCCTAAGGAAACAATTCTGCCTGAGAGAAAAAAAAGTTACAGGACCACTAATGTCTGTCAAACAAGAACAAGCTTAGGTTAATTCATCTCCTAAATAACATTAATGAAGAAAAGAAATGGATGTCCTGAATTGCATCACTCAGTGAAACCCTACAAGAATGGAGCAGAGTGGTGTTGTAGATGGTGTTATTGCTTCTTTCTTATTTTTCAGATATGCAACAACAGCTAGCCTTATAAAGAGTGGAGTTGGGGTTTTGGGGGGTTTGTGTTGAGGTCTTTTGTTTGGTTGGTTGTTTTTTTTGAAACGGAAATCTTGAACAAACCGTACACCAGAGATCTAAGTCTTTTTGAACTGCACAAGGGAAGCCAAACAATTTTCTATGCAGCTCTTAACTATCTAAGAACTGGGATTTAAAAGGTATAACTGTTTTCCATATCTTATGTTTACAGTGTTACAGATACTGTTTGCAAGATGATATATGGGAAGATTACCCTTATTTGCCCTAGGTCCTTGCCATAGACGATTTACAAAGTAAAACCAAGCATACTCAGTCACCAGACAAAGTTTGACAATAGGAAGAAAGAAGTACAAACAAGATTTAGCCATATCTTGCTGGTTCCCATAGATGACAAACTGACCTCTATGACTTTGAAGTGTTAAGTTAGCTAGGAAACTTATCTATACCTTGTTCTTAACTCCAGTATTTTTATTTTAAATCCAGTTTCACACCTCATCTTTCTGCCACTGACCCATTAGCAAGATAACTTTGGTCTGGGGTACTGCACTACTGTCAATGCATCTCTATTTATCATTCAAAAAAAAACCAAGAACAGACACACAGTCACACAGTGCATCAACAGATTTGGAACTGCTTCTGCTTTCCTAGAATAAACTCAGCCTGCTTCTCATCTGAGGCACTCAACTGCTGATCAACTTAATGGTTTATGTTTCAGTCAGTAAATGCACCTTAGAGCAAGTTAGTTGCACTTCAGTATTCTTTTGGAAAGCATAATTCAATAATTATAAAATTAAGACAGCTACAGACATGCAATTTTTTGCCTCTTTGTAGGAAAACAGATGTTTCCTATTCTTTCAACAGTACAGTTTGTACCTTAGGACAGTTATAGGTTTCCTTACAACCTTCCACAATCTCATAAAAAGAATGTAATCCTCCTAAAGCAAAAGAAGTAATCTTTTTAAAAATTAAAAAAAAAAAAATTCAAAATAGAAATACTCCCACACATAGTAAAATAAAAGAAGTATAACAAACACCACTTGCAGTTACTTCAGTTGTTCAAGTTAATACAGAAAGGTACATTTTAAAGTGGAATTAAAATCTGTGTGGAAAGAAAAGCCTTTCTTTTCTTACAAAGTTTTATTTAAAGCGCCAGAAAAAACT
Source organism: Origma solitaria (assembly GCA_013397895.1). NCBI lineage: Eukaryota > Metazoa > Chordata > Aves > Passeriformes > Acanthizidae > Origma > Origma solitaria. The sequence continues at coordinate 105,668 of VZRL01003807.1, forward strand.
TATGCTTGTATATGCAAAGAGTTTGTGAGTGTACCTTATTTTTACAACATTTCTGCTCTGGAAAGGGCCTGGTTTAACTGTAGCATGGCAAAGCATCACAAGTGGCAGAGCAGATTGCTCTTCAAGAGAAGGCAGTCTGGGGATTAAGAGCAGCACAGCAGCAGAGGCAGGAACAGAGGGGCTGCTGGGCTTCCATCCATGAGCAAGATGGTGCAGAACAGGTCCAGCCACAGCAGAAAGGTGCAGTCTGTCCATGAGCACCAGGCACGGCCATACTCACCAGGCAGCAAAGCAAAACACAGCTCAGGAAAGGAAAAAACCTGAACTTAAGTGCAGCTTTTGGGTCAATACATAAATTACATGTGGGTGGGGACCCAAGGTGGGGCTGCTTGTGTCCGAAAGATCTTGACAAGTACTGAATAAGAGATGTAAGCAGTTGGGAAATACATTTCAAGGACAGTTGTACAGTTGACCCTGCTCGACCCTTTCCGAGTGGAAGAATGTAAAGGAAAACAGCTATATGCAGCTGTAATTTATCAGATAAAGAGGTAAACAGGCAGCCCACATACACAGTTACTACATAGGAGTTTGTATGGCTTTCAGGAAACAGAATTCACCATGCCATATACATCAAAGAATTTTACAGATCATCAGCAGCACAAGCTTAGTAAGTAGCACCTGTGTTTAGAAACACACCTTATAAATTAAATTATTTCCCAAATATAGATATGTTCTAATCTAATTTCTTAAATATCAAAATTGTGTGACTCAAGTGTCCACAGAGAATATATTTGCCAAATATTGATGGGCCAATATTTCTTGTACGCATCTAACATAAAACACCTGTCTCCTACAGAAGCAAATACCTAAAACCCAAAGAAATCAATAAACTTTATGCAATAACAAATAAAATGTGTGTGTACATACATACAATGCAGTAAAGTTATTGTACAAGACTCCTTTTTCCTTTATTTTTTGTGCAGCAATCTAATATTTGCAGGATTTATACTAACAATTTTGGGGGCTTTATTGATGCAGTTTCCAAAACATTGTTAATTTAGTAAGGCATCCTTCACACTTAGCAACTACCATCCCACATCTGGCCAATGTCACCATGTAGTGATCAGAATATCTATTAATTTTCACGAGAATCTGGTAGTGGACTTATGCAGGAGTCTTAGATTCATTGTGTTGCTCAAGCTCATTAAACTTTGGTGACTGACTTTAATCCCTTTTTCATATTGTTAGCACTTTCATCTCCCCAACAGTACTTGTGCAATATTGTAGGATGTTTAGGCCTGAAGGTGCTTGGGACATTAGGAAATGGTACTGGGTCAAGTTGTTTATTTATTTCATAAAATCAGAGTGCACCCTCCCAATCTAAGAAAACAAAGCAACCCAAACTACACAATAATATAACCTGTGATCTCTAATTTTCTATTCATTTGACTAGCTTTGAAAAAGACAACGATCAAGCATGTGATGCAAAAAAAATTCATGACCAGGAAATAAAATAATCCTTCCACATGGAGAACAGGGATTATTGTCCAATGTTATGTACAGGATATTTTCCTGCTCGACCACTATGGCATTGCTGAGTTTGTATAGTTGTCAATTCAAAATTTTCACTCAGGCAAATTCATTAATCATAATGTATGAAGAACCTCTGTGATATGAAACCTCAGGTTTTTTCCCCCATTCTAGCACACATGTGCATGTATGCAACACACACAGAGTATACTAAATATCTGTTTTCCTTCTTCTATGATGCACTTTTAGAGAAAAAATTCTGCAAAAAATTAGCCCCAAACTTGGAAATTATACCAAAGTTCAATTTTATGTTTTATTCGCTTCTATGTATAGTTTACTGCTGTGAGATTTGTTTCATCAATGCTAACTTAAGAGCAGTAAGGCTGATTTTGCTGCTCCTGTAACAAGTCATTGTAATTCCTCCACACAAGATGAGCTCAGCTTTGACAGGTGTATTTGATACTCCCTGGTGGTTCTCAGACTAATAAATACTTCAGCTTTCAGAGGCTACCTTCCCTTTGGTCTGTTTACAGAACTAGTCAACCATAAAAAGTGACATTAACCTTTATTTTAATTTCCCCTTGATGATACTGCATGAGACTTTCAGGAATTTACTGACAAGACCTGGAGTTAGTGTAACACTGCTCTGAGCTGATATGATATTGGCAACAGGATGACAGATGTGGTCAGTCACCAGCAACAGGAAGCAAAGTTGAATGGAATTACTCCTAGTGCAAATTTCACAATGCATATCTAGTTAAATGAAATTTGATATTTGATTTTAACAAGTTTGACTGTTAATAGTTTACATGAAGTTGGGGTGACTTCATCCCTATGCAGCTATCCCTGAGGTCGCTCTGGCGATGCAGGGATAACACCAAAAATGCTATCCAGAAATATTAATTCACTCCTTGAACATTTTATGCTATTTTAGCATAATGCTATGCCTGTACTGCACTATGTGTATGAAAGATGAAAGGCCTGAGATTCTTTAGTTAAGTCATCCCTCACTGTACCCTGACAATTGATAAATATGTATTTCAGACCTTTACTGGTTTTCAATAGGCATATGTGTGACAAGAGAAATAACTGATTTTTTAAAAAAACATAATCTTATGATAAACACTGAGACTGCAGGGCTGTGTAGAGGGAACCTTACAAGACAAGGGTCTGTCACCTGAAATGACTCTGCACTTCACAGTTCTACCTTACAAGCTCCCTTCTACTTTATTTGGACTGCTATATTTTCTGTAGTTGTTAAAGATTTGGAGTCCAGGACGTGACATTTCCACAGTACAAGCAGAACTCCATAGTTTATATTGATATTTCTTTAAAAATTAAAAAGAAATGCTAAAAGCATGGTAGAGCATGGCTTGGGGGTTTGAATACGTCACAATAAAATACTAAGTCAAATTATTTACAAAAATATCAATAGATGAATTCTAGAAAGAAAAGGTTTTTGTAAAATGTGAACAAAGGCAACAAATAGTTATGATGACAGTGGTAAAAATTACAGTTGAAATTTATAGATTTAGAAGCTATTAACGTTGGAGTAAGAAATAGGAACTCTCAAAAGTTTTCTTTGAAATCCTTGTCACTTTCACAAGATAAAGCATACAAATAAAAAGAAATAAACTGACAAAAATAATAGTAACAGCATTTAAGTCTTAACATACCAGTGATTTTTTCTGAGCTTCAGGCTCTAGCTCATTTTCTTCCTTTCTCCTAATGTGTTTAGGCTGTTCAATTCCTTTTCTACTTTGCCTACAGACATAGAGCAACCCAAGACATGGAGCCCTGAATTTGCTCTATCTGCCGCTGAGGAACTTGCCTTAAACCTTGTTCAGCTGCTGCTTAAGTCTTGTCTTCTGCCTGTACTTGTGAAGATTATTTCTGTTTCACCTACATAATTTCTGAATAAAGAGCAGTTACTAGGCCTGCAAAATTCACAGCGCCTGTGTGAAAATTCCCATAATGGTTTCTGAAAATGAAACTGTATTTTCATTTAAAATAGAGATGAATTCCCATTGACAGATTAACACAATCCCTCAGCAACCAACAGGTTACTAAAAGCATAGTAACCGAAGGGAACATAGGAAAATTATACCCCCAAATAATACTCTCATTAAAATATAATTATTTTAAATTTTCACTTAATAAAGCAATAGATTAAAATATTATTATATTTCACACTGTGGTCCATTTATGTCTCTCATCATCCAGAGAAAAAGAAATGAAGGGGTTTGTGTCTCTTTAAGCCATAGTTACTCAACGAGCCTTTGCTAGATTAAGGACACTGATAAATGAAGTTCCTAGTTGGATATACAATCTTACACAGATTTAATAGACTTTCAATAAGCATTTCCAAAGATGTCTAAGTCCTATCATATCCAATTGCTCTTAACCTTTTTAATGAAATCTTCCCAACTTTTCAGAACTCATCTCCCCAGATATAATGAAGCTGTCTAGGACAAAAGAAAATTAACATATCCACATATGCTTTATACTCAGTGAGAAAAGGATCAAGTTCCCCAGCTTTTCAATTAATCTCTTACTCCCTTTCCTATCCTCAAATCAAAACAAACTAGTTTGAAAGTTGTGTTGTGGTCTTCCTGTGTAGAGTATGATTTGAGATGTGAGTTACTCATAATATTTTTATAAGCCTTAATCAGGCATTAATACATTAACACAATAAAAATTAGTCTTCCCAGAGTTCTCTGAATAGCATTTACTGTTTTTTCTCTTTCTGGCAAATCATGTCATTCCTTCAGAAAATTATGTAATGACCAACCAAATTAAATGTGTATTATGCCAACAACAACTAGCAAATGTAGAACTCAGTTGATGATGCTGTTATCACACCCTTGCTGTTGTTACACCATTCATAAAAGGGTGGCTGTGGGAGCAGCTGAGCACTGATCTGTTTACAGTTCTGCACAACTCTTAACTGCATGGGCTGGTTTAGGCAATCTGCACACTGATTGCAGAAATACTGGCAGGTGGTTTGCCTGATTAAGCTGAGAGGTGTCATAGCCTTCATAAAGGGCTGTCAGACGCCTGAAACCAGAAATACCTTCAGAGCTGAATTTAGCAGAGTTAAAAAATCTTATGCTACCAGAACTGAAGTTAAAGTTTACTACTAGGCATTACATTTGGAAAGTAACAACATGATCATCTGGGGAATTGCACTGCTGTAATGCAGTCCCTTAGAGAACGGGACCATGCTTGTGATTAAACCACCTCATGTGTCCTATTCCTTTTTGGAAACTGTGTTAGAAATCATGAGGCATCTACCAAAGTCACACAGTTGGTTTGGATGACCATTAACTAACCTGATGCTGCCTTCCAGTTAAATTTTATGTGTGCTTTGATCTTGTTACCTGCTGATTCCAAAAGAGTTTTCTCTTAATGAATAGGGTGGTCTTGACCTTTCTCATTGAATTTAATATTATTATATTTTCTTTGAAAATAGATACAACTTCTGAAAACACATCCAGCGGTTGGAAATAGTAATCGTTAGGGAAATAATTCTCTTTTGTTAAGGTGAGACTTTAAGAGTGCTTTTGAATTAAATCTCAGCATTGTGATGCACCCTTTTTGAAAAAGGTAAGTAAGAATGGTAAAAATTGCCATGAAAAGATTGTTTAACCAGATTTTACAAACAACGATGCAGAGAGCTGGAAGACATTTAGTAAACGTTAAGACAATAGAAAGAAAAAAAAAAAACTTCAACTATTTCAGACTATACAAAACTTTTGAATATAGATAAATGCACTCTTCTTCAAGCTAAACTGCATTTACAGTAATGGTGTTTACTGTTTATGTCTCACCTTTAAAAATTGAATTAACTATTAAGAGGTGTTAAATCTGAAAGATTTAAATAGGTTACATATAATTTATAAAGACTTCTATAAAATCTGAGTCAACTTGAGTTAAATATTTGCTTGGAGGAGATTGTTGTATATACTTGTTTCCCTTGAAATGAAGACTATGCTACTGTACTTCCACAATGAATGAACATTTCACTTTTCCTCATTGTTTTTATTTTATTATTACTACTTTCTTAAATAAGCAGTTTGAGGTTATTCTATATTTTAATTCCCTTCACTGTTAAACCTTAATGTGATATTCTTAGGTTGAGTAGTTGATACATTTAATTGGTCCAAAATATGTAATGTTACAAGACACCTAACCAGATGAGCAAGAACTTAACCAAATTAAGTAATATGGACTTGTTGAAGTAGTTACTTTTTTTGTCAGAGTATGTGTGTGAGCAAGAGCCAGTAGTTAATAAGATACTTCTGGTTTTGGTATCCAGCCTCTAACACATCTCCTTCCTTGTGGGTTGAGTTTATTTCTTTGCTATTTTAATGATGAAGTTTGACACAATAGAAAATGTTCAAATCTTCCTAAATTTCCTAAAAACTGTAACAGCTCACCACTTTAATTTTTTGTATGCCAAGTTTCTGTGAGCCAAGATAAATGGGAATATATGGTCCTTGGCAGTAGACAAAAAGATTTGAAGTTGCTGTGAAGCTCTCTGAATGAGAGGCCAAACTATGTAACAATACATTGTAGAATCAAGTTAAATCAATCTGTTCATTTGGATTGCATCACTGTGACCATGAACGGTGTTTATGGATGAAATTTTCAAGGCTTTCTGTTACATACTGTGTGGTTTCGTCCTTCAAGTTTAGTTTATATTGCATGTAGGTAAAGCAAAGGTGAAAAGAGAATAGCTGTTTGCTCTCTTCTAGCATGTAAAGTGAGAAGCATCAAAAAACAAGCTTAAAACAAAGAAAGTGGTGTAACTTCCTTTACCAATGTAGGGTTCTACTACAAGGTAAAATAGTTTTAAAAAAGGACTGACAAACTCATAGAAAAAAAAAAAACCTAAAAAACAATTCATGTGGCATTTTTAAATATAGTGGTATGATTCGTGTTACAGGATGTCCATAGAGCAAGTTGGTGGTGGGCAGTAGAACAGCATATTGGGAAATAAATATGAAAATAATAGTAGATACTCTACTGTAAATATTCACAAATTGTCACAAGTACTCAGTAACATGGACTTTTGGTGTGGTCACATTTGCTGTGTACAGGACAGAACCAGGTATGTGTTTTAAAATGCATTATTTTTCTTCGTAAGTAAAAGACTACTTTATGCAAACCATATCTATTTTGTTGGCATTTGTCATCAGTCTGAGAAACAATGGTATAACTGGGCTAGCAGAAAGCTTTATATTTGATGTGTTGGTAGTAGACATGATTCTGTATTAACTTTGGCTATCTTTTGTGGAGCAAATACATAAAGAATAAAGGGGTTGATAGTATTTGATTATCTGTGAGATTTGAATAATTTTGAGATTGCTTTTACATATGTGTATTGTATATCTGCTTGGTTATAGGATATGCAACATCAAGATGTATCTCTCAAAATTTTTCCAATATTGAAAATAAAGAAAAATAGGAATATCTTGTGAAACTGCTTCCTGCTTGTGCTAAAAACTCTGGTGTGGCAGCGTGGACAGACACTTGCTGATCCTCCTCCTGAAAGAAAAAAAATAAAAACACAGAATCCCCTCTCCCCCAAAATTGTGTTTAGATTGATCTCCTGGTACAAGAGGAAAGCTGCATGCTGGGGGCCTGAATGGTGCAAATTAGGAGTCTGCATAAGAAAAAGGCATGGCGGCTTTGGTCTGGGTTTTTTAGGCTTCTTTTTGTGGGCTTTTTGGTGTTTTGTTTTGTTTTTTTGGTGGGTTATTTTTTTTGGTGTGGGTTTTCTTTTGTTTTGTTTGTTTGTTTTGTTTTAGTTTGGGGTTTTTTTGTTTTTTGGGGTAGTTGTCTGTTTTGGGTTTTTTGTTTGGTTGGGTTTTTCTTTTGTTTGTTGGTTTGTTTGCTTTTTCTAATTTTTTTTTATTTTTCTGAGGTCATAAGCATATGAATCCTACATGTCTGACATGTAAAGTCAAATGTATAAAGCATTCTCCAGTCCACTGACTTGATTTCAGGCAAGCTTATTTATTTATTGTTTTAACAGCTGCCTCAGAAACTTTTAGGCAACCTGAGACTGGGGTTTAAGCTCTGTTTTGTAAATCTGGGCTAAACATCCCGAAGCAGACAACATATGTTCTCAATATTCTGGATGTTCTGTGTTACTGTCTGCTTTGCTTGTATATACAGATCTTTGGGGAAAAAAAAGAAAAAAAATGACAAGTTGGTCATATGAAGGTTTTGCAAGCTGGCAAAGTTACACAGCCTAAATCAATTCTGTGCACTTATATAATTAACAAATTAAATCTATTTATATAGGTGCTCCTGTCATGACATTTTTCCACCTTACTCTATGCTAATAAAATTCCATTAAAAATTCTTGTGCTACACTTGAACAGGTATCTTGATGATTGAAAGAATGGTGCTTGGCTGTATTATATACTCTGTTTGCCATTTATATTGAGCTCCCTTTTCACTGTGGTCTATTATAAAGGTTTTTCTTTGTTTCAAACACTTTGCTTGGCTCTCTGATGGCTCTTACAAAAAACAAGACAACATTTTAGAATGAACAGCCAATTCATAGTGTAGAGGGCACTACATGGATTGAGGAGGGAATGGTAAGCCCCATAGTGCAGATGGTTTAGCCTTTGCAGTTTGGCCTTTACAGTCCTAAAATCTTTATTTTAGCTAAATGAGAATAGGCGTTCATAAATAGTCAGGTTGAATCCTGATTTTGATTGGACATACCATCTAGGCTTACTTTTTCAAATATACATCTGGTGTCCTAGAAATCTATGCTGTTGTTTTCAAAAAAGCCACGAAGAACCCACTAAACAGTCTGTCATTTTTCCTTGCATGTAAGGGAAGTGAGCTGCTCCTGCTTTATCATGCATAAATGCAACTAAAAGTACATTCAGAGCACTTGCAGCATCCTGCTCTCACCACATTATTCTTATTTGTTCCTTCGTCTGTAGAACTTGAGGCTTAAGTGGAGGACACAAGTGACAGATGGTGCAGGAGTGCAAAAGATGCCACTTACAAAATGTATCTGCCAGGCAGCAGGCAAGAGATGGGTTTGTAATGCCTGGTTTGTCTACATTATTTACATATCCTAACAATGTGCAGGACAGCTGGGGGCAACAGGAAACAGGGGTTTGAGAGTGCACTGCTCACATTGCTTCCTTCAGCACATTCCACTTGGGAAGAACAATGAAAGCCTTTTGGTAGATTTAGTAACTGACTTGCAAAAGAAAAATATCAAAACATGCTAGAGGTATGAGAAGACAGCCCTTAAAGAGGAAAGTGCAAAAATGTCTTTTATGTATTGTCTTACTGAACAGTGAAGGCTTAGAACTCTGTCGTGTTCATGGAGGGACCTGGTATTTGTGTTAAGAGATCAAAAGATTCAGATAACTGCAAAATGTTTCATATCCAACTTGGTGCAAGTTACTCTCTTGACAGGTCCAGTTGTAGTTCATGTAATGTATTCATCAATGCAGAATGAATTCTTTAAATAAATGTTTAAATAAAGAAGGTGGGCTTGATCCTGCATGGCTTTTAATAGCAATAATTCCCTCAGCTTCAGAGGTACTCGTCTAGTAGTTGTTCTGGTACTCAAGGCAGCAGACACAAGTCCTATGTCTTACGTATGGAACAGACAGAAGATGATTGATTGAAAACAACGCTTTTTAATATAATTCTTCTTGTAACAACATAGAGTTGGAATATTTTTTATTTTTTAAAAATTACTATGTATACTTAAGGAATCCTGCTTTCAAAGCACTTACTTTCCTGAACCTATGCTGATTATTAGTTTATCCTGGCAATTCTGTGATACGAGGGTCAACAATTTTATGTGCCATTATCAGTAGGTAGGAAGAATAAGAAATTTTTTTTTTTGTTTTAAAAATAGAAATGTTGCAATATGTAGAATTATGTGGAGTCCTGAGTTATCATAAAATCAGAGTGAATTGTGAAGTTAAAACATGAACCTACACCTCTGAGTAGAAGGAGATTTGGATTAGGCCAGCTTTCTTAAAAGTGCTTCTTCCTTTGATTATGGTTGTACTTAATGTTTAATATGTACATTCAGGTTATGTAGCTATTTGAACACTGACATGTGCATGCTGTGGCACTGCTTAAGACTCAAACCTGAGAAGGAATTTGGAATTATCCAGCCTTGTCTTGAACTCTGTCAGGCTTGGGGCTGTGACCACTTCCCTGGGGAGCTGTTCCAGTGCCCAATCACCCTCTGGGTGAAGAACCTTTTTCTAATATCCAACCTAAACCTCCTCTGACACAACTTCAGGCCATTCCCTTGTGCTCTGTCACTGAACACCAGCGAGAAAAGATCAATGCCTGCCCTTTCTCCTTCCCTCACAAGGAAGTTGTAACTGCAATGAGGTTTCCCCTCAGTTTCCTCTTCTCCAGGCTGAACAGACCAAGTGCCTTCAGCTGCTCCTCACACAGCTTCCCCTCAAGGCCTTCACCGTCTTTGTAGCTCTCCTTTGGAGCCTCTCTAAAAGTTAACTTATAAAATACTATAAACTAATAAAACCACTGAGGTTTGGGTTCTTGCAGTGATCACATATTTTTTTTTTTCTACTGCAGTGTACAAATGAAAGCCTGAAATCTTAAGGCTGACTGAAGGAAGTTAAATACTATGTTCTGGATCTGACTGGAAGCACATAATCTGAGTCTTAGTCTTCACCCTAAGTGATCAAAAGCTTTCATTAGATTTGTTTCCATGATGAATGGACTCACAAAGATAAAATTAAAAAACCCCAAATGATCTTCCTCTTCTATCTTTTCATACTTGATGCTCCCGTTGTGGCTGCTTTTATATTTTTAATTAATAAATTTTTGTAAATTAGATAAAACGTTTTTCCTACCCCTTGTTTTTCCTCTCTACAGGTATAGTCAACCAAATTTATCAACATATAAAATGTATAACAAGAAAATCACATATTTTGTCTGTATTTTATTTATTAGCTCTTCACCTAAACAGCTAATAGATTGTTTTTCTAAATACTAAAGGATTTAAATACAGCATAATGCTATGCATAAAACATTTTTTGAATATTTTTTCTTACTAAGATTCTGTAGAAGTCTATATAATCAACCACAGAATTGTAATCAAACCCAAGCCTTCTTAATCAAGTGGGAAGCTGTTTTCACATATCTAAAACCTTTACTGATCATCAGATTTTATTTATAATAATGGAGCTCCAGTCTGAACTTTTCCCTTGGGCTTTGCTATAATATAGTGATGTAGACAGAGATGTGATTTCTAAAGTTAGACTGGATAGACCACGCAAGATGACTTTGGGAGATATTTTTGCCTGTTAAATAGGCCAGCTGTTCCACAATTCATAAACTAGGAAGAATATAGAACTGATACATCAGTGAAAATAAAATTCTGAAAAGTGATTATGAAATTTTTTTTAAAAATTGACATTGATGTACACTTTTTAATTTCAGATGCCTCAAGTTCATTAATCCCTCAAAAATACTATTTTAGTACCAACTTACACAGTTTTTCTGGTATTTGCTTATCTAAAAGCTACTATTTAATATAGCTAATAATTTATCTCTCACTTACATCAGTGACATTCAAAACCAGGGGACTGGAACCCAAATCTCTTTATACCTTCTTAGTTATTTCAGGCTTATTCATCTGTGGTTTACTTGAGTTTCTACTGTAGTCTATCTAATGATGCATGAATGGCTCATGCCATTGGGGAAAAAAAAATCAATTTCTTTTGAAGAACTTCTTTATTCTTCCAGTTTCCAACACAGCTGATATGTCCAAGACTATTTTCTCTCTCTACAATAAGGTCTCAAACTGTGCCATGTTAGAGAATCAAGCTGGCACATCTGCAGTTGGGCACCATGAACAATAACACATTCACATCTGGATGTTTCTAGCTGCCAGACCAAGGAAATTAAACCAGTCTGGATCTAAAATTCAGTTTTCCTTTACCCTCTTTTGAAAATCCTTTCCCTTGAAAAATACTTAAATTTTTGTTGATTTAGGTGTAGGGTAAAGCAATGTCATCTCAGCAGCTCTATACTCTTTTTGCTCAGTTTTATTTTTATGTTTTGAATTTTGCTGAATAACCAGTTCTAAGCCTCAAAAGAAAACTCCATTGTAATCAATGCATTCCCTGAAATAGATTAGCTAAGCCATGCTAAATGTTCTTAATTTTAGCATGAAAACACAGACTGTATTTAATGCCTTTGAAACAGGCACTTGTTTCCTTTTAATGGAGTTAGACTGCCTTTGACTTAAAACTGCAAACCATAAGGAAAAAATGTCATCTCTTTCAGAAGGAATAGTTATGTTCAATTTGGATTTGACTGTTCAGGCTTTGAGCTGGTAAAAGTTCAGACAAACTCAGACACCATTTTAATTTCTTGCAACTATATGACCCCCATTTAGAGTAAAACGTTTCCTCCTCCAACATTTGTTTGGTTTCTATGTTGAAGAAGCCATGAAGAGTCAGATTTCATTTAACTCCCATCATTCATGTGTTTTTACACTCTCTTTCTTGCTCTCTTCCTTTTATTCAGCAACCCACTTGCATCCAGTCAGATGTAGTGCATCCTGTAGTGCACTGCTTGCTAGAGATCATACAGAGACAGATGTGCAATGCACAGAATGTATTTTTCTATTGAAATAGGTAAACCAGGTCATATGACCTCCTTATGACATGTGACTGGTCTTTCTACATTTTCAAAACTGCTCAATGCTTTTTTCTCAATCTAATCAGACTTGCTCACGAAAATGATAATCATTAATGGATATTATTTAAGAGAGCAAATAATTTGACTCCTGTAAAATTAAACCCCTAACCTTTCCAAACTACCTCAAATCAGTATACTTGGAGATGTGCAGAAAGCTCTGAAGTCAGCATTGCATTTTTTCACACCTTTTACTAAAGAGTAATCTATAATTTACCACTGTTAAATAGTCTAAATAAATATCACAGAACCACAGAATATTCTGAATTGAAAGGGACCCATAAGGATCATCAAGTCCAACTCTTAAGTGTATGGCCCAGACAGAGATCAAATCTGCAACCTGGGTATTATCAGCATCATGCTCTAACCAACCGAGCTAATGTCAGGATTGTTTTCCCACAAGTTTATGCTTATCTGTTACTGAGCTTTGTGATAAGGAGATTAAGTCATGACTCAAAGCAGGTTATATATTCTAACTCATAGTCAGAATCAGTAACTGAAAGATAAAATGCCTTAGGTTTTGTGTTTTTCACGCGTATTTTTTTTTGTGTGATATAGACAAAAATGTATTTTTATGTATTTCAGCACCTTCACCTTTGAAAAGGAATGTTGTTAAGCAAGATATTTTAAATTAACATCTAGATTTTACTTTCAAACACTCCACTATGCAATTTGGATTTTTAATGCTGTATTGCCTCACTATACAGAGTGGATAGACAGAGCAAAGGAAGTGCGGCAAAAGCAATCTCTGTCTATTGGATATTTAACAAAATTGTGTGTCTCTGTGTTCATAATATAGAGTGTCTTTTTGTAGAATTTCCTTTGACACATTTGCACTAATTGATGACAAATGAGAATCATGATTCAGTTTCAACAGTGCTTTAAAGTACTTTTCGTTTCACAAGAGCAAGTCAGATTTTAAGAATTAGTATGGAATATGAAAATACCATGTCTTCTGCAAAGCCATGATACTTTCTTTGTTTCTTTTTTCTTTTAAATTTTCTTGCTGTTGTTTTTATCATCATATTTATAGTGTGCTGCACAGTTTTTTCTAAAGGAAGAACTCTTCTTAAATCATGACTAACATTTCCAATCAGCCACTGGTGATAGATTCTAAATTACTAAAATAAAGTCAAGACTCAAATAAAGTCAAATAATATACATCAACACATGTATAATTAATTTTCTATGTAAGAATACAAAACAAAAATTCCAAAAGGCAAACCTTTGTCTTCTTCATTTTTGCTGCTTTGTATTCCAGTATGAGCTGTCATTTCCAAACAGCTGGAAAATTGAGGTCTACTACATTTAAGTTATTTACTAAGTTATTACCTTGATATAGGTATGTACTATATACACAGAGTAGATGTATAAGTTTAGAAGACATGAACGTATTTGAACAGATATTGTTAATAAAAAATGCACAGCAACTGCTTGACTTCATTTTTCAATCCTTCGAACAATTCATATGACTTAAAAGACTCAGAAGGCGTGAAATTTAAAAGATTTAATTTAACCATAAGCTACAGGCTTTGACTACACAGTTGCTAAGATCTCTTTTTCTGCATAATGTGCTAAGGATCTGTAACATGCACAAAAATGGGACATTTAAAAATAATTTGATACTGTTGAGCAACTTTTGTTCCTGAATAACTGGGTGCCATTATTTAATGGCAGAGGGGAAAGAGAGGAAATCGGACTCAAAGTATTTTAAACTTTTAATTACATATCTATTATTCTTCACTTTGGACAAATTTGTAATGTTTCTGGATACATGGCAGATCAATGGAGGCTCAGCAAGCTCTTTTCCTTGTGTTTAGTTCTTAAAAATATCTTTGTTTTAAATTCTTCATTTGCCTGTGATTAAAAAAAAAAAACTATGAGATGTATCATAGGAAGTATTTATCTCTGACAAAAAAATTACACTTTTGCCAAATCGATTGCAAACTATTTCTTAATTTTTCCAATGTCATCTCACCTTTTTAAATTAGTGACTTATAGCAATCATGATAACCCTCATCCAATGAAAGAAGGATAACCAAACTAAACATGTTAGAGAATGTATGCTTGATCTCCCTTTGGACAACTTTAGGGCTTGTAAAATTATTTTATATTATCAACTGTACTAACCTTTTTGGGTCAAATGTGAATGGATCATGAAAACCACTTAAGAGATGTTAAAACCGACTCCAAGTCTCCTTTACAGTTATTTTTTTTACAAAGATTCAGTCAATTGGCCATAGTATCTATCAAGAGAAAAACACAGTAATTGGAAAGGACATTCCTTTTGTGTTATGCAAGCAGTAGTGTGAAGTGGAATTCACTGTGAAATATATAATTAATCCAAAGAGTGGGATTTATTTTTTCTTAATATACTGTGCCACTTAGACCTAGGAATTGCTTTTTTTCTCTTCCTCTTGTTCATTATTCACACTAAAAATGGGTGGAAGTTAGTGATATGTTACTGGTAAGATGTTACTGATTTAAACATATGACATGGTTGTTAATAATTACATGACATGCAAACAAAGATGTGAAGTGTACTGCAAAGCCAGAAAAGAGCACTGCTGCTTGGCTGCTTCTTGCTTTTTTTTTAACCATACTGTCATTATTATCCTACTGAGATTAATACTTCAATAAACCATAAAGAAGATGCATATATATTGAAATCAATGACTACATTCTATGTGTCAGTTAGCTTCATGACAGTTCTTAAAAAAACCAAACTAACAAACAAACAAAAAGAAATCACGAAAAAAAACAAACCAAAAAAACCCAAAAACCCCAAAACCAAAAAACCAACAACAAAACCCAAAAACACTCCCCAAAAAACCCAAACAAACAAACAAACACAAAACCCCAAAAAAACCCCAAAAACACACCAAAAAACCAGACAAAACACAAAAGACCCCACCGAACCCAACCCAACCAAGAAAACATTTTTGGTGATTCTTTTATCATTAGTGGCTTTGTGCATAGCAGTTTTCTCGAGACAGAAAACTATTCTCAAATATTGAAAATTTAGCACTTAAACTAAGTGGCTACAGGCAGCATGAAAATTCTTCATTTTCTCACATTCATTTTGAGGAGTTCAGTGTTAAAAAAAGTACATATTTTTGTAGAAACAAACACACTGGCTCTTGGGCAGAGGAGGTCTAAAATCCTTTGAGAAAACTAGCCTAACTCTTCAGCCTAATTAAGACGTCATCCTTGTCAAAAACATTATGTATCTGCCTTTTGTCAGCCTTCAGCCTACTGTATTAAAAAAAAAGTAGGAAAAGAAAGAAAATCAAACATGAAAATTCACCAGTTAATACCCCCTGGACCAAATAGCACTCTTGGCAAAATGTTCTTGACATCAAAACAAGCTTGGAACTTTCTTCCAGACAAATAGACAAATCCACACTATTTGAGTCCCTCAGTGGCACGTGCCTTAGCAGAACCTTCGGCTTTACTCTCACCTGTATCATCCACTGCTTCAGAGGTGATACATGTCAACTTAGTAATAAAAACAAAGCAAAGAGTCAAAGAGTAGAGAGTTCAAACTTCTTCCTTTTTTCATTGCCCTCTGTAGTGAGAGTGCTTGAATTGTTCAAATCTTACAATTTACCCCCAGAATTCTGCTGCTGAAGATCTGCTGCCGCCTGGGCTCTAAATGAGCTATTTTAACACAAAAGTATTTCCACAGATACTTTCCTATGGCCATATCTATCCATGGTACAGGTAAGAACTTGCAATCAGCTTATCTTCAATTCAGACAACATCTCTTAACTTTAGGAAGTGAATTTTATGCAAATTGGCAATCCATTCTTATATTATCAAGATCCCTTAAATGTGATATATGGAAAATTATTCCTTGTAAACTGTATGCATATGGATTCTGATGTAATTTAATACTACAAATTCCGTGGTCTGTATAATATCACATGGAAATGAATTCCACAGTCTATTCATTGTTTGAAAATCAATTTGAAAGTAAATAAAAAACCTATTTTTATTCTTTTGTTTCTTCACAGATTTTTTTATCTTTCTTTCCCTTAATTAAATCCACTTCTGAGTAAACAAAATTTATCATTTGTGTGGGTCATTGAAAAATTATGTTTCACATGATTTTCCTAACATGTCATCAAAAATCTACCTTCTTCTTCCTTTCATTTTATCATATGACAAAAATTAAATACATAGCAATTTGATGTAATGACCTATCATATGCTTCTACAACAGACTTAAAACACACCAACAATCAAGGCTTTCACAATCTTTCCCTAACCTTAATATTCCTTCTTTTTGGTCTACACTTACAACTCAGTGTTGTGTGCTGAGAAGAATTTTTATTGTATTCTCATGCTGAATCTGTTTTTTTTTCCTGGATTGCCACAATAGTGAGAGATATTCACCTCTTTTTATCTATACCTGGAGAGCAATAATAAAATTTAATGAAAAGTATGATGAATGTTTGAGCATTAGGTGTGACAGGCCAAAGTTAATAAATGAGTGTTTTTTTTTGCAATCAGCTTTGACAAACATGTTTAAGCTGGCTGAAACACCTAAGATAGTTGCGTAGTTCATCTGCCTCAGAAACAGATGCTATATCAAAACCGAAATCAATTAATTAAGATTTGGCACAGAAATATTTCTAAATATTTAAAATTTAGAAGTGGATATTGAAAGTTCAAAATTTAGTAACACTGATTTAAAGAAACTGGGAGAAAGCTTGTTTTTTTCCTCTCAACTAAAAGAACAAAGTGGGGTTTTTTTTTCAAAATACTATGTCATCTGGTTTTGTATAGTAACAGCGTAATTTGCTTCTGAGCTGCAGGTATTATGCCTTTGTGGCAAAGTTTGCAAGTAGAAAGCCAATAAACAGATTCCAAACAGAGCCATTATTTCTACCTTCTTTACTGGACTGTTCCTCTTAATGATTGTGCTCTCTGCCCAGCAATGCCTAGCATCAGTTTTATCTTATTTATAGTAGAGGTAGTTAGCTTGGGACATGCTATAAACTACACCTCTTAAAGAAAAAAAAGACAACATAAAATATGTTATAGTAAATGAGATGTCTGAGGATTAAACAGAGGGAATGAGGAGACAGAGGGACTTCAAGCTTGTTTTTTTTGAAAATGATACTTGGTAATATATTTTCAGCTTTGAAGACAGTTCATTAGTTTTTTTTTTTATTGTTAACTTCCAGGCCTGAATAAGAACAAAAATCTGAAAGAGAAACACCTCCAAGAGCTGAAACTAAAGACAACCTCTGCCTAAAACTGAGGAAATGTTGGATCTCATGATGCTGAAAAAGTCTGTCCTGAAATAATTGATCACAAATCTTCTACCCTTATAAGTTTTTCTTATCATTGTATTCATTTTTGTTCCAATAATGCCAGATAGATGCTGCACATGCCTCATTCTCTGAAACTTACAAAGTTCTTTAAAATAATACCATCTCTAGAGATTTTATTAATGCATGGGCCAGAGAGAGTAAGATGAAACAAGGTTATAAAAAATCTGACTGTGAATTTTGGATTCTTTGTCCAGCTATGCCAATAAATCACTGTAAAAGTTACAAAAGTTATTTAGGTTAGAATCTTCCTTGGCAAATTTTAAGTAATTAATATTTAGCTTCTACTCCAGGTGAGTCTGTAGCCTTTCCTTCTAGTCAATAAGGATATATGGGTACATCCTAAAGACAATTTATTAATTATTCCTATGAATAATTTAATGAATATTTAATTCATTAAATATTCCTATGTAGCATGAAATCCTCTGTAGTTTCATGCGTTTCTGCCTTAAATATAGAATGAGTTTATCCACCCAGAAGTTATGCAACGCTAATTCTACCCATAAGCATACAGCGTCTCTATTTTCATCTATCTAAAAGGGGGCAAAATTAAGAAGAACCAAGCTTAGTATCCACTTTGGAAATATTTGGATGCGTCAATACGAATGTGCACTGTGGATTTCAAAGCCTTCAGCCTTTCTGTGTGAAAGAGGAATAGAGGTGCCTATCTGTGTCAGAATCGGCCCTGTGATCTAACCTGCCCTTTGCATTTCTCTACTTCAGATGTATAAGTACTTCAGAATCTAATTACTAAAACTTCTAATAAACAGGGCCTGGGACGTCCACAGAAGCCGACAAGTTTACTGCTGTATCCAAATGCTGTTTGGAAACCCTGTATTTTTGCATTTGCTTTGCTCCTGTTGAAATATGCTATTGTAAGTTTTCAACCCTTCTCTTATCTTGAACCAAATATAACATACTGTATTCTGCAGGTAATTGTAGTTCAAAGTTGCGAGCAGTATGTTATTTGCTGTAACTGCCAGGACTTATGTCCACATCTGTAACCAAAATCAATACTCATGCTTATCTATTCCTCTTTCCAAAGACCTCTTTATTTATAGGTGATAAAATTCAGCACTAGGTTTAAAAGGCCCTGAATCTCAAACTTAATTAAAGCGTCTGTTTATCACCAAACATAACAAGCCATAAATTATATAGATATTTCAGTTTATTTTGCACTACAAACATGTCACTTTGATCGATATGGATTTGGCTTCTCTTGTGTACAGGAACAGTCTTGAAAGTGACAGCTCACTTTTTTTTTCCAGTACAACAGTAGGAAAACTTGATGAATAATTGTCAAACATGATTGACTGGGGGGAGATTTTCAAAGGCACAGGTGCCTGATGCCTATTAGCTATCAGTGGAATGTAGGTGCCTGGCTCCTGTTTGTCTTTGAAAGTCTCCTTCCTAGATAAATCAAAAGTCTTAGACAGAGTTATTTATCTGAATTGGAAATGACCTTCTATATATTTAAAGGGGCATGAAATTTATGGAAAATAAAAAGTGATTGTGTAGCAGCTTTATCAGTTAAAAAAGTTAGGAATTCTGCTACAGATGTGGTAGGGGATTCCTACAGAAATTCAGAAAAGGATATAATAAGTTAGAGGAGGAAGATATGACTTACAGAGAAAGGATTTAGGCTCTAAATCAGTATAGAGGAAAACGAATTAAAGGAGTCAATTCACTTTTGCTAACCTGGAAATAGACGTTAAGAAAATTGAATAAGCTAAATAAAAAGAGAGCACAACCATATCCCGAAAAGGAGAGCAGTAAATTTCAGTTCCTTCAGAATCATCTTATTTTAATGTGGGGAGAGTAGGGTATTATTCTGGAAAAATATAAGTTCCTTCTTCTGTGAGTGTTGAGTGAATAGATTGTACTTTAAAAATTGAAGCAATTTATAGCATGTGCTTATAGAGTGACAGTAAACAGCCTTTACCTGCTCAAGAGGAATTACAGTGCAAGGCCTAGAATGGCCACTTTAACATCCTAATTGCTCACTTTTGTCTTTTCCTTTATTTACCATCTTATGACTGCAAGCATGAAGGACCTTGGGTTTCATACAGATGGGTTATTTTAAGAGATGTCATCTGGCACCTTGACATGACTGATAGTAGCTTTCATCCTACTTTAGTACTTTTAGTACATCTAAAAGGTTTGGATCAGGCTTCCTATTTGGTATGTGCTCCCTATTGAGACTGCGCAGCCCCGTTAGAAATCTCACCAAACTAGGTGTGAATCCAACAGATTAGAACCTAATGATGATGAGGAAATGTAGGAACACTTCATAAATCTTGCTGATTGAATGCAGTGAAAACAGTGCTCATTTAAATTCCTGGAAGCTTGGTATTTACTCTTCATCTCTGTTTACCTTTCTTCAGTCGATCTTTCTGGACATAACATCAGAGTTGATTTTTGTTCATAAAATGTATTGAGAAATGACTAAACAAGTGATAGCAGTTATTGTTTTTTTTAACCATATTTTTCTCTCAATTAAGAAATTTTAGCCAATCAACAAAAATAGAAACGGTTCCATGTAATTAGGCTCCCCATCCTTTCACTCTGAATAGAACAGACTGTAGTGCAGGAATAATCCATTGAATTATAATTATTTGAAAGTTATTTAAATTTGAAATTATTTAGGAATATTAAGATTAAAGAGATACATTTACAGAACTTTGGTTGTGCTCTTAAATAAGAAACAAATAGGGAAACATAGTGCTTAACTAACTGATTCACTTTATTAATTATGATTCATATGCCAGTTTTGAGCTTTGTGGGTTAATGGAGAGAGAAGCTTTAAATGAAATACTATGAGAAGAATTCCTATACTTCAGAGATTATTTTAATAACTTCTAAATTTGTATTTTTTCCTACTTAGAAAAGACCTTGTAAGTCTGTGTCTTACATCAGTCTTGTCATCAGTTGTTTTGATGGCATCAGATGTCACCAAAAGTAACCCCTAAGGAAGAAGAGCAAAAAAGTACAATATATTTCAATGAATTATGAACATTTACTACCTAAATACTTTTCAACATAATAATATTCAAATACTTAGGGTGTTCTCACTGATATACTTAAATACAGACTACTTACATTAAAATAAGGTAAAAAAGATCTTGCTTGTAGTACTGGGAACTGTTCTGCTTGACAGCCTTTTAAAGTTTCACTGCTGTAATTTTGGGTGGATTTGTCTTCCTCTTCATGGTGATCATGAAATATTTCTTCTCTTGTACTTCAGCTGGACTGTGAGCTAAAACAAATTAGCAGAGACATGGAGTTGTTTTGAGGATTTTTGAGTGTGTTCAGTGTCAGATAAAAGTTGTTAGGTAGCTGGATATGTGATGTGATGTTGAGTTGAGAAAGCTGTGTTCTGTGTCATCAGAGTTCCAAAGATGGCAAAAGTTATTTTGAGAGCTGTTTGCGCTGTAGAGAGTTTTATTCTCTTCCTAATAAGACAATATATGTGATAAATATTTATTTTTAAGTTTTTTTTTCAACATTCACTGGAGCATTTTAATTAGGTAAGTGATCCACAAGTTGCTCTTCAGCAGCATAAATTTCTTCCCTTTATTTTTTCATGATTACAGCACATCAAGTCTCTGAGTTCTGAACACCATCATAGTATCCACTATACATGCATAAAATCTAGACAATTTCTACCCTTCTGGTCTTACAACGCAGTATATGAAAGCAAAGTATAGAACTTTGAATAGATAAATGAGAAAGCAAAACATGGAATCAGTCTGTTCTGAGTACCACGCCGATGTCTTGACTGCTAAACCATGCTGTCTCTTGTATCTCAGCCTAAACATTTATTCTAAATTGAAACCATGTTTATTTAGAACTGCTCTGACATGCTTTCATTTCTAAATCAATTTTTCAAATATTAAAAAGCTTAACCACATGGAGGAGAGGGGGGAGGAGGAGGGAGAAATGAAAAACGAAACGAGAACAAACAACTGCTACGCTCTAAAATGCACCTGGGCCAAACAATGGTGATGGTGTGTGAACCAGCAGTATGTATGTCCTGATGAGTTTTCTTCTGTCTTTTTGTCTGTCTGCTCAAAGTGTCTTAAGTGCAAGAACTTATGTTAAGAAAGTAGCAATTATAACTCTTCATTTTTTTTTGTTTAACAGTAGGCAATCACTGGGTGTAAGCAATGGTCTAAGGCTTACAAAAGATGAAAGCTTGTTAGGGTAGATGGGTAAATTGTGCAGATCCTTATTTTATGCAGCTAATCAAACCTTATCTTTAAATTGTTTGTTTGTTATCGTTTTGCTGACGCTGACATCCCTTAGTAAAAATTTTTGTGTTTATGAGATAACACAGCTGCTAGGCAAATGGCAAAGATTTAAAAATGCTGTTGAGCTGAAATGAGGAAATCATATAACAATAGATCCTCGTGCTCACCCCACTGTGAAGTGTAATCCAAATATCAAGTTAAACCTTTTAGAGGCAGGGAGGGGGAAAACTACCACCAAACAAACAAAACCCCTCCTCTTCACTTTAATTTCCTTCTATTCTCACAAGAATATCGTCACATTTCTGTAAGTCTGAGACATGAGGTAAAGCTCTAGAAAAGGTTTCTTTTCAACTAAGCACAACCAGATTATCTTGAAATTGTTGAGCAATATGAGCATAACAAAGATTTCTTATTAATATACTGGAGTTTAGCAAAGGAGTAGGACTCACACCAAGAAGGAAGTTATTTTCTCACAGGAATATAAAGCTGACAGATAAACCAAACCTCCAAGGCCTTTTGGATATTTCATTCATCTGCACCTACATAAAGACCTGAATAACGGCTGCACCTTATCTGACTTTTCTTCTTATCCTCATTTATATTATATTCTGTTTCAATAGCCTTTGATTCTAATTTTCTGGTAGAATTTTACAATTTTTTTTTTTTTTTCATTTCTGAATTCTTTGCTCAGTAAACATCTGGGGGTTTTCTTTTTGTTTCTTTTTTATTTTTTTCTTTT
This sequence comes from Origma solitaria, assembly GCA_013397895.1. Classification (NCBI taxonomy): domain Eukaryota; kingdom Metazoa; phylum Chordata; class Aves; order Passeriformes; family Acanthizidae; genus Origma; species Origma solitaria. The sequence continues at coordinate 128,262 of VZRL01003807.1, forward strand.
CTCTGGTATGGCTCCTTGTTACTAATGAGTGAGACCTTACAATAGAAGGCTCAGAGGAGATGGCCATGGACAATGTGATTATGAAATTTGGGAAGGATGTGCAGAGTGACTGATCGTGGTTGTTGTAAGGGATGCTGAAGTCATAGCAAAGGAGACCAGAGGGGAGCCTTTGCTCTCTATGAATGTCTATACCACATGTTTGGTAACTGTTAATCCCTTCATTAATCAATAATATTTTAAAAAATATCTATCTATCTATCTATATATATATATATGTATAGATGTATATCTATATATATGTGACATAGAGAATTCAAACTGAGAAACAAACAAAAGGCCTGTGAGGAAAGCAATTGTCTTGGGCTGGTTTCAACCCATGTATCCTTTGAAGTGCCAGGGATGTCTGGTGTCTTGATGATGAGCTCAGGAAATTCTTGTGTTATTGTGATTCAAATGAATGCTACAATTGCTTCAGTCTGCTAAGCACAATTTGTACTTGCACTGTGATTCAAATCCATTCTTATATCTCTCTGTTAAATCAAAATCCCATGTAACTTAAAATAACTTGAAATAAGTAAATTCTGTGCTACACATTAATGTCCCATGTGTGGAGTATCTGAAGGAATCTGGTCAGTCCGGCACTCTTGCACCACCAACAGAGCAGAACATCCTCCCTGACCTACAGATTCCCAGAGTACATCTATTCTGTCAGCTCCTGCCCTCATCAGAAAACACTGAATCCTCTCTTGGCCCTGGACCTTCTTCCCTACTTGTATAAACAAATAGTACAGTGTTTTTAATGTGAAGTTCCTCACAAAACACACTCTTGTTGTGCTATTTCGGATGACTTCACTAAAGTGGCAGCTTGCATAAGCTAAGGAAGAAAAATTCAGCTTTTTTTTTACATGAAGTGGTTTCAAATTTGTGTGTGAAATCTTTCTAGCTCTTCATTTTCCATGACCCTTATTGATGAGTTTCAAGTCACCCTCTTATCCAGGCCTATGAAATGAAGGAAAGGTGTGGAACAAGTTGAATACCTTTGTCTTCCTTTCATGCAGAGTTTATATAGTGAAAAACAAAAAAAAGTTTTTAGAAGTAATTGAGTGAAATTAAAATCTGACAAACCTTTCATTGAAATAATTGCTAATACTGCCTTTGAGTGACAATGAACAACAGCAGCACAAGATCTGAGGGCCTTTCCAGAATTTACTTCCTTTGGCATTCCAAAGAAGATAAGCATTTGAATACTCAAGAGGTTTGGGCTTTAGGTGATAAATCTGCTCTTTGCTCTGATCACATGTGTTTCCTAGATCCTGCTCAGAAACCAGCCAAAAGAGATTTTTCTTTTTGCAACATATGGCTAGAAGTGAAGCATTCTGCCATACGAGGTTCTGGGGAAAAAGTTCATGGGCATGTTAAACCTCATTGGTTAAAGTGGTAGCATTCAAACGAGAGCAACTGAATTAAAGATGAAACTGCACCTTGCTCTGAGAGTCCTTTAACCACGGATTGCTGGAATGTGGTGAAACACTGTGGGAAGTATTGGTATATCCTCCTGCTGTTTCTACAGTCTTACAAAAACATCTTCTATTGTCCATTTTAAGAGACAAATCTCGAATTATCTTTCCCCTGACTGGCTCATTCATTCATCTGCTCTAATGTTTTTCACAAGGCACAGGAAAACAGTACTCTTAACTATTGCAAAGATGTCACCTTTGACATATAGTAGTGGAGGGGGTGGAGGGGGTGTCAGGCAAACTGCTTGAACTTACAGGATGAAACCTGCAGAGTCAGCAGGCTTTTATTCCTGCCTTCCCACTCTGTTTCCTCTATATCTACTAATAAGCATATAAAAAAGTCTTCAAACAACACTGCATAAACTCTGATTTATCTGCCCTGTGGGCAGGGTAGATGTGTGCTTAATTCCTAGAAATCTGTAGATGGCCTGCTACCATTAAAAAGAGGCCAAGGAGAAGTGGGAATGTAGATGGCAAAGACTCGCCTCCAATCACTTTTTCATCCAGTTCGTCTAAATGTTTTGACTTCACGAAAAAATATTTGATTATAAATCTGTGCTATTTATATGCAGAACCTAAACATGCCAATAACAAATAGCTGTCTGTGAAAACAGTAGATGACCCCTTAATACAAGTACCATGTGAAGGGTACTTAGTTTTATAGATGATTTGTTAGGTGAGAGGATAAAAGCACTGCATGAAATTCCTCAGTGATTTGAATTTGCAACAATATGTAGAAAGCCATATGGATGTTATTGTAGGGGGAGGTGGAAGAGTTTGGTATCCCTTTGAATTCCTAATGGCTCTTAGCATAAACTAGCCTGGGTCTACCGAAATAATACCACATTCGTGTGGGACCCAAAATTGATTACTCCTTTTTACTTGGCATTTGTCTGATCTGTATGACTGCTTCCACTGCCAAAATAACTATCAGGTGGTTCACTGAAAAAAATAAATTATTTTATGATATTTTCTCCAGCCCCTGAATGAGTAATCCTGGTGTAAAATTCTTAAATAATTATTTAGGGATATAGCTTGTGCTGCCCTGTAACATAAACTGATTCAGAACACTCATTCTCTGCATTTTCTTGTTGTCTTTAGCTGTTTAATGGCTCTTAGACTGTCACTGCAAAGAGAAAAACTAGAAAATTATTGAATGTTGAGATTGAGACAATAATGATGCCAACTATACCTCAGGGAAAATCCGTTTTCTGCATTTTCTAACCTCTGTCATGTGGTTTACGACTACTTAAACACAACTGTTCCTCTTTTAGACAAAATAAGACACATATTAGAAAGTCTGATGTTAGTGGAAATTTTTAAAAATTACCAGTGGTGATTCCAAAATTGATTGAAGGTCAAAAGTACATACAAATATGGGGAAAAAATCCATTATGAGATTAGTGTAGGAAAGATAGATAAATATTAAAAGGAATAGTTACACTTTCAAATACTAATTAACAGGGAGCATGTCCCTTTAAAATCTCAGTCTTGATGGACACTGTGTTGATAAAAAATTATAAAGTTATTCTATTGCTGTGCAAAACTGTTTCTTCGTGTCTGGCAGACAATACGTTGAATTCTCTTAATGTGTGTAAACATTCTAGGTGATAAACAAACAGCTTCATACATATGACATTATGGATTTGCATACAACATTTAACATTTTATATTGTGAAGAATTTTCAGTTTATTTATAAGGAAATGAGCCATATTCAACTGCATCTCAAAATTGCTATGGAAGAATTAGCAGACATGGTGAAAGGTAACAAGGAATTTCAGGCCAACTCTACAGATAAGGAGGGACTAAACTGATTAAGATTTATCACCCTCAAATAGAAAAAGGTGAAGAACAATATGAAAGAGACATATAAAGGGAGAAAGTTGTAGATAAGATGAACAAGGGAAATTATTCACTCTCACAACAGGAAAAGAAGGGAGCACAAACTGCTGTTACCTGACAGCAAATGAAAAATAAAACAAAGGAAGATGTTTTTCTTTCACGTATATGCATAGTTCAACTGTGGAACTCACTGAGAAAATATTGTGGATGTCTTGTATTACAAAAAATCTAATAATTAAAATTTGGATAAATTAATGAAAAACAATCCCAACCTTGGTTATATTAAATGGAATGACCCAGTTGAATCTTTCCTATACAGAAACACTCTAATAGTAAAATCTCTGTAGTGTGGGACTTTATGCCATGGAAGCATTACTCTTTCTTGCCCTATTTTTAGTGTCTTTCCTGGGCTTACATGCCTAGTTCCAGTGGACAGCAGCACTCAAGACTGAATTGATCTTTGAGGTGATCCTGTGTTCTTCTGTTCTGAAGGCAAAGATTTGAATCCCAGCTCTTTAGAGAATCTGCAGGAGGATAGATACACATGCAATGTGTTTTGTATTTTGATTTCAGACAGCACAGTAGACTGGGTTGTATCGGACTCAATTTGTCTGAGAGACACATTTTTTATAAATGGTTAATTGTGAATTTAAGTCTTTGAGATTTTAAAATGTAGTCCTCAATATCTTCAAGTTAGAGACAAAAAAATGGAAGTTGTTGATTTAAGGGAGGTGGTAGACCTCTAGGAAGGCCAAGTTAAAGTTACTGGAAAGCAGAAATTCATATCCCTCTCAAGAGACTAAATTGAAGAATAAGGATTTTCGCTTTGGTGTTCTGGGGTACCATAAAATAGCAGAGAAAAGAGTTAAAAGAATAACTTACTAATAGCTTAATAAATTTGTATCCATGGAATGGGACACCTTAGTGGAACTCCTCAGCTGTTACAATTCCCTCACTTAAAAATCTTGTTTTGTTGGCTATATTCAGTAGCTATAACTTCTTTTCTAGTCCACGTATTGATCATCTCTGCTTCTAAGTGCCTTAAAAGGATAAGAAAGTTCATTTTACTAATATTAGGTAGAAATCCTGAATTACAGGATTTTAATTATTTAAGGGGTTGAGCCATATCTCATATCTGTGAAGTTTCGCTATATACTTGTTGCAGCAGGTATAGATTAAGCTGCTTTGCTACAAGAAAATAAACCAATAGGTTTACATGGAAGGGTTTGACTATCACAGAGTTCAGGGAAAGAACTCACAAATTTTTTCAGCTTTCACCTCACTTACAGAATATTAATAAAAAACAAGAATATCCAGGCAAAATATTTACAGGTTTTTTTTGTTAATCCTGGATGTCTGTATTTCTTTGTACTCAAGCTAGGTTTACAAATGTTGCCATCTGATTTTCAGGAATGTTTGGTGCTTCGAAATTCTCTAACATAAAAATTGAACTCATGGATTCTCAGGCTCCTGAAGAGCTACATCAGTTGTAGTCAGAGGTTGAAATGTACATGCCTGGAATTCTTCTGGGCACAGACTTTTAAAAATATTTTCTCTGGTAGCAAAAGTTGTCAGAGCAAAAACATATGAGGGAAAAGGCAAACCAGGGGGGAACCTGATGGTCTATACCCATAAATGCAGGAACCTCACCATGGAGATGGACTCTCATACTCTCTACTTTTACAGCATTTGCACAAAATCTGGTCACTCTCAGCTCATACTTTTTGTTTTGCAGTGAACTGCTGCCACTGGTTGATCTTGACAAATCAGCTCATAAAAAGGATAGTCCTTTTAATGCACAGGGTACAGTGAGTCTGGCACGGTCAGGCACTCATTATTTGCACAGAAACACCTAAAATATTTTCTTGAGAAGGGAGACACCCTACTCTGTAAAACAGGCTAATCAGGGGCAGGTTTCATGTCTGTCTGCCAAGTTAGAAACAGAGCCTGGGAGTATACCACATACCTCTGATGCATTCTAGTGTGCACCTGGTGTTAGTTAATTGGGTGAAGATTTTTTGCCTGTGGGTGGAAAGGATTTAGTGACAGAAGGTTTTTCTATTCTCCCACTACCCCTAACCACAATGAGAAAGAGAACATGATTGACTGGCCTATTCTGCAAGGCTATCCGGTACAGGACTGGGGAATGCTCAAAGTTAAAAGGAGAGTTATTTGATTTACAAAAAAATAAATAAGCAGGTTCTAGGATACATAAGACAAATAGAATTCTTCTCCCAAGTAAACCTTAAATTCTCACTGACGTGGAAATGGAGAGTGGAGTAAGAAGATTCATTACAGTGATTTTATTGCTGATTTCTCCATCAAGGTGTTTGGAAATGGCTAAAACACAGTTGGTTTCTTTTCCACTGCATGTGCCTACACAGAGCAGAGGGACATGGCTACTGGAAAAAAGCACACTGGTTTCTGGCAAGGATAATGAGTAAATGACAGTGTAAGAACTCCCAGATTTAAAGTACACTAGAAATATTTAACAAATTCAGATTCACAGCAGCCATTTACTTTGGTTCTCTTTTACAAGAGAGAGAACGGAGCCACAGAGCTTTGAGGGTCAGATCCTGCACACTTCTCTGTGTTACGAAAGACCCTGTGCAGTGCAGAGGTTGTAAAGTTCTGTTCAGAGACCCATTGTGATTTACAGGTCAAAGACATGGAGTCACAAGGTAGGCAGCACAAATATGCTGCAGCTCCTATTCTACTGAAAGCTGTGACCAAGCTGAGGTACAGAATAATGTAACTTGTGATGTAAGGGTTACTCCTGCCTCATGCCACTTTGCCAAGCATGTTTATTCATGCTCATAAATAGTGGGAAGCAATCATTCTGAGTCCTCTTGCTGAAATCAAACTGTAAAGCAGTAAGTGATTCTGCACATTGTCAAAACATGAAAACCTTCTATTCCACAAGGTGGGAAAGCTTAGTGCTAGCAATGGAATTGCAATTTTACTAAATTGTCATTAATTGTCAAGCTCATCTGTGTACTAAGATGGAGGAATGTGCTGTGAGATGAGCCCGTAGAAAATTTCAGACTATTTTTTAAATTTTATTTTTTGATATTTCATGAACAAGTGGACTACAATTGCAAATAAAAGAGCTTGCTAATAACAAGTAACTGGGAGGACTGTAGGAGAGATTTAGAAGTAAACTGTAATGATTGGTGATACTGAATTAGGAGAAGCTGTGGACTCCCTCAGGTGTAGAGAGGCTTATAGGGAAATCTGGAGAGACGACAAAGTTGGGTAATTACCAACTGGATGAAATTGAACAGCAAGTTCTACATTCTTCCCTTGGGATATGGTAATCTTGCTTATACATACAAAGAAGGGGAAAAAAAGCTGGAAAGCAACCCTACAGAATGAGATCTGTGGTTTTGGGTTAATGGCAAGTTGGATGTAGCAAGGTGCTTCAGGAACAGCATCGCCAGCCAGTACCTCTCAACCTGAGATATTCTAGGATTGCCTGACTTCTGAAAGTGTGGAGACAGTCTCAGTAATTTTAACTGGTTGCCTAAGAGGTTCTAATTGGCCTGTGTTGCTATGAACTGCAAGTAAAAGTCATGTTTTCTCTTTTTTAAGATAAAAATAACTCAGACCCTACTGAAGGCAGCCCTGTTTGAAAAAACTACATTTATTTATGGAAGGAGGCACACAGATCAAATGCTAATTGAACAAAATAAGAAATTCAATTTCCTCTGAAAGCCATATATGCTTCTTCACTGTGAGAATTTGGTGTAGCTCATAGTCTTGTCCAAGTGAAGTTTCTTATATTTCTATATGATTTTTTTTTTTTCAGTTTGCTTTGATGCCTTTTTTTCTAGGAGGTGGAAAAGATATTAAACTCTTCAAAAATGAAGCTGTCAGGATCTTGTCAGAATGTTAAGGTGTGAAGGTTGTAACTATGCATGCTGTGATTTTAGACTGTGGTTTAGGAAGGCAGTTAAAGAGCAACCTAACTGAGTATCTGAGTCATCTCTTTGGAGTGACACATTTGAAAGAACTGACTCCTACATAATGTGTCCTTGTCACCGAACATGTTACGCATCATCTGAAATTAATCAACTTAAACTCTGTCTCCCTTCTCCAACCATTTGTTCTTCAGCCTATGAGAGAACTGGAATTTATGTTGGTTATCTGAAATATATATTTTACCAGTATGTGAAAAATAATAATTATCAGAATTTATTGTACAAAATTAAATGCAAGGAGTTAAGTCTCAGGATCTTTAAAATAGTTACCAAAGGGTGAAACCCAGTAAAGCCTACACATTGACAAGTTTTTCACAGCATCACAGCTCTCTGAAGTCTTCTATAACCTTCAAATGGGTAGGTGTGGGAGAACATAAAAAAATGTCACACTGTTCTGGTCACTCCCACCCATTTAGCAGTTTCTCTGCCCAAAGTGCCAGGCTGTAGGGACTCAGATTTGAGAGAGGAAACCTTTTTATTCAACTGCCTAGGTCTGGTTCTGCTTGCTAATTCTGCTCCAAGTCTCCCTATTTAAAGATTAGACTGGTGAAAGGAATGAAGTTTAACTTACTGTTCCTTCTGAAACAGTTATGGTTGTTAATATCCTTTTCCTGAGGACAATCAAGGGATTAGGAAAGTCATGTATACCTGAATTAGCAGCATTCAGCAACAGGAAAAAGAGTCAGGTGTTCAGGTGTCGGAGCAGTCGTTGGGAGATTTTCAAGCGAATTTCCAATCAGATTTGTTTTCAGTCCTGTCAGGTTGACAATCAGATGAACAAAGCTTCACTCCCACACTGGGCCTGACAGGAGCCCAGAGGATCTCTGCAATGTGTTGCAGCACTGGCAGCTCTCAGAATCTTATTACAGATTCCTAGTTTCTTTCTGATCTTTCAGAGGTGACTGGGATACTGAGTAATTTCAGCAGTGGTATGAGGACACTGAAAATAATTGTAGAAGGACAAAAAAAAAAGCCACTTTTTGAGGCAAGAGAAGACTAGTGTCACAACGCATTTTTGCCATGTCCCTACTTAAGGATGAAGTACTAGCAGTAGTCTGGGTATTATCAAATTATCTATCAAGATATTAGATATTAGGATTTGAGGGACCCCCTGCACTTTTGACATTGCAGGAATGAAGACAGAGAGGAAGCTATCTCAGTATTCTGATTCCACTGGAGCTGCATCTACTTCACACTTAGTCATTCACTACAACAAAAAAAGTCTAGCCCAGGAAAGAAAGAGTCCATTAAATATTTTGGAAAAGAAAGTGGTTGAATCAGGAATCCAGAAATAGGCCATGAGGCTTTGAGGGCAAGTTGCAGCGCTGAGATACTGAATTATAACTATTACAGTTGGAGAGTTGGATCGCAGGATACATCAGGTCCTTAAATGATGGATGTATTTGTGGAAATGGACAATCTGCAAACAGGAAGGGAGAGCAGATATTGAAAATATATTTTCTAGTGTCAGTGACTCACCTTCTCTATTAGGTAAAATTTTTCAGTTAAAAATCTGAACTTGGATTTGTTTTGGGGTGGTTTTTTGCATGAAAAATATGTTTCTTGTTTCTGTAAAAGTTGTGGTCTGTGTTCATGCACAGCCCCAGTAGCCTCAAGGTCATCTTGTAAACCTTGTTCAAATGGAGCCTAGCAGGACACTTTCCTGAAAATTCAAAATGCCATCTAGAGTTTCTGAGGAGGTATACTAGTATCATGTGACAAAATGAGAAATATTGAAAATGTCACCAATTAGAATTAAATTGTGAATTGATCTTTGGACTTTTATCATTCATATATAGAAAAATGTTACAAATTAGTATGACTAAGCAAATAGGTCCATTAGACAGAGTTTGGTTGTCTCTAGTAAATATTTAAAGTCAATTTTCTACTTTAGATCAAAAGGCGAAAGAGAAATAACTTGAGAATAGAAATAATATTATTTTTCCATCTTAAGCAGGTTAAAAGCTATTTTTAATACCAGACATACTGAGGCAAGATATGTTATTTTTGAACTTTGAAGTCATTCGGTTTTAATCTGTGACCTGATATTTTTATGAGGCATTGTTGAGCTTGGGGGAGGAGGGTTTCCTGTCTGACTGCAGCTAGCAACTTTGGCTTTCAAAAGGAGAGGTTCAGCTACAGTCATGCAAAAATTACAAAAATAAAAATGTAATGGAAAGCAGGAACTTGGAATTCTGCAAGAGCATGACCCTTTCACGCTTCCAAATCTTGCTTTTGCCTCATTTCTTCAATGTGTTAGATGTCATTTTCTGTTGATCATCATCAAGCATCATTTTGTCCCACAAACCTTTTGAAATAGCTCTCAACATCTGTCTGTTTTGTAAAACAGACTTTTTTTGGAGGGAAAAGAAGGTAGTGCATGGACATAAAATCATCCCTGATATATATGCCTGATATCCCTGGCATTAATACCTGAAATTTTTCCTGGTGTCAAACATCATCTGGCTTTGACCTACTGATTCCAAGTCAGAAGGCATTGTATCTTGTGTTTCTTAAGTACTAACTGCATAATCAACACCTCTGTCTGTACTGTTTCCTGTGGATTCCTTCCTGGCATTCAGCAGAGTCATCAGCTCTGCAAACCTGAAATTATCGGCAGTTGTAGCAATACCAAGTGGAAATGTAAGGACGGATGTGTTAGGTCATATTTCTCTCCTTCTGAGTTGCTAAGACCCCGAACTACCTCTGAAACTAGAATACACAATCATGTTTTTTCTTTATATCATCCATAGTTCAGCTGCTTAAGGAGACAGCATGATAACCTACAGGAAATATCTGTCACACATATTCCCAGTTATTTCCAAAAGATGCAGAAGAGAGTTAGGGAAGAAACGAGAGCAAGCAATGTGCAAGTATTTAGAGAAACAAGAAACATCATGAAATGTTGATGAAGCAGTTGAAATATCCCCAGTGCAATAGATGAGCTCAGTAATAAGGGTAGTAATTCCTTGAATGCTGCACAAAGTTAGCACTTTTCAATGTGTTGTTCTTTGACTACACGTGGGAAATAAAGTAGTTTAATAATTAGAACAAGGGGTTCATTCTGGATTTCAGAGCTGTTTCTGAATTCACATTGATTCATTAGTCTGTAAAAAAAAGATCTTTCCACTTACCTTTGTGCAATGGGCTTAAGGGGCCCTGCTACTGGATATGTTAAATGACTAAAGTTCTAGAAGGAAAGATGTTATAGAAGTATAAAGTGATTTTAGTTATGAGCTCAAGAACACTGCTCTTAACAAGTTGTAATGCCAACAGTCATATAAGCTCTTCTCATCTCCCTTGTTTCTTATAAAACTCTACTTCCTATGGTAAGAGTTATTTCTTAGGATGTTATTCTCTATATAACATTATATATTCAACTTCCTGAGGAGAAAAAAAGAAGGGCAGGGGAAGAAAGGAGGGGGGGAAAGAAAAAAATGTAGGCATTTCTTTCTCACTCTTTTCAGAAAATAACACAGTACCTAAGTTAAGATGTATCTTGACAAGACTTGTGAAGAATCATTAAGGAATGAAAGAAAAGAAACAAAAGAACGCTCAGGAAATCATGCGGTAACTTTCACTGGTTATCATCAAAAACATAAAAGCTACTTCCTTTATAAAGTTTTTCAAGTCCTGGATAAGATTTGCACTTTGGGTTTTCTGAAGAGTTGTGATTTCGGTTGACTGAGTTTATGAATTCCTTCCCCACTGTTCAGTACAGCTTTTAGATGCAAATAGGACAATAAAACACAGCATTGCAGGAGAGAACAGAACATCATCCTTTTGGCTCTATAGCTGTTACCTTCAAATTTCCTCAGACAGACAAATAGTATTTGTAGTTCTCAGGTCCAAATATCATTTGATATGTGAAGGCAAAAAGTACTATGAAATTAGTCCCTCTCACCTTGAGTAAACAGCTTGATTTTTTTAGATATAACCACTTGAAATTTCATGTTTGTCATCAGATGGTTTGAAAAGTGTGATTAAGGGACTGTTAAGAGTGAGTTTCTCCAAGTTTAGTGGGGATGATGAAGAAAAACATGTCTTTTCCTGAATAGGAATATAACAGGCTAAAAATTCTCTATCCGAAATCCAAAAGGTTATTTTGAGCAGTATTTATCACTCATGATATATTGAGTGATTTGTCTCATGCAAATATAAGGGAAAAGAAGGTGAGGTAAGTAACTCGTTAGGTCTTTCAAATATAAAAAAAATCTTAGTGATGTTAATGAAAGGTACTGAGTTGGTGATCTAGACACTGATTACTGGTGCTGTTTTTACCTTAGGCTGTTAAACTACAGGCCATGTTTTATCCTTTCTGTTCAGTTTTACCTCATTTTCTTCAACATCATTTCAAATCATTGCCTAAAGAAGCAGGTTTATGGGTGACAATGGCTTTTTATTTCCATGATTTGTTATACATTTGACCTCTGTAGAAGATGCATTGGGGTTTAATTCTGCTGTGGGTGTTTACTTACTAGGAACTCAGAGTGAGGTGCATACAACTAAGTTTACATAAGCGGAACGGTCATTAGGAAATAATGACTTTCAGTCAGTACTATTTGAGACTGAATTTGAAGCACCATCTTTAGGGTCAAAGGCTTTGACTCGTGTTTCCTTCTCCTCTCCTTAGCAATTTGCCAGACTTTTATCTTGTTATCAGCAGCTGTTCAGACAAGGATATGAAGACACGAATTTATTTCCTTGAAAGAATCGACAAGAAGCATTGTGAGATGGTGTTTCCTTGAGATGGGTTTGAAAAGGTAGCAAAATAATATTTTGCAAGTTTTTTTGTTGGTTTGAACTTAATAGTGATTAAAATAATAATGAGTTCCTGCATATAGAGTTCTTGTATTTAATGAGCATGAAGGGTGTGAAATCAACTGTGGGAAACAAGTCCCTTCCATGTATTAATGAACAGCAGCAAAAAAAGAATTATCTGATACTGCTCTATTCATGCAACTCAGTTTTATCACTGTCAGAAAAAGACTATGAATCCCTGAAGTCTTCCTGACAACACCAGCAAATTATTATGATATGTTCTTTGTCATTTTGTGCTTTTTAGTATTACTTTTGTGTAAGTGGAAAATTATTGAAATAATTTTTCCTTTGCTGAAATAAAGCAGGGAAAATAATATTAGTGCTGAAACGAAATCATAAATTGTTTCTAATTGTTAGTCTTGTTCTATTTTTATCTTAGAAGACAAGAGTTCAATGAACCACTGATCAGACATATCAGCAATATCTCATGAACTTGAAAGTTGCTTTTCTTGAAAGGAATAGTGGCAGTCTCATTGCCTGCATCAGGGTTCATATTTTCTCTCTAACGTGAAAGGATTTTAAAGAAATATTGAAATTTTAAAGAAATATGGTTTTCCAGTGAGGCCAAAATAAATCACTTCAGAATGTCAGGCATAGCCTGCTTATCTAGTGTGTAGATCCTAAATTACTGCTCTAAATTAATGAAGAAAAGACCTAATTTACAAAATCTTATGCTGTACGGCACATGAGCTAAATCATTGCAGACCAAACCTAGGATAGACTGAAACTATGATTTCATTATTTTTATACAAATCATTGCGTATACTAGAAAATGTCTATGTGCCTTTATTTCAAAGTTAGCAGAAGCAGTGATCTTAAAGTGGAAATACGATACGTAATTTTATTAGATGATGCCACTAACAGAAGAACTCTAAGTTCCAGTATGCAGGTGGTTCCTCACCTTCTAAAACTGTCTGAAAATCACGTTCTTCTCTATTTCCCTGTGCTTACTATTCATCCCGTTTCCTTGCACAATCCTTGCTTCTTTGTACCATGTGCACACCCACAACGGTAGCATGGGTCCAGCATCAGCTCTTTAATCTCTCTTTGACATGTGTTCTAGGTTTTTGAAGTAGCTTTGCTCTGAAAAGTTAAAACAAACTGAAATATTCAACGGATTCAAAGAATATATGTTTTCATTGAAGATGGTGCTTTTTAGAAATGGGTAAGAAGTACATGAGCATTCAATGATATACCCTTTCAACATGATGTTTCCAGTCTACTTTGTAAAGAAGGTGTCCACAATACTCTGGGTAAAATTATGAGCACAAATACCTAAACTTTACAATTTATACTTGCTCATTCAGCCCTTGATACACTAGGATTGAATGGCTGACTGAAAACATGTGAGTCAAGAGTACAGCTCCTATTTGATCTGGGAACATTTTAGCTGGCAGTAACATTAACAAAATTAGGCCAGAAACATTGAAGCAAATTAAAGAAAGCATGATCAAAACTTACAGAACTTTGTGTCTAAACAAAGTGCGGAACTAACTTGAATTTAAAAATCTAATAGCTTTCATTGTGGACAATTTTGTTGATTTCCAAGTGCATAGAAAATCTTTAATTCTATAATTGTGAAAGAAGAAGTATTTTAATAGTCCCAGGAGTTTAGGATGAAAGGGGGCTGCACCTTCCTAAACCCCAAGGAAAAAACCCCGTGGGTGCTTGTCCCAGTAGACTCTCTCCCTTTATTCGAATAAAATTGCAGGACTCCTCTGTCTCCTTTATGGACACTGGCTTTTCATAGTGTGATTTTCCTTACAGTTTTAGTCATAGAGACTTAGTTTGCTTTGCTATTCTGAGTTTAAACTGGTTTGTAGCAGCATCCTCCTTAGGCTCACATCCAGAAGGCAATAGTTTTGCTTACCGATCGATCAATTAATGTTGGATTCATTTTAGCAGACTCCATTAGCAAAAGTTACTTGCTGTGTTTCTAAGTCCCAGAACATGGGAGAACAGTCTTTTTAAACTTGACATGTAAATTGCAGCATAGAGAAATGACTACTGACTGCATTTATTACCCACGTTATTGGCCAATTTGTCAGCTGCTGCTGAAACCACTTGCTTGCTCTGCCAGACAAAGAAAACATCCTACAACAGGAGTAGAGAGGTAAGCTCTGAAAAATCAGTTTCTGATGTACCTCTACAGCACCAAGTGATGAGACAAGGAAGGGACAGGAAGGTAGCAATATCAAAGTATGAATGTATTAACAATTTATTTATCTTTCCTTCTCCCACCTCCTGTGTATGCATGTGCGTTCCTTTGTTGAATAATTTGTTTCAGGTAGCTCAGTTTGCAGACAGGTGCAGATCGAGGTGCAGATTGAGCTCCAGGTGGGAGTCTGAGACAAGAGGTTGTGAGTTGCCAACCTTTGGACAGCCTTTGGACAAAGGTCCAGCCAGGTGAATGGACACTGGGAGACACAGAAGGAGCCAAAGACTCGGGAGGAGGAGGTATAAAGATTTGTGCAGGCTTGGGCTGTGAGGGGATAAAATTCCATGGAATCTTTATTTGGGGTCCTCCTTGGAGGTACCAGTTCAAGCTATTTCTGTGTTACTGTGTTGTGAATAAATTGCTTTATGGAACGAGACATCTGAGACTGCTGTGGGAAGCCTGGAGTGGGGCCAGTGAGGAGACCTGGTCTGAGTGTGTGAGTGGGGTATGCAGGGAGCCATGTGGGGACCCATTGGATCACTGGACCTGCCCACGAAGTGAAGAGGCTTTGGTGCTCACACTCAAAGCCTCTGGTGTCGAGAGTATGACAGCCAGAGAATCCCGTGAATAGTCAGACTGCAAAGTTTCCTTAACAGGAGCCAAATGCAACGCATGTTCAAGTACTCTTCTCTCAACGTCTGAAAAAGAGAATTATTAGTGCAGAAAGGTAATTTACCACTCACTGTTTTCTACCAAAACGGCTACTCAGGTGAGCAGGTGTCAACTCAACAGCTGATGAGATTTTAAAAAACCCCTCCAAGTAACTCAATAGCAGCAGTTAAACCTCAGCTATGTCTCTGGCCTCTCATACTAGCAGGGCTTGTTTCTATGAAGAAGGCTGTTCACTTGCTTGCTGTTTTATCTGGCACTTGTCCATGCACAAAAATCAATCTCCAATTCCTTTTAATGTTTAGCACTAAATCCAGAAAGCAAAACAAAGCATATGAGTCTTGCATTTATTATAGCAGCCTCTTGTGTTTGGCTTCAGGGCAGCCTTCTAATCAAGGGAATGAATAAACAGTCATTGACTCACTTTCAGGGAATATGGGAGACAACTCAATCTTTCTGAAGGCCAGCACAGAGAAGGGGCCCCCAAATCATAAATCAAAACACTATCACCCCGTTAATTTAGCCTGGCAATTATTAAGATGTTAAAGCATTTGTACTACTATGTTTATTGATGGAGGCTGAGGGACAAAAGCAAACTTGCTTTAAATCTCTGCCTTCATGGAAAATGGAAGTATCTTATAACCAATATAACTTTTACAAAGACAGTTTTTTTGGCTTTAAAAAAAAAAATGTCTGATTGGGCCCTCTTCCTCTAAAAGCTGTAGACATATGAGCTTGTTAATGAACCTATACATATGTTTTTTTCTGCATGCAAATTGTCATAAACAGGCATAAAAAATGCTTTATAAGACAATGACATTTCATACCCACCACCTTCTGTGGAGCAGATTCCCAGGATAGTTACAGAATTATATTTTCTCTTGTTCTTACTTTGGTTCTATGGCTCTTAACTAGTGCGATCCCTTCAAAGTGAGTAGGAGATTTCCCACAGAGTTTCCTTCACACTGCTCCAAGGACGTACGAGTGTGATCACAAAAGACTCTGACCACTAGTCCAGGATATAAAAGCTGAATGATGTCATATTCAATTGTTCTTTTGACCAGTATTTGCTAAATGAGAAGTGGGGCATGTTCCAGGTATATACAAAGAATGTGAGAAACCTTTAGACTCTTATTTTGGTTTTAAGTGCTAGTTTGTATTCTTCATGGTTTCAGGATCTCCTGAAGGATCTATTTGATGAGAAGAAATGTAACCATTTTTTTCTCTTCACTGCTGTTAAATATCACAATTTTCAAGGTCTTCTTTAGGGTGGTTATTTTTTGTATGTGAGGTTGGAAATGAGCTTAAAATGAAAAAAAAACAACTTATTTTAGTCTTCATATTTTGAAAATTTTCTAAAACATTAAATGATGAATTTTTGAAGTTTCACCTGAACTTTTATTAAAAAAAAAATCTTATAATATAATGTCCCTTTACTATGTGATCTGCAATAACACAGATAATGATCTATTCCCAACAAAAACACCATCATTTCTTCACAGTTGTGCCAATTTTGGTTATTGCAAAAGCACATCAGACAACCCAGACAATACTAAAATATTGTAGTTGATAAAGATATGTGCATTACTTTCTCCTGATTAGATGAAAACTTGGGTTTCAATCCATACAGAAAATGGAAAGATGAAAAGCTAAATGTCACAGAGAATAGTGGAAGATCAGCAATCCCAGATGGCTCATCAAGATAAGCAGATAATGAAGCACATGGTTTCAGGCAACAGCAACTTTTTATTTACTTGCTCAAAGGAGGAAGATAATATTTCAAAATATTTTCAATTTTTGGATTTTGATATAATATTTTTAGTGTTTAGCTGTCTGAATTTGTTAGTCTTGAAAAATTAAAACAATTTGATCAAGGTGATCACTATAAAGAATGGTTAGAACCTAACAAAATGCACATTCATCCAACTATTCAGTCTCTCTGGAAATCCTAATTTTTTGTAATGCAATAGAATTCGGTATCATTGCTTTTTCAAAATATTCTTCCTGTTTGCCGCAGATTTGTCGTATTTGTACACATGTACATGTGTACATTTGTACATTTGTACACATATCAATTGTGTACAATTTTCTTTTATTTCTTGCTACTTGTTTGCTTTCCTTTTTCTTGCTTTCTTTTGTTTACTTTAATTTTCATTTCTTTTCATTCTCTTCCTCACTCCCTCCCTCCTCCTCTGTCTCTTACTCTCTCTCTCCTCTTTTTTCTCTCTTTTTCTTTCTTATGCTTTTTAAAGTTGGAATAAAACTGAACCCCAGCTGAGACTTTTCAAATACATCTTCTTAAGATGAAAATATCCTGGCCTTTTCCACTGTCTATCCTATTTAGTTATAAAAAGATGAAGCAACTAAATGGCACAATTAATATTTCAAATATGTCACATAATTACAGTTGTCCCAAAAATAGATTCTTTTATTTTAAATTCCAGAAGCTATAATCATAGCTAGTTTCTCAATTTATATAAAAAAATTCCTTTATTTTAAATTATACAGAAAACATGAATCAAAGCAAGATAATTAAAAAGGGAGAAAAAAAGAAGGGGGGAAAAAAAAGATGGAACATACCTGTTTAGCAGAATTTATAGTTCAACTCTCGTGGCTGTACCAATCACTTAGAACGTTAATTTGTCTTTTAAAGGATTAATGTGTTTAATTAAGTTTATGAAGCAATGCCTTAAAGGCTAAGTCTGTATCTGCCAGAATAATAAATTCTTTGGAAAAAAAAAAACCAACAACATAGCTTCACCCTAAACCAGTTTTGGTGTCCTTTTTCACACAATAAAACCTTCTGAGTTAGTTTCAGGGTAGCAGATGGTTCCCTCCATTATATTTGTTCTTTATTCTATATTCAGATTATGTTTATGAAGAAAATACTCAAACTTTACTAATGTTCTCTGTAATATGTACATTCCTCTCTAACTCTTGAAATCAGAATAAATATAGTAACTGTAAATGATGAAAATGTAACATCATCTATTGTTGGATCTGCCAGTGGTTTACTTGACAGGCCTTTTCTTTGTACAAATATGAAGAAAATTCTTTTGTCTATATTGGTAATAGAGCTTTATGAAGGATTCTCAACCTCATAACTTGTATGGAAAAAATTGTGAGGAAATGCTGTCACTGTTGCCTCCAAATTTTGAAATCAGCTTGACTCTTAAACATCTTGAGTGTGTATATTTTCAGCTTGACCTTAATGTTATTAAATTCCTCTATGTAACAATCTACTAAGTGCAAACATCTTGAAAGAATTGACTTCAGGCCTAGAAGACCTTCTCTGACAGTCACACACCTTTTCTGTTATGTTTTTTAAGCTGTAGTTCAGGCAATTAAATTCACTGGCAATTGTCCCACTACTCTTCTGCTGATTTCCAAAGAGCAAACTTCACAAAATGTTAGAGAAACAGGTTTTCTGGTATCACATATTTATGTCTTTAATTTCTGCTACTAATTAGCAGTACAGACAGGAAAATGTAGCTTATAAGGCTTGCTATCTGCAGGTGATATTAAAATTATATGAATTTTCTGCGTGTGAAAGTAGTTGAAAGGAACTGAATTTCTACATGTTACTGTTTTTTTTTTAAATGTGTAGTGATCACTTTGCCCATCCCCTCCCAGAGTTGGAAAATAAAACCATACTCATAAATAATAATAAGAAAGACTTTTACATGTCAGATTACTACAAGACGAATAAAAAAATTAGAGTTAGTTCCCGTAAATGTTTTTGTTTGCCTAACTGTATTATGAAGAATTGTATCTGCAGTTTGAAAAGGTGGATGCAAGTAATTTAGGTAAGAATTGTATTGATCTTCGTACCAATGTCTGCTGTTACAGTTTTATGCCACTTCTCTATCATCGACAAAGGAAATATCACATTCAAAAATACTTCTCCATAGCCGTGCTTAGTCTAGTCAGTTAAGTCAGTATTAAAAGTACGTAAAATTCAACACAGAAATGGTACGATTATATTTTTAACTACAGTGACTTGGAAAATTTTACACTGTGGAAGCTACACTGAGGGTAGTGCATGTCTCCATATGTTTCGTAAAATTTGAATTAATATAAATTCCAGTCAAGATCCAGTGAAATCCTGTGATGTCAAGAAGGGATTCTGTTTCTTAAACATTTGAATCTATGCCTGTTATGCTTGGCATGGTGAGCTCAAGATGTAGTTTTGGATGTCAAATACATCACTGGCATCCTGAACATTCTGGAATGACAACCTTTGTACATATAGAGGCATTGGAAAGGCACCAGATGCTGGAGTTTAGGGCCCTGACTGCACAATGTGCTGTTTGTAGACTAGATTAGTAAGATTGTGTCTTTGTAGACTTTTAGGTCTGGATCTGGAAATTCAGCTATTCAAAAAGATCAACTCTTTTTCATGAAAGATATTCTGTTCTACACTTCTTGTGGATCAGGCTGTTAATCATCACAATTCTGCCCTTTTTCCTATTAATGAAAATTGCTATATTTTCTGAAATTAAGTGGTAAAGTTGCAATTATATAAATATCCCAGAATATACTTCTCATAACTAAAATATTTAAACTTCTAAAATTTAAACTAAAAAAAAAAGCATAGACTTTCTTAACTTTTAGAATAGAATTTGCAGTCCTTGGATGTTAAAACTAAATGTTGCAACTTAAATCAAGAAAAAACTTTTGTAAAGTTCCATTTTAATGAATGGAACAAAATAGACAAGGAAATTCCCTTTTGGTGACTTCAAAAAATAAGTATGTTGACATTATCAAAAGTGTCTGTAAGTAGTAGATTAATATATTAGATTTCATTGTGTAGGATAATACATTTATTCTGGCTACCATAAGCATACACCATAATTTCTGGTTTTTAGAAAGTCATATGTAAATTTGGAAGATAATGTATTAATACATTCCAAAGCAATTTACCTTTTCAGAAGCCTGTTTGGAAGTAAGCAATCATCTGAAGACTTCAGAAGTGAAAAACATTATTTTACTATTTTTTGTAGAATATGTCCTGTGATCATTCTTTTGCATAAGAAAATCTGTTAGTACCTGAAATGTAGGATAAGGAATATGAGAGGGGCTCTGAGTGTTTATAAACACTGCATTTTAGGGGAGTTCTCTCATATCTTCTCTATCTGAATTATCCCCACAACAACAGGACATATATTTCATCCAGCATATGACATTAACTAGAGTTACATTATTGCAATTTCATACTCTGAGTATTTGGGAATAACAGCTGGTCAGAGAGTTGACACATCTAATTCAGCTATCATATGGCCAGGAGAAAGAAAGCTATTACATTTCAGAGAAGGATTGAGTATTTATGACAATACTTTCTCTGAGTTCCTTTCTGGAAAAGACTTCCAGAGACTTCTCTATGCCTGTAAGTATTTGGAGTAACTAATTATTTCTTATTCCCAGACGAGTTGGTTGATTTCCGTTACAAGGTGTGATTAGTCACTGCTGTTCCTTTGGAAATGTTAGATTAATGTGGAGCTCAGCTGGCTGATAGCACACGATTACTAAGAATTTACCAGGAAAAAACTGTATGTGATCCTTTTCATTGGAGATTTTTGGGAAGCTTGGAAAGATTAGATACATATTAGAATATCAAATTCTAACTTCACTTGTGAGATTAGTCCTTTAAATTCATAAGTGCAGTTGAGTAAGATGGAAGAGTTCCTCTTGTCCCTTTTGATGTGTCAGTGTCACACCAGTGAAGAGTGAGACAAACACATTGTTTCACAAAAGCTGGGAGAGACAAAGCTGAAATACAAAAGCTCTCAGTCATATTTTTTTAGCTGAAGTGTGGACAGAAAAATAAGGAAAACTGCGCTCCCAATTGTAAACTGAAATCATCTGAACGTAGAGTTTGTGGCCTGAACTCTGGCCGATCTGGCTCTGGTGAGTCTTTGGCATTCAGATAATTTTCAGCAGTGCTGGGATCAGTGTTTGCATATGTACTACTGCCTGTTCGTGTTCTGCCTATTTCACTGATCTTTTTCATAATTAAACAATGTTTCTTCTCTTTAATGTTTGTACTTAGTTGTCTTCCATCTCTTAGCTGACCTCTCAGGTCATTAACTTCATGAGTTCCTAACAACTTGCTGAAGGTTTCTGAAGTCATATCCAGGCTTTTTTTAAGAATATATCTAATTCAAGATAATCCATCATATTTGGTGCATTGTGCTAATCATAGCTGACATTTTTGCAAGAAAAAGTGTCACAGTCACAGTGATCCTGCTAAAATTCCAGTTTTATTAATTATGTCAAATCATCAGTAGCATAATTCCTTTATGAGCAATTGAATGTTATGCTCTCTATTTCTAATTTGAAACATGAGTTATAACTCATCTCAGAAACTTCAAGGCTAGGTCCAGTGATTCCTTTCTATTGCTTACTCTGCTACAGTGGGATTGTTAATCTCTATTGGAAACGATACTATTTATGCTAATTCTCTACTGTCTTTTTTAATATATGTCCTTGAGTATCATTAAAAAGTATGAAAAATAACCTGCAGTTGGTGATTGGATTAAACGGCACTTCGGCTTTCCACACCAGATGAGTACAAACGCTGTAGCAGATTTACAAGGTGCAACTGAGTCTTTAGCCTTGCCAATGGCAACTGTGTTAGTAGTTCTGATATCAGACAGCTCAGTGTCAATGTTTAGAATGCAGATATAGAGAGGTGCTTGGGTCTTAAAGTTTACTTGCGTAACAGAAGGTATCTGACAATTTCTCAAGAGAGTGTATGGGCCATGAAAAGTGAAGTCTCCACCTGTTGTTTTAGGATTTCATTTTCTGCCAGTGTTGGTAAAAAACATGCAAAAGTCAGTGGATATTCATACTGTCTTTGCCCATATTTTCTTCAGTTTGAATAAAATATTCCCCTCTCTAAGACTGTCAGTATCCATCTCTAAGTTCACTAATTATAGGAAATAAACATCAGAAAGACATTAACTTTAAGACACTGGGGTTTATGTCACTAAAAGACACAATCAGTTCAAAGCTGGACGTTGTCTATCTCTCTTCCTTACCATCTTCTTTTTTTTTTTTTTCTTCAATTCTACCAGTCCTCTCACCCCATAAAAACTTGTTAATAGAGACCCTTGTTCTGCTTAAACATTAAGAAAAGTTTCCTTCACTTACATGTGCAAATCTTTATCTCCATCTGTTTCTTATTCCATGTTTCAAGCCCATCTGTCTTCTTTATGATCTAGATGCTCTTTCTCATAACACTATCAATGTGATAACTGTGTTCATTTTTTTAATGATCTGGAAAATGTTTTTGCTTGAGTTTCTTATTTTTTATCTTCTCATATCTATCTCAAAGGCTGATTTTAAAAATTATAAATGTCTTTTAGCTCTTAGAAAGTCTCTTGTCTTCTTAATTCTTCCAGAGAAACTTCATTTAAAAAAAAAAAAAATCTGCTCAACACTCCTTGATGGTCATATCAGAAAAGCAATGGAACATAGGTAACTCACTGTCCAATGTTCATTAATCTCTGGATTGTTAACAGAGATAATATCAAGTGGAATGTTTCCAAGTTTTGCAGTACTGCCTGTTGTCCAGTTCCTCATACCTGCTCCTTACCAATACCCCTCCGTTGAAGAATCACTGGAGATAATTTTACATCATTTAAGCAAAAAAACCCAAACAGAAATAATGCTCCTTTAATAGTGTAACAAAAAGAGGGGAATGTAAAAATGTATAGAATAAAATCAAATTTTTATTGAATTCAAAATTTATAGACACATATAGAAATCTCTATGGAATTACATTACATTAATCCACACTTATTTGAAGGGGGGTAAGATTTTCCTTTAAAAATTAGGGGAAGAAGATAAGGCAAGATGGAAAGACAATGAGAAATGGACCTCATCCTGCTCTACTGAGTTCATTGACTTCACTTCAGGAAAACATAATTTATGTGGTGCAAGAAGATAATAATTTAAGAGAAGCCTAGAAAAAACAATATTATATTTCATGATTATTTCCCCTAGCTCATCATAGAGCTCCTTAGCACCACTGGGATTGCTAGTGCAAATGTACATAACACTTTTTGGCTTGCTTGGGTCATTAAATGGTCTGCTTCCAGCACGGTCTGAACTCAGATACTGATTCTCTTTAATAAGGTTGATATGGGAAAAGTGATGCTACAGCAGAAAGAAACAAAAATTCCTTTAGTTAAAGGCTATTTTTTTTTCTTATTACTAGAATGCTACACTATCGATAAGGGTGAAAAAAAACCTCAGTAAAAGCTTGCATATACTGACCCATGTAGAATGGATAGTCCTGTTATTATGGCATTTGCTAAAATGAGCACATCCATATTTTTAAAAGACAGTTTATTTAATTGGAAACAGATAATTGAATCTCTCTTCCTGTGAATGCATGGAAAACATGGTTAAGATAGCATCTGACTTTCTAATAAAATAGTAAATAGATTTTCCCTTCTCTGGCAAAAATAGGTTTCTTGTGTAGAAATATTGCACTGTTAGCTTTTTACGATATGATGGTGGTTTTGAGAGAACAAAATTTTCTAATGGAGAATTCCATGCTAAAGTCATAGAAATGACACAACTAAACTGTAGGTAGCCATGACCAAGATCCTAGGGTGTGGTGTTGGTATGTTTATGTTGATTGCTTTGTTTCCTGTTATGGTTTGCTGAGATATATTACCCAGTAACCTATTTTTTAAATCAGCACTGAGATGAAGGGAACAGTGCACATATGTAAGCCTATGCTGTTTCTCTTAAAAATCCTTCGGCTCATATGTTGCCAGCTCTTTCTTACCCCTGTAAAAATCAACAAATAATTGTGGGATTTAGGCCACCAGAAAGAATTACAGTGTTAAGAATGTAGACTCTTAATTGGCTTTATGGTCAGATTATTACTTGGAATGGTGGTTTTATATTGGTAATTATTTATGTATTTTTATTTATTTATTGTCTCTAAATTTAACTGTGAATTCATAAAGTGTTATTTAGAAGTTATCCAATAGGTTTCTCTTGTGTACTAAAGTACTTAAGTAAATATCTGTTTTAATATACATACAGTATTAGAAACCAAGATTTTATTGTTTATCTTCTGTCTTTACCATGCTTCTATGTCTTACTGCTTTTAAGGTTTCTGAAATAACAATTAAATTCACTGTTTTGAAGAAACAGTTGGCACAGCCTGTTTTCCTCCAAGAGCAGCTCAAATTTGGAGAAACTTCCTTGTACAAACAGCATTCCACATCTACTTTGTACTAATGATACCTCAGTATTTGCCAATATACAGACCAAAGTTCATTGGTCTAATTGGCTAAACCTGACTCTACTGTGGTAAACCATGTTCAGTTTCATAATGGAGGCAGGGAGAGCCATGTTATTTTACCATGTGTGAACAGCCACATAAAACTAGAGCTCAACTGTCACTGTTTTCCCTAAAAAAAGTTCCTTCCTGCTAAGAAACTGAAATCATCTGTACTCTAATTTTATTTTTTAAAAAAAGAAGTAAGTGTTCTCCTCCACTTTTCGACCAACTTTGTAAACAGTTTTTAGAAAATAATTTCATGTGCTGCAGAAGTGTTCAGAGATCATGCTTCCTTTAGGGAAAGCATAGGTTCTTCAATACAAATTTAGAATTCCTCTTCTTATTTGGACCTCTGTGCTTTTTGCAGAAAATAGCAAGAAAAGATAGAGTCACCCTGAAGAGGCATCTTGATAAATGTTCAAAGATGGAGTCAATACAGGTTGCAATACCTTATGTGAAGATCAGTTGTGGAAATAGGTATTTGATTTTGCCTCTACCAATAGGATTTTGAGCATGCAGCTGTGAATCCTGTAGATAGTATCTGTTTAAAATTGCAAGGGTATTAATTTTAAAAATAACATTTTAAAAGGAGAAGTGATTGGGAGACTTAAAAAACAGCAATCAGAATTTCACTTATCATGAAGTCAACATTATCCATTATGCTTTTAAGCCTTCTTTCTTTTTGCTCCAGATAGTTTATACTCATGAAATTCAGCATTCATTAAAATCCAGCAGGGTTTTATCACTGATTTTAAAGTAGACAAGATTTCATCCTGGGATTCTAGACGGATTAATTTCAGCTTGAGGAACTATTCAGCTTGGATAGCAGCAAATAAATTTGGTCACAGAATAAATTAAACTCTTGGGTTTTAGTTTCTTTTTACCATTATAATGCTTTCTTGTACTGTAAAGGTAGCATTAGAGGTTGTGCAAGACCACATAGCACTTTTAAAAGCAGCCAGATAAAGGATGCTTTCAACAGGTATAGTGTGAGTTGCAAGGGACGACATATGTCTTAATCCAAATGTGAAGAAATTAAAACCACATTGCTTTTGTACAGTGAGTAGTTCAAGGTTTTCATCTTCTTGGCAAATTGCCTCTCCTTCTCTTTAACAGCATTACACTTGTGTTTACTTAAAATATTCACGTGTCTTTCGAAATTTAGAAAGAAATGTCTCCTTTATTTACCTAAACTATGGCAGTAAAATTGATATACTCTATAGGGGTCTTTATTCTAACCTTCTTTTTGTCTGATATAAGGCTGCTGTGGTTTAGCTTTCAATATTTGCATCCTGTTAAAAACTTAGAGTCATCCTTTGCATCATCTCCTAGAAAGGCTCCTCTCCTTTTCCAGACTAAATATGGTAATTGTGAAAGGCCCTAGACTGCTGATTGAGATTATCATGCAGTAGAAAAGATAAAGAAAAATAAGAGTAAAGAAAAGTTTTCCATAGATATGTGGAACCATTGACAATGTGTTCCAGACAGCACCTAGGTGGTACAGAACAAGTAAAAATTATCATTATTGTCAATTGTCTTTCCTTGAGTGCATTACCAGTTATTCCAAAAAGTAAGCACAATGCTATTTGTGATATTGATTTTGAAAGGTGAAGGTTTATTTGCATTGGATTCTGAGCACCAGTCAAACACACAAAACCTTAGATGATAAGACCTAGCTGATAACGTCCTGCCCCTTATTAATTCTTCTAAAGGCTTACATGTTTCATCTCAGATATGTGTACCTCCTGATAAACATTCAGCCTTCTTTTTCTCTCTTCTCTTTTCCTATTCCTTACATGTCCTTCTTCATATTTTTGGTACACAAGGAATATTGTGCTACTTTTAGAACTCCAAGAGGATCCACCTCATCGTCTTTCAACTACCTTCTATTCAATTTCAAATCCCAAGAAGCTCAGTAGCTAAATAAATGCTTAGGCTGGATGCTAGAGTCTATAGATAAGGTAAGTAATAAAACACTAGGAAAGATATGAATAAAAAATCAATGTGGGATAGAGTAAGACTGCAGATCAATTATTCTCAACTTTGCTGTCATCCAGTGACATGACAAAAATGTGGAGGAACAGGTGCAAATACAGGAAATTCTACTTTTTAATTTTTTTTTTTTTAAATTCTTTAGAGTAGTCAAGCACTAGAACCTGTTGACTGTCCGTCTGTGAGATATTTAAAACTTGACTCGAAACAGCCATAAGCAACCTGCTGTTGCTGACCCTGCTTTGAGTGGGGAGGCTGAATTAGGTGGTCTCAAGAGACCTCTTCCAACCTTAGCCTTTCTGTGATTCTATATGTGATCAGAAGAAATAACATAAAATTTAGTTTTAAAATCACATAGCAAACAAGAGATTGCTTAGATTGCTTTGGTCGCACACCAGTTGGAAATAAAGCTATTATCAGTCCTATGAACTAAATAATAATCAAATTATTCTGTGTTTTGAGAAGATATATTCATATTCCTGTGATAAATAACAAGTTTTTAATCTTACAGCAAAATGCGGCGCAAGTCAACATTGCTTCATGTACTGAATAAACACGTCTTTATATCTTCTGTCCAAGAAGAACTTGGCTGATGATTTTTCAATTAATTTTGAAAGATTTGGGTAGGTCCATGCAAACAGGAAAAATGTATCATTATACCTATATTTAAAATATCCCAGAGACTATCAGGTGATGAGAGGGCTGTCTGCATGGCACGGATTTCAATTTAGTGTTTCAGTGACATGAGTGATAACATTTTAGAAAAAGCTGGCCAACAGCAGAATGAAAATTCCCAGTATAGTGTTATGGTCAAATGTGATCATCAGGCATTAATAATGGATTATTTAATAGAAGTGGGATGATGATATCTTTTGTATCTTTTGACTCCTGTAGAGTTGTTACTGTAACCTGGGTCTTGTTTTAGTGTATATTATTGAAAAAAAAATTGACAAATCAGAGAAGGTTCAACAAAGAAAACATATTTAATTATATCAAGAAAATGGTGATATTCATGCAAAGTAAGAAATTTTATTGGGGAATTAGGATTTAAATGTGTTTTGATGAAAAAAATATTTAATTATAGATTGCATGTTTAGATATTTTACTGCATACATTGTTTAGAAACCTATTCAGCATGTGACAGCTGAGACTGAGTTGTTAACTTCTCTTTTAACCCAACATTGAAGAAAACAATGTATAAGAATGGCTTTCTAGGAATTAAAACAAAAAAGTAAATTATTTTTATATCTTCCCTTCCAGAAGATATTTTAAAATTAGATCTTTGCTTTGTGCTGTGTGGAGCACTAGGCTATAAAAACAAAGTAATTGAACATCATTCAGATGTAAAGACATCTGAGTTAGTTGTCTTTGAATTAAATCAACTAGGCTGGGTCTGCAAAGTTGCATGGTTGCAGCACCATGCAACTCTATCGGGACTGATTTAACCATCCTTTTCCAATATACTGACTATGGATCTATAAAGTACACATATGCTCATGAAACACAAAAATAATTAAAATAGAAGAAAAAAATTGAATTTTCATCCAATAAAACTGTAAGCTATCCAGTTTATATGGAAGGTTTTCAGAAGTATTTCATAGTGGCATAGTGAAAAGGAAGGAAAAAATGGATTAATCTCATGCTACACGTTACCATCAATAATCTTACAAAAAATTTTCATGACACATTGACAAACTCACTATAAGATTTTTACCATCATGTTTTGTAGAATCTGAGAGCCATGTTTTGAAAACACACTTGGTTAGGAAAAAATAAATAATCTATACAAGAGGACAAAAACATGAAAACAGACAGCACTTTAACAAATTCTAAACTACGTATTTATTTCTATAAGCATATAAAATATGTGCATGTATTTATATTTGTATTTACACATACACTTTTGTGCATAGTAGTGTCAACCTAGTATTAATTATGATCATTAGGTCATATTATTTACACTGACAATTATTCAGGTAACACTTGGATTAGTCAAATATTTGAATTCCAAAGTATAAATTAATTATAACACAAATAAATTCTTCAAGGGTTCATTCTGAATGAATGATAATTATATATGTATTAATTGCTGCTATCCTACCCAAAAGCAAGATCCTCATACAATAGTTTTCTCTGCTTGGTTAAATATGGTCTAATAAAATTTAGAGAATATGCTTAATTGTGAGTGCAATACAAGTACATATAGATAGAATATGAAAAACTGGGTCTGGGTGGGAACTCAGCTACCTCCTTTATATTCATGAGCCAGCATAGTTTGAATTCTTCTGTGTACAGTGCAAAATAAGCAATCATTAGCATTCAGAAATTTGCTTATGAAAGCAGTCTAACAACAACTAGTTACAAAGTTGGGACTCGTAATGAAAACGCAAGATGATAACTTTTAAGTCCGTGGAATTCAAATTATTAATTTGCATTGACTTACAAACACTTCTAGATTGTCTAGAATGTCTAAGACAGTTTGAATCAGCTCATTCATCAATTATGCTCCTACAAATTAAAAGTAGGTAACTAGTAAAGAAATGGCAATAAATATCTATCAGAAAACACAAAATCTTTTATTTCAGTATTTTTTTAAAAAACTATTGATTAGTTTCAATGATGATATTTCCACATTTCAAAAGGTTCCTGGTGTTAATAAAATTTTTGGTTTCAAAGTTCCAGAAAGTTTTTCTTGTACTTATTTTCTGTGATTCACTGTGGGAATCTATTGAATGTCATTCAGAAGAGCTGAATATACACTGATGGACAAGACAGAGACCTCTAGGAACAGAGAAGGTGCTGTAACCCACAACAAACACAAAGTGTTACAAAAAATTACGAAGTACTAGACTTCATGTCAAATAATTTAGTAGAGCAACACAATTATACAGCAGTCAACTCCTTTTTCACACATCTTCCCATACCTTTAAACAGCAAAATACTTAGGAGAACTAATTTTTTGAAAGATGGAATAGACGAATAAGAATATGTCTTAAAACTATACAGATGAAATTGATGATTTTAAACTTTTTTGCCTTCCATCTGAGCTAGATTATTTTTCCATTTAAAAATAAAACTAAAAATAATTTCAAAAGTTCATCATTCCCCTAGCGCTCACATGAGATTATTCACCAATTGCTTTTAAATCTTTTTCTACTAAAAATAATCAGTTAATCCATGTGATTCAGTTTGCTATGCTTTGTTTCCTCTGGTTCTGCAGACATTAATGAACTCTGACCTGGTGATGATATATGCTTTGTAAGTAATAAGTTATCCAACTGATTTTGTCTCATTTTTGTTGATATAGTTTTTGCTTGGCTGTGATTTGTTTTAATTATTTGTTGCCATTATAAAAACTCACCTTTTCTTGGATTGGATTAATGAATTGTTATTTCCAAGTTACTAATGATGAAATATTAATTACAGGCATTTAATATTAACACTACTATCAGGATAATATAATATCAGAGTAAGATATATGGTATTATTTCTTGGCCTTTGTTATAAGTGAGTATGACTACTGGAATCCGGTTATTGATAAATGCTTGTGCTGTTGATGATCTAAATTAATCTAAATTTGTTTTCTTCTATTTCTTTGCAGTATTCATTCCAAAGATCTGTTTACCAAAATATTTCAGGCAACAGACTCATTTTCTGAAATATTCTTGAACTATTAGAAAAACTGTTTAAGGGCTTAGCGATATATATGTGAGGGATATTTGCCAAATCAGTTTTTCTTCCAAAAGGAATAATCAGCCCTTGAACAGGTTCTTTTGTCCAATTTCCTGAATCTTAAAGAAAACTCGACTAACCAGATGACAAGTGGTCCAGTATCTTCTTCTGTGTTTGCAGACCTTTATTCAAGGCACTTCTAATGTACTTCGAGCAGCTGAGCATCAAAGAAAGTGGCTACTATGCTTTTCTATGTGTGATAGGTTTTCAGAGATGCCCATGTTCTTAGAACTCCTCTTTCTTCCATAAAATTTGCTGTTCCTTAGTAGAGTAGTGCTTGCCTTCTTCAACATAAAAGGTGAAAGCCATTTGGATAAATTTTGTCTGAAGAGATCTCCATCTTTATGTATTTAGTATACCATGAGAATGACAAGCTTAAAAAATACCAGATTTGTAGATCCTTTATTGGATTATTAACTGCAGCCATTTATCAAGGTTATTTACAAACATTTTTCATGTTATTATAAAGGTTTATATATCTAGCAGAAAAACTAGGTGTACATCAGGAAACAAACAGCAAGTGGGGAGGTCATGATTTTTTTTAGTGACTAATCACAATGAATTTATAATGTGATTAGTGGACGCTTGAAGTTCATGAACAATTTTTAAGAGTAATTTAGAATCCAGTATAAACAGTTAAATTCAGCTTTTTCCTATATCAGTCGACATAAGTGAAGTTGCCAAAGGAATTTGTCCTTATGTCCACTGAAAATTAGTTTCGAGATATAAAATGAATTCAAAATTCTGAGTTAGATTACCTAGTTAAACATTTTAGAGAATTTTCATGTTTGAATATAAGTTTTTATAATGTATTTGACATCCCAACAGGAACAGAGATCATCACATTGACCAAACAGTATATGGGAATGCTTGGCACATCAAAATGGCATCTAAAACTTGATAGCAAGAAAAAGTCAGTAAAAAATAGGAGAATAGAGTGAAGATAAAGCTATCCTTGCAACTGTTTCAGTGAGAAGATAAGTTTGAAGGGCCAATCTATATGAGATTCAGAATTCTATCCTGAATGTAACGACTTTGTTTAATTTTAAAAGGATGAAGTAGAGTCCATTCCTGTTTCTTAAAATCTGATTCCAGGAAGATAGTTAAAAGTGGTTGCAGCATATATTTCTTGTAGTGATTCCTGAAAATAGAGCAATAACAATACAAAAAAATCTAGGAAGAAGCATGAATATGCAATGCTGAAATTGCATCAGCTCAGGCTGAGGAAAGCACAGACTTTTGAACTTTGGAGAATTTCTTCAAGCATCTCAAATCAGTTCATTAGAATGTGTGCACAAGCTCCAGCAGTCAGCACAGTCACCTTTTAAAGGAAAATAGCAGATACATTTGTTACTTTACGGAGAGCCTGATGCTAAGAATGTATGTTAAGATCCACCAGATTTCTCCACTGAAGCCATACCTGGTTTCTCTACCTTGGTCGGGCTGAGCCATTATTTAAGTGAAATTTGCTCAGCCTGGCAAATCAGAGGCTTTGCTTCCACAGATGCTGAAATATACAGCAATGAACACCTTGGGAATTTAAAATACAAAACCTGTGGCACTGAACTGCTTTCCAAGAGTAAATGTATACTAAACAGGCCTTTTTGTCAAGATCATATTTTTCAAGGTGGATAACTAAAATTCACCATTCTGCTTTAGTTCTTTGGATGCTACTCCTAGTAAATAAGCAGGCCAGCAAAGGATGCACTCTATGAGTTCCCAGCGTGTTTATGTACTCTAAGTCAAAGAGCCAAACTTCTTCATGAAACATCCTGTCTTTGGCCTCTTGTGATTTATGGGTAGAATTTCTGAACAAGGCCAGTGCAATTTTTTTTTTTCTACCAGTTGCAGTGCATGTAGTGTATTTGATGTAATTGGAGAATAAAGAGAGAAGTGCTGGGATTAACGTAGCAATTTCCTCCACTGAACTGAAACCTTGCTAATCAATTTTAAGTAACCAGCTAATGCATTTATGTAATAAACTAATCAATCTCAAATTTTACCATTTGGATTGAATTTAATATCCCACCATGCAATTAAGTAACATTATTAACAATAGTTTGAACATGTAATTGGTGATTTGATATTACAATTGGTGTTCTGTGTCTGAAAACAATTTTCTAATAAATTCACTACCATTAATTTATTCCTTCATATTATTCTACAGGACATACAGAATATAAAATACTAACTAACTTGGAAAGTACGAATATCTGAGGTTTTAACCACCAAATTCCTGACCTAGGTTCCATTTCAAAATATTTTGTAAAAAAACCCCAACCAAACAGAACATTTTAAACAAATGCTATCAGCATATCTTCTGCTATAAATAAAAAGATTGGTAATATTTTGCAATATATTCAACTGATATAAAATTTGGGCTGAATCTATGTACTTGTTTGAGACTTTCTGTTCTGTTTAATGGCTACAGAACTATGTACTTAGCTCTCATAAATTTTCAAAACTAGCATGATACTAGCATTGTTGCAGTAGAGATAATGTCTAGAAATGGTACAGATAAAAAATGTGTGTCACGGAATAAAGAAAGTGTTGATGTTTAGAGGACACTCAGAAATTTGGACAACCAAACCTTTAACTAGCTGACTCATTAATTTATTCATGTACTGAATTTCTTTGTGTGAAATTTGATACGTTCCAAAATCTGCTGGGTAGAAGAGATCTGCTTCACCAAGTGAGGGCCAATATTTCAGCTGTACAATCTATCTGTTAGACACCAAGATCTATCTACATCATAGCAGAACTGGATGTTTTTATCAGTAACCTATCTTTTCTATTTGGTTAACTGTCCTAGCCATTAATAATCCCACTTATGGCAGTTACAAAACTTTCCTTGACAGCTTATTCTATTGTTTAACTCTTCTTTCAGCAGTAAATCTTTTGTCCTAATATTTAGCCTACATTTTTCCCACTGAAGCTTGAGGCAACTATTTCTTGTTCTGCCTTCCTTGACGATGAAGTACAATTAATCTCTTTTGTCTTTATAGCATCCTTTTATGTTTCTGCAGTCTTCATCAAAGTACTGTTATATAATTCATTCATATTATTTATTTCTTTCTCATCACATAGATAGTAAATAAAACGTGAATGACTGAAAATATAGAAGATTCTGAAAGAGGGTGTGTGTGTGTGTGTGTGTGTGTTTGAACATTCATATATTTTTTTAAATGTCACAAAACCAATCAATATTTACCTAAAGCACAATTTTCTGTGAAATTCACAGGGCTGTTCAAAGCCAATGACACACTGTGACCTGCTTGCAGGTTAATTATTTACCTTCCTAAGTACAAGCTTTTAACACATCAAGATGAAATTACACTATCAAGAGGAAATCAAGTACATAAACGCAGTTGCTAGTAGTTCAAAGAAGGACAAAATACAGACATCCCTTTAAAAATTTTAAAAGTTTAGATTTCTGGAATTTCAATTAACCAGCAGACAGCTCTTTCTTCACATGCAATGGTTGTAATTTGTACCTGATTTCCAGTCAGTACATTGGTATGGTTATAATCTGTATGTTCTATAGCCAGATAAAACCAGTTTAATTAAAGATGATTTATAAACATAAGTACAATATTTTTACTACAAACTTTAAAAACTCATTACACTGAAATCTATTTTCTTTAGACATCTTGAATATTGAATGCTCAGTACTAAAACTGCAATAAAATTGAAAGTTTTTGCACAACATTACACAATGATGTACCATCCCAAGTACCTTACATGAACATAAAATGCATCATGTTTTAAGATATAAGCATTTTTTAGACATCAAGTGTCAATCTTATTCCTATATAATTTGACTCCTGGGTGTTTAAACGTCAGGTATTTTTCATGAAGTAATAAAAAACTTAATCCTTGTGTCTCTTGCAAGGCAGGTTCTCTGTGCTGTCAGTCTCTCTCACTGAAAATCACTTGGTTTCAGGAACCCACCTGGTTTCAGTAGCGACAAAGAAAACTTTCATATGAAATTTATTCTACTCAAATAGGCAACCCACTCATCTAAGTTAGAGGTGGTAGGGTTTGATTAGTCTTTAACCACCCTAAGGGAGATAGTTCTCATTACCTCATGAATCTCTGCATATTGACGGAATTATTTGGTTGTTCTGGAATTAGACACAGTTAAACAGTGCAGGACCTGACAGACATCAGTGCAGAAGTAAACACTTTTGTCAGTGAAATTATGTATTTTCTCTTACACACAGGTATTTTGAAGGCTTTTTAAATCACTGATACTGATCAAAGCATTTCTGGTTTCCATAGGCAGTTACATGATGTTTACCAGATTCATGTCCAGCAAAGCACCAGCTGAGTGTTAGAAAGTTTTGCTGTGCAGATAGTATGCTCACAAAATTCAGCCATGATCTGACTTTTTAAACTTTTTCCCTATGTTACACAAATTTAACACGTATTCCAACAACTTGGTGTCTGCCTGGGAAAGAATTTGACCTCCTGTACTAGGATATGATCTAATAAGTGTCAAGGTTTTTTGGTAGCTCTTCAGCTGCAATAAAAAATGTCAATGACACTATGAACATGTGCCTAGGAAGACCAAAGTTTTCTCACACTTAATGTTTTATCTGTAGCACATGAACACCACATTTTTTCTGGTCCCAAGACATACTTTGTTGATTCATTCAAGGTATGATCTGGCCAAGGCAAATGGAGGGACAATGGGATGCACAGGATTCTGTTTATGGAACTAAAGCGGGGGAAAAGGTAAATCAGATACAAGCTTGTGCTCAAAGATGCATCATTTCTTTTAGTTATTATAAAAATAAAAGTATTACCATATCTTGCCAAAGACATGCGTAATAACCTAGACCCATATGTTTCACTCCTCAAATCTAATGTGCAAATATTAACTCTGTTCTGGCAAAAACCAAGACCAGGCTCACTGTGAAAAAATGTATCTTCATTATATAGTTGAATTATGGAAAAACATACAAAGTACCAAGAAAATGTTTTAAATGTAGGGTGCTTATGCATGGGAAACTTGAATTTCTGCAAGCTCGAGAAACATCTGTAAAGTCTTTTAACAGATGTGAAATGGAGGAAAAATAATTTGGGAAGATCTACAATAAAAATGTTATTATTAACTTGGTTTAATAGATATTGTTGTGGTTCATATGTGCTGAGGATCAACAGCATGTTATAATCAAACCTGTAGCATCCAGACCATGGTGAGGTTACACAGGTTTACAGTAAAAGACATTGAATAACTTAATTTCAGACAATTTTAAGACCCATCTGACCCTCCACTGTGAAATACACCTGTAACAATAGAAAATAAGGTAAAATATTGTTTAAAATTATCCATTTAGAGCATTTGAGGTAAATAAATGATTACTGAGTCACCACAGAGTTTGGATGTCCAGTTAAGAGCACAGAACAATATGAAGAGGATAAAAAAGATAAGGTGTGGATGTAGGTTAACTAGGTTCTAGGCATTTTTTTCCCTGTCAATATTGAAAACATTAGTCAAAACCCTGATTTAATAATCACTCTTTCCATGCTGAGACACATCTATTTATATTTGATTTAATAAAAATTAAACCACTGAGTTTGAAAGACTGAATGTTTTCATCGAGGAAGGGAAGAGTTTGGGAGTGGTGAGGAAATGAATCATCATCATTACGGACTGCTGATGAGGACCTTGCTGTAGATATTCCTAAGAAAACTGGAAACAGCTTTATAGCTTTATTCTGGGAAGAATGATTAGTGATTAATCATACTCCAAAACAGGGAGAAATATTCATATTCATTATTCCTATACATAAGCAAGACAGCCTTACATAACTAGTTTGAGAAACACGGATGGGATCATCACTGAGTGAAGGACACACAATCTGCTTTAATTTCATTTCCTGTCCTAGAAAAAAATGAGAAAACTGTGGGGGTTTTGTTTGTCTGGTTAGTTGGTATGGGTTGTCAGTTTTGTTTGTTTGTATATTTGTTTCTTTCTTTAAACTTTTACTGAGAGGTTTTTTTAATTAAGCAGAATGTTTGAAAGCCATCATGCATGTCTTCTAAATGAGATAGGAAAGCAGTCACATGGGCTTGTTCTTCCATTTTCTTGACCCTGCTTAGAGTAAGACAGCCCCTGGCTAGGGCATGAATCAGATTGAAAGAAAATCCTTTGTGCTGACATGACTGAAGACAAACACAAAAAGATGTAAGGATAAAGAACATTAAAATAAGAACAGAAAAACACTCTCAGCTGAATCTTCTCTCCAGATAGAACCAATCCTGTCAATCAGAGCTGCTGTCTCCATGCCCGTGTGAATGGCCCTGCTCCTCAGGGACAGCTAATTCTCCCCACCTCCTTTGTGCCAGGTTCAGTTTCTGAGGCAAAGGTTCCTGCTACGTACGTAAGGTCTTGTATATCATTTAGAGAAACAGATGCTGCTCTCTGATGACAGGCAGAGAAGAATTTCTGTCTCCTTAGGTGATGAACTTAGCTGTGATGGCAGCTGGCCTAGAGCCCCCCTTGGCCTTTTACCAGAGTGCTGTCAGATGCTCCAGCCATCATATCCCCAGGCACTTGCGCCATTTCCTTGGGTCTGAATTCAGACAGAGCTTTTCTGTCTCGGGATTTCTTGACATATATCTTGGTGCAGACCCTCTGCATAGCTCCCACCACCGAGGCTTGACTTACTTTCCAGGCTAATTCTGACTTCTCAGATGCCTCTTGGAGCCTCAATATGTGATTGCTTAGATGGCAATAGTGGCTTTTCATTAATTCCTTGCCTTGGAGTTCACATAATTTGTGTTATTTCACTGCTCAAGTTTCCCTTTTTCTTTGGGACCCCTCTAGTGCTTGCCTTTCACCTTTGTTTAAAAAAGAATAACCTCTTTTTGTCTGCTTGCTTGTTTATAGTACAGAATGCCAAAATTATACTTGCCTCAGTACTGAATCTCCATTACCTTGCGCAGGTATTAAAATTTCATGCAATTTTGTTAAGCACCACCACATACCTCACATGTATTTTTCATGTGTTAGCAATACACATACATATATATCTTGATTGATTTATAACAGCTTTTTTATTTACAACTCCTCATGCCGCTTCACTTTTAGTGCTTATAAAACTTTGATATTTTCTTTTCAATGTCACCTAAAAATTTAGTGCTCATAGATTTTGAAAAATGAGGCTTAATATTGCATGGCTGAGTGATAAAACATCTAGGGAAATTTTTTCTTTGTGTTTTTTGTGAAAACATTTTCTATTATGGACATGATTTAAACCTTTTTTTAAAATTTATATATGTAAATGTTTAAATTCATTTTAAAATAATTATAAAAGCTTTTTTAGATGTTTCTCTTACTCATTCTGTTACTTACTGGAATAAAATCTTTAAAACTGTGTAATAGGTGCCAGATTGTAAATATATGCTTAAAATTTTTCTTCCTTTTCCATAAGACAAGCATTTGAATTGATTATTTTATTTCTTTTTCTGCATTTCATTTCAAGTTAAAGTGAGGGAAAAGCAAGGCTACATCTGATAGAAAGGATCCTACTGTGAGTACAAAAACAGTCTTTAAAGACTTAAGTCAAATTCAGTAGTGAATCTACAAAACGATTTGTGTCAGATTGCTTTGGTAGATGAGAATGTTTTCATTAGGAATTTTGTTTTCAAAATGGATTCTTTGTTCTCCAGTTATGTGATATGATTCATTCTGTTGCTTTGTATGTCTAAATATGCTTGACTTTCTAATGATGTGTAGGGGAAATTCATACTTGACTAATGGATCCTGCATGCTTGTTTCTGCTCCTTCTTGGCCAGCAAAATAACAATACTTGGTATTTATATTATCATCTAATAATTAGGTGCGAAACCACTTTCCAAATATTTCCAAACAAAAACTTTTGCAGCTTAGGTAAGCAAAGTTCTCTCATAGTCACAAGTGGCAGACAATCAAAGCATACAGAGCTTGTTTATTTTTAAAAGTCCTCTCACTCATAAACAGATTTTCAAATGAGCATTGTACAGGGTCTCACCTAGCCTGTTCCTTATGGTAGCCGCTGAGGACTGTCTGCTTTTGAAACTATGGCTACTATTATATAAATAAACGGAAACTTTGATCTTTCAAGCCAGCTGTGGCTCTTGAACACACTAGAATACATGGCTCAGCACTCCCTTTGAAACCTTTTGGAGTGCTAAGGGAAATCACAAAGACCTTATTCCAATCCAGAAGTACATTTTCTTTAGAAATTACTTCAGAAGTTAGGCCAATAATACCTACCTCTGTTATATAGACAGACATAATTGGTACAAATGAGCTATTCACATGAAAACAGAAGCTCTTTCTTACCCTCTGTGCATCACTTATAATTGCTTTTATGCTGAAGCGCATTGCTTAAAATGTCTCTGTCACCAGATTTCTGGGACCAAATGCAGTGTGTCAATTTGACTAAAAATTGCAGCATGGCGAGAAAAGAATCCAACATAACAGCTAAATACATTCTGTCCTTATGAAAATATGATTCTTCTTTTTGAAAATTGAGTGTACTAGATAATAACAACCTACTTGATTTCTAATGCAGTTATAGGTTTTGGGGTGGGCAGAGTTTGGTTTTGTTTTGGGGATGATTTTTACTTTTTTTTTTCCTTTTTCTTTTGTTCATGCTAGTCTGGGAGATGACAAGATATTTGTGTCTCCAGAGTCATATGTGTATGTGTGTGCTTATATATATTCTCTGCTGGCCTTCAAACATAGAA
This sequence comes from Origma solitaria, assembly GCA_013397895.1. NCBI lineage: Eukaryota > Metazoa > Chordata > Aves > Passeriformes > Acanthizidae > Origma > Origma solitaria. The sequence continues at coordinate 167,020 of VZRL01003807.1, forward strand.
GTCTTGTTGGAGTTTGCCTTGAAGCATTTGCCTTGGGTAATTTAACCTAATACAAGGAAAAATGTAAGATAGTGGAAAATCATATGGAATAACTTATGGTGAAAGAATCAATTAATTGTGAAAATAGCTATTAAAGCAAACCTTATCAAGAAAAAAAGATTCAAAAAATAAATGAGATTTAGTTTTGAAACTCAGTTATCATAGTATCTCTACATATCCAGAATAAATGCTTGTACAGTCTCCAAAACATTAATCATTATTATATTACTGTGATGTTTTGTTTTATCAAAAGATGTTTTGATGACTGAATTTTGTTTAATTTTTGGTTTGTTTTCCTTTGCTTTGTTTCAAGATATTCTACATGGTTTTGCTGGAAAGTGTTATTCTATTCTGAGCAAAGAAGACTCTTCAAAACAACATTCCACTGAAAGAAAAAAGTATTACACCTGCTAACATGAGATTGCAACTTTTCCAACCCTTTCTCGAAAGAGATGTAACTGTCTCAGCCTTTCCTCTTCCTTCTCTCCTTTTCTCTTCTGTCAAGCCTGTCCTTGTAATAGTATGTTGACTGTTCTTTCTACTACTGAATATTTACTAAATATTCTTCAAAGCACTTATGTTTTAGTATTAGAAGCATTAAAGAAAAAAAAATTGAGAAAGAAGATATTTTCTCCTGAAAGCAAAAGCCACTCAAGCCAATGTATTCCACATGAAAATGAGTGTTGATTTAAAGATAGCTACAGTGCTTTTGCACCAGATACATCTAATAAAACACAATCTCTTAGTATTTCAATACTTCTAAGACATTGTCTTCAGATTTGCACGGATAAAACTCTAAAGTCCTAACTGACTCTCTCAAAAAAAATAGCACTAGAATTTTAAATTAGGAGTTTCAAGTAGGGTTTACATTCTCCCTGAAAGGATTTCTACTAAAAAGTAAGGTAGGGATTCTTAGCGTTGACTTTAAAATGGAGTATTTTTTTCCTTTCTCTTGGAGAGATTCAGTCAAGTAACTTTTGATTTCTGGTGGCTTCATAACTTCTATTTGTATTCATTCCACTGTGTTATGCTTTCCAGGTAAAAATAGCAGATACTTGTATTTTGTGAGACATATTTTCTTGCTTTAATAGGGTGTAGTACTCTCAAAGGCAACAAATGCAAAGCTACTACTAATATTAATAGTGAATGGCAGTTTTCATAATCAACTGTGAAAATGAATCATAATTTTCAAGTGCAAAAAGGCAGCGGTAATTTCCAAAGAGGTGTTGGTATATGGCACAATCCATTGCCTCTTACAATGTTTTGTATCATTCTCCATTCCTTTTCAGAGACCAAACAGTTCTGTGTGCAGAGAGACTTTAATTTTTCACTCCTTGGAGAAGAGAAAAAAGAAGCAAAATATTTTCCCTCCTCCTTCAGTTAGGAAAAGATGTGCAAACATGAAAAATAGATCTGTGTTCCATTGCTGCTGTAAACAAATCAGCAAAGAGGGAAAGAAAAGAAACTCTCTAAGGAAACATAGAAGAAAATGATTCCTTGTCTGCATTAGGCTACAGTTCAAGTAAGTGCCAGAGTCTGGAAGAGATGTGCAATGACACCCCTGTCTCACTGCAGCTGGCGGTGGGAATGTCCTCATCTGTTTACAATTCACTCTCCCTGTTAGGGCTGCTGTAAATTGGCTATAAGAATGTGGTTAGCTATCTCCCCTTGACATATTTGCTATGGCACATATATATGTAGGTTTACGTCTTTCCTGCCCACTGAGGCCTTACAAAAATCTTTTTCAGTTGTTTGGCCAATATTTTCCTTTGTGTCATGTCCTTATGAAACTGATATATATATAAGTGTAGCGCACAATTTATTTCATTCAGTGTGAGATAGAAAGGTCTTTCATTGTCTTGTCTTTTAATGTTTGTGAGTCAGATAACCATGGAATGCATTAATCCTTAAGACATAATTATATTCCCAAGAAAGATACAGAGGAATTTCTTAAAAAATAAATTTTCTTCTCCGTGGAAATAATTATGATATTTTTTACTCCCATATCAAGAAAAATAATAAAATATTTAGGGGGTATTTTTATATTCAATTTCAAAAATTTTAACAGTGAAAGAAAGCTCCAAAAGGTTGACCAGTTCTAAATCAACTTTCAAAATAGAGCATCTCTCCCTCAAAAAAAAAATCCTCAGTTTTTCAAACGTCACCCATCAACATACTAAACTGAAGACCAAATGATTTGGCTTCAAACTTAATATGTGTTTATTTTAAAACCTTTAAAATTGCAATTATGATTAGTTATGTATGAGAACCTTTATTTATATGAACACAAAGTTATTACTGCAATACAAGAGGTCTGAGAAGGTTGCAGTGACAGCATTATTTAATGCAAGTTATCCATGTCTACTTATTTCCTTCAGAGACTCTGGAATCAAGCCTAGGACAACTATGGATACTTCAACTAGACATCTCAGGGGAATATGCCCGTTTTACTACAGCACAATCAACGCTACAAATTTCCCTTAGGTCCTCAAGAATTTGAAGCTGGACAGTTAGGAAAAGTGTTTAAAGGCTAGTAAGATACCTGAAAGTCATTGTTCAAACAGGCACAAGAAAATGAACTTCAATCTTTTGATACTCTGAACCAACAAAATTTAAAAATTTAGAAATGCATTATACAAAAAATAAAAATCTCTTTATATTCTCCCTTATGTGACTCCAGAGGGACAACTAATTAAAGAATTATTAAATTTTGATGTGAAAATGCTGAATTTACTATCTTTTCAAAGATTTTTTTAACCAGTTCATGTACTCGGTGGCTTTGGTTTCCTTTGTTTTTTTAACTAAAGGTCAGTGCATGAGATTTACAATAGTATAGAACACACTATATGTAGGTTTAACATGAGAAATAAATTAATGAAAAACCACTAGTAAAATGCTTCAGAGACTTTTTTTGATCAGAAAACTATGTGGAAGAGTGAAAACAAAGAAATGTACAATGTTTAAAGGCATTGAGTGTTTTAAGGCATTGCATCTTGAACATTGAATGAAGAAATTGTATATTAATAAAGCAATGTTGTGCATTACTCAGTAGAATAGGTAATAATTTCATGGTAACAACACACATCCGTTTTATGGAGAAGGCCAAGAACACAAACCTCAATATCACATATATCAAGCAATTCAAGCAAAAATGCTACTAATTTGTTATGAATTTCTCAATTCCAAACTGATATAGTGCCCAGGTCTGAGACATTTGTTCTCATATATTCTTAAAAATGTAAGGAATCTCAAAAATAGTTAAAGAAATTAATAATTTCTAACAATAACAAAAAACCCAAACAAACAAATAAACAAACAAACAAAGCAAGCTACAACAAAACCAGAAAACAATCTGTATTGTCATAATATAAAACATTTACTTCAATGAAAAATGAAGACTAGCTTAAAATAGTAGAGAAAAATTAGAGAATGGGTAATAATATTGTGGGGGAAAGTCCTCATTCAATGCAAGTAGTTATCTAGAATCAGCTTGTTTATCTTCAAGCCTCCGGTTTGTGGGAAATGGTAAGATAAAAAAGTAACCAACCAACACAAAGAACAAGTCAATATTTGCATGATACCAAGCAACACTTCACTCTTTTTTGGACTAATACATGTTTCTATGCAATAATTACTTTCATTATGCTTCTTCCTTTTTTAAAAAACTGTAGCAAAATATTGGATATTAAATTCTTCAGGAAGTTATGCATGTTTACAGACATACTTCACAAACATGCATTCATCACAAATAGCTCAAAACTAAATTGCTGGTTTGGATTGTCTCTTCACACCTCATTGCTAAGGATTTTTTTTCCCATGTGGTGCATAATGACTTGTCTGGAAATCTGCATTATTATTGTTGTTGTTGTTGTCGTTGTTATTACTACACTAATTTAATATAAAACATTCCTTGGTTTTTTGTTAGTTATAGCTCTAATTTTTTTTGGAAAATCCAAGAAACGTCATCCCAGTTTCCCAGTTTATACAAGAACGATGAAATACAAATAATTAGATGATTTATCATATCATGGATTAATGATATTCTGGTAATTGTTTTGATTTATTTTTGAATTAAAGGATAGGGAACTTACTCATCTGCCATTATCCAGTAGAAATATTTTTTTAAACCCTAAATAATATCACTTTTCCAAGGCTCTTAAAAAAAGTTTTCTGTTCCATAATATGCAGAAAATCTTAATTTTGCTGTTGTCCTGCACCTTCCACTATTTATTATGACACTGACTCTAGGAGTTATCATGCCTGCTTTGAGCTGAATTTAATTTTGATTTAACTATCATTTCCATTCTATAAAGTATTTATCGTTTAGCTGTTGGTTTGGTTTTGTTGGTGTTTTTTTCCAGCTTTTTTTTTTTAATGCAACAGAAGACCCTGATGAAATTAATTTTGTTTATAGAACTCCAGTGGTATAACAGATTCAAAAATCTCTATTCTCGCATGGAGAAATTCAGTGTCAAGGGTCACCAAAACAGCCAGCTCTAACACTCTTTCTATTTTATCTTGATCTTCTTACCTACATAAAAGATGCCATATATATGCAGAGCTCATACTATCACCTGTAATGTATCAAGGAGTACTTGATAGTGTAGTAGTCAAACATAAAGAGGAGGCTGACAAGGCAAAGGGTGGTGGGGAAATGCTCCTCCCCGAGCTCTCCTTTATTGGGGTAGAGGGTTCATGGTGACCAGGAGGGAGAGCGGGGAAGGAGGGCCACCGCCAAGTAGATAGTGATGGCTCGGCAAAATGGCACCGACTGCCTAGAGGCAGCCGGTTATATTGGGAAAGGGACAACCAATGAGGGAAGAGGGAGAGGGCGGTGCAAGCATACATAAACCAATCCGAACGCAGGAGGGAGGGGTACAATTCAAATCAACCAATGATACATGTAACGGTGGAGAAGGATCTAGAGGGGTGGGAGGAGCCAGGGTCCTGGGCACGCCTTCCGCGATCCCGGGGTGAAGTCAATGTGGGTGGCAACAAAGCGTCCGCCCAGGGGGCGGAGGCAGCACAGGGCTGACTGCGCAACATGATAGCATCTTAAACTATTGTTCTTTTGAGACTTACTGATTCTGTGACTGTATAGATAAGGAGGAAATGGGAAAATAAAAGCATGGCAGTGCATCCAGATTTGCATATTACTATTTCTTTGAGTCCCAGAGTCCTGCTCTCAGTTAAGATATTCCTTAACTTCCCCAAACTCTAAACTAAATTGTTTATTTTTTCATTTAAAGCTATGTTTGTCTTTCCCCCTTTCTTCCACAAAAATGTAATTTCATGGTAAACTTACAAGCTTTTCTTGTCAGTATTAGAAAAAGGCTAACTTAGAAGTAATTCTAATGAGTCAGTGGCATTGTGTTAAAGCAAAACCCTGGAGTGAGCTTAGAATCAGGCTGATCGAAACAAGTAAATACAGTATGTCAGTCTGCAGCCCGGAACTAAAGTAATTTTCTACCTCCTATGTACCTCTGGCAGCTATCTATGTTTGCTGCTCTCCCATCAGCATCAGCAAATGTAACCACTTAAACTTGATCCTTCTGTCCTGAGCAGTTATATAGATAAAAGACAGTAGAGGTTTGTCTTAATTCATGTGGGACTCACTTAATGCTTACCCTAGAGCGGATGTGGTTTTTTGTATTAGAATTATCTGCTTTCTGTTTCTTACACTAGCTATTTATCTGTTTGCATGTCTCATAAGGGATACTTGAAAGCTTCTATCTAAACCAGGTCCCAGTTATGTAGAATTAAGAACAGGCTGTTGAAAATTCAGTCATAGAATATGTGGTGTCATTTTCAACACCATTGGCATGGCTTGAATTGGAGAGGATGTGAAATAGGCAGGAGTATTCATCCACACTTAGAACACTGAATATTTCTTAGTAAAACATAGAAGGCAGGTTAGTTTCAAAGTATATAACCTATTTGTCAGAGATGAGATCTGTATGGAAATGGTGAAAGTCCTGTTAGCATAAAATCCTGCAGACACCTATGAGCAAAAGCTCAATTATGTCTCTGCAGCTCAAATTCAGAGTGCAGCATTTTTTGTGAGCCATCTTGATGAATGAAAGCTAAGTGAGAAATTTGCAGGTGGGATTCTGGGTGGAAAAATCTGACATTCTGGAAATTAGCCCAGGATCTGGGTACACCCCACTCATTCCATACATTATTAATTTTGTGTAGTTGTTGGTCTGATGTCTCACATAAAATATAAATATAGGGTCATCTGTCTGCGCAAGCTTTTTGGGAAGTCACAGGTCTGCTGCTATTATTTTATTGGTGACTGCCGCTGTAGCTCTCCTATAAGATGCTGTCATATCTCCACTTGTCAGTAAACAGAAGAGAAAAACTCAAGGGTACCTGACATATGTTTGCTTTCCCTTGTATGGTGATGATTTATCTCATCTTGTCATCTATTTATTGGTATTACCCATCAGAAGCTGAAATAGCTATCACTGTTCTTTTCCTATCCAGCCTCATAAGGATGTTATGCTTATGTAAATTTAGACAACATTTCCTACACATTCTATGAAGAACAAGTGAAGACAGAAATTGCATAAAGCTAAGTCTTGGCAAAAGGTATTGTTTTCATTCCATTTTTACTCAGAAACCTCATACAAATATGAAAAATAGTTGCTAACTTTGTAATAATATATTCTTTATCGTATTTAGATAATTTTGAATTGCTGCAGAATTACTAGAATCAGCAGGTCTGTTTTAGAGTGAGAAACTAAGATTAAAATCACTTGCTCTCAATTGCCTCAATTGGCAAGAGCTGTAGGAAAAAAGGTAAGTATTTTTGAATCCCTTTCTCAGATCACGTGGAGAGACTATTTTTCTCATTCTTCCTTCAAAATACCATTAAATTAAAACAAAAAAAAGCTAACAAAATTGTCTGTTTATACTTTGCTCACCAGTTCAACTTTGCAATTAAACTTTTTCCCAGCAATTTGTCCATCCTTTCCATCAGTTGTGTTGAACCAATGATATCCATTTGAACAGAGAGAGCAAAACACCCAGAAGGAAACTCCATGGCATATGTCAAAGTGTTCATCTTGCACCATATCTTGAAAATTCAATTCTTATAGAAGCAAAATCATTGCAGAGACTCAAGTTCTCTGAGGAGAGTACTGGGAGCACACGGGGGTTGTTTTCAATTGAAGCATAAAAGAGTTTTAAATCAAATTCAAAGTTCAATTCCCTCCAAGGGAGGGTAATGAGGGAAGTATTTGCAGCAACCCTGTTTTCCTTGAGAATATTTTATTAGTTTGCTGCTTCACCTGGGAGATTTTACCCTTGTATTTTTCCGATGGGTAGCTCATGGAGAGCAATATGCAAGCACCTGAGAGGGTCAAAACACATAAAGAGTAATTCTGTATTCTGACAACCCTTGCAGAGTTGAATCCATAGCTCTCACTTAAATTTTTACAAAATGAACATGGTCCATATGGTAAATGAATAGTACCTCTTTAAATTAACTAATTAGCCAAAAAGGGCAGGAAACATGCTGAACTATAGAGATAAAGGATTTACTTTCTGTTTATTGTACTCTAGGTACAATAGGTACCTAGAGTGCAATAAACAGGTAGTTTTTTGGTTCAAAGGAGAACTTTCACGAGGTTTTGTCCCAATTTTTTAAAAGCTGGTAAAATATTTACTGTGGGCGGGTAGAGAATTAGTTTGAGTTTAAACTAAATTAATTCACTTTTGTGCAAAATGTTATGAGATGGGAAAAAGGAGAAATGGACATTCTTACCAAGATATTTTTAAGACATTCTGCTATTTGAAATATCAGAAGCAATCCCAATAAAGATATCATAAAGTGAAGTAAAATGGTTCAGGCAACATAAAGAGAGCAAAATATCACATAGGTATCACTGTCATACATAAGGCAGAAGTTAAAAGGTGGACTATATATGTTCTCTCTTCAGTATATCGAAATTAATGAGAAATTCTCTACTTAATATGCATAGTGTTCTGTATGTCATGGTTTAAGATGACAGGCAGCTAAACACCACACAGACTTGCTCAGAACCCTCCCCATAGTGGAAAGAGAAGGGAATTGGAAAAAAAAAAAGGTAGAATTTGTGGGTTGAGACAAAGACAGTTTAGTAGGACAGAAATGGAAGGAAAAATGATGATGCTAAAAATGATACAGAATTTAGAATATACAAAGCAAGTGATGTGCAATGCATTTTCACTTGCTCGCCACCTGCTGACTGATGCCCAGCCATCCCTTAGCCAACTTTCTGCCAGTTTTATATGCTAAGCATGACACCCTATGGAATGGAGTATCCCTGGGGCCACCTTGGGTCAGCTGTTCTCTCCATGTCCCCTCCCAGATTCTTGTGTTCCTCTAAGTCTACTCACTTGTGGGGTAGTGTGAGAAGCTGAATAGACCTTGACTTAGTGTAAACACTGATCAGCAACAACTAAAATATCAGTATGTTATGAGCATTATTCTCATCCTAAAGGCCAGCTCTATACCATCTACTTGGGAACAAAATTAGCTCTATCCCAGATGAAACCAGGACAGTGTACCAAAAAAATGTTATTAGGAATTCTGATGTTAAATTCCTTTAGTTAAAGGTGATGTTAAAGCTAAAAGTCTAATAAAAAGATATTTAGTTTATTTTAGAAATTTTGCGTCTTAAGAAATCTGACAGATAACCCATACAAAACTGTTATTCTGTGTTGGAAGTAATCTGACAGTACTTATTTAACATACAATAACTGCCTTATTAACCAGAAATTGAATACATATTGGAGATACTTAGTCTGAGTTGTTGCTGTTAATATCAAACTTCTTCAGGCTTTTCAATGGCTATGTGCAAAATATTATTACTTTAACCTTAAATAGTAGAATTTGACCTTCTGGTTCTTTACCTCCTAGCTGGTGGTCAGGCTAACAGGGCCACTGTGGGCTGTGAACACTCAGACTAGTTTGGTGAAGTTTGTTGCAAAAAACTGTGAATCTCCACTGATTATTAATATTTGCCACCAGAATGCACCATCCCTGGAAGCATTCAAGGCCTGACCACATGGAGTTTGAACAGCCTGGCCTAGTGCCCATGTCAAGGGTGCTTGAACTAGATGATTTTTAGGTCCCTTCCAACCATAACCATTCAATGAATCCATGATTTTAGTAATACCTGTGGGGTATGAATGTGTCATCTTGTGACTGTGTCTACAAAGAGGTGGTGAAGTTGAGCTGCTCTGGCAGATGTATCATGAAAAAAGCTCATTGATAATTTGAGGAGCAAATTGTATCTTGAAGGCAAGTATTCTTTCTCATGGTGTGAAACAGATATTGCACATATCCTCTTGCTATTAAATATAATTTTGTCATGCTTTCACAGTACTGTGTTCCCTTTAAAGATGTGCTTCGTATTGCAGGGGAAAAAAAAGGATTTATGCTCACACTATGAATTTAAATCCTCCTCTCCCCAAATTTAGTGCAACTTTGATGAGTTCTGGAACAAGTCAGTACAATGCAGAGGAAAAGTTTGATTCTTGATTTCAGCTCACATGTTTCCATGAAATTAAGAAGCATTTGGGATTTAATTTTGCACATCTCCTTACCTTTTTTCATCTTAAATCTCTTAAAAGAAAGAACACATCTCTTTAACATCAATATAAGTTGGATATAAGCCTTACAGCCAATACAATTAAACATCTGAGCAATGCTTACGCACTTTTAAGGTTAATTGCTTATTCTTAAATTCTATTTATATTCAGATTTCTTATCTCATTAAATTGATCTTTTTTTAATAGATATAAATCTTTTACTTATTTATAAAATTCTTTTTGTAAGTATTGAAAGTTTTCAAGAATCTATTCTTTCACAGTTGATCTAAATTCTAATGAGAATAATGCTGGCTTTAACAGAATTTTAAAAAATCCCTTGGCTTAAAGAAAAACTTGTCTGAATAAAAACCGGCTAAAAAGTAAGGAAGCTGTAATTTGGCCTCAAATCAAAGAAACTTTCAGACATCTATTTTAATCAGCCATCAGTCTCAGTGTTTTTTCCCTGAAAAACTGTGATTAATGTTAAATGCGAGTTAGTATAAGAATTCTAAATTAACATTCAGCAGGAAACAGTGGTAGAACATTGGAAAACTCTTCTGGAAAGAATTAACTTGCCACTCTTCAGCAGTCCAAGGAGAATATTATATCTTAGTTCTGGAGAATTCTGTGGACTACTTTTCTTTGAAGCAAAAACAGAGAAGGAAGGTTGCGGTTTTATGACAGGCTCACTTTAAACTGTAACCAAAAAATTAAATTTAATGGCTACCATGGATATTTTTTATACCCAAAGGACACACAATATCCACTCCTTTTTCACATTTTTGAGACTTAGATATGTGCATAAAATACATATACACACAAATATATACACATATATACAAAAACACGTATGCAGACAAATACATCTTTCACATGTGCGTATGCACTGAGGAACAAAACAAAGAATACACACTCATGAGAACTACCTCTGGGGTTTTCTTCAAAATGAAACATTTTCAGAAACCTGACATTGTTGGGCTGGGGGGAGAGGGTTGAGCAAACGTTTTAGAGAGAGAAGTGCCTGCTGACAGGTTGACAAAAGTACATGTAGCCTTTCCTTCTGCAGGGGAGAGGTTAGGCACCGCACCACCACAGCAGAACCTTGGGGTATTACACAGCTATCCGTTCACAGCTTTCACAGTGATGGATGAGGTCTTAGCAGATGCCTTGCAGAGAACTGGCAAGACAGGGAAGCAGAAAGGAGGAGATTACTCATATGTCTGCCCTTTTCCCCTCTCAGATCGGGTGAGGCAGGTGATTAAAAGATAAAGTCTTGGGCGATCTAATCAAAGCCATCTGCTCCTACTCTAGTCAAGTGAGAGAAACTCTCAGAAGCTCAAGGAACATGAAGAGTTGGTTTAATCAGAACTTGAACAGAAATATTATTGTAAAAGCACTCAGGGGCTCTGAGGACAATGCTCCAATTCAGTGAGGAGTTCCAGATCTATGGATATAACTTTCTTAACTGATTCTCAGACATCAAAATACCCTCAGTTACATTAAGCAAAATTAAGGATTCAATAAAACCTGATGGAATTGAGCATGAGGGGGGAAAAAAGCTTAAACCTGTCACCAGATACTTACCTTAAGGGGAATGAGGCTTCTTGCAATTTCTTTTAAAGCATTGAATTCTAGCTGAAACCGTATGGAACATGTCCATTTCTGTCTGGTGATGACAAGCCGCATTCAGGAGATTATTAACAATGAAATTAATAAATAAATCCTTAATCTGAAGGGTTTTTTCCCTAATCTTTCATAACAAACAGGAGAAAAAATTCTTAACAGAATATTCTAGCATCAGTGGCCTTTGTGATAACCATGATGTAACATTTACAAGATTAACTACTCCTTTTTAAGGGGGAAAACAGTAACTAGTAAACACCCCATAGCCCGAGGAAATGGAGAAGTTTATTCTGTGTACAGATCTGCTTGACAAAGGCGCAATGTTCTAATTTCACTAGGCTGTAAATTGGAAATGATGGCCAAATTCTTCAGTTGAAATGTCTGTTGTAGTCTGCTTGTGTTCATGCACGAATGGTAGTCCAGAGAGACATGGGCATTTCCGATAACCATAGTGAAAGGCTGCCTGGTGCTGCAGCAGAGGTTTGGCTGTCTTGCACCTATTTTTATTATATTGCTTTTTCAAAGCATTGCCAGTGTGTCAGCCACAGTCTTTCAATGCAATTCAGTAGCATTTTGAGATGCACAAAATTTTCATCATTGCATCTATTTATGGAGACAGCATATATTCACTCTCCCTAATCTCCCTCTAATTTTCTATGCAAATACTGCCAGGCTCACTCAAGGCCACAGGACTTAGTTACTCACTTGACTGTAAAGCATGTCAATGCAAATTCAGGCTGATAAACCAGCGCGCAAATCTCCAGGGCTTCAGCAAGTTATAATTCAACCACAGTATTAACAAAACAAGATAGCAATTATGCAAGGAATCAGCTGAAAGGTTATTTTTAATTTTAAATTTCTGCCTCTGTACAGCTGGGTGTTGAAAGTAAAAAGCACGACGGGGCACGCGTCCCCATTAGGCAGGCCTTTGGAAACCAAGCAGCATACTGTACTGAGCATTATGCTGCGGACGTTTCACAGTAAATTTATCAGCGTTAGCCCTGAAAGCAAATGGTTTTCTGGTGTGGTGGAATGTTCTTTTTAATATCAGTATATCAAATATTTTTGGCTCTGACAGTGACAGCAAATTAGTGCTGACTGCATAAAGGCAGGGTTGTGTGAAAGCTTGGGGACATTACAAGGGCTCTTCTGATTGCCATCAGTCCTCACCTCCAGGACTATCTTGTCCTGAATTCAGGCTTTGCCATGAACCCTGATCAGCTGAATTCTTAACTTTCTCATTCTTCGCTGATAAATCGCTTGTTTAATATTCTTGTAGAGGCCCTCTAACAGACCTATTTGCATTGAAGACTTGATTTTATGTGCTCCCATTTGTTCTTGGTAAACTTATTGCTCCTCCTTATTCATTAGCTGCTTGGCAATCTTCCACCGCTTAGAGCTGGTAAAGTTCCTCTAAAGTCATAGCCCCTATAGGAGGTGGTTTTAAAGCCTCTGTAAGTCTGTGAAGATGAGGAGGCTGCTCTCAGGCCCCTGACAGCCCTGGCTCCCCTGCCTGACCTCTCCTGGGGCTTCCTCATCCTGCCTACAGCCCAGGACTCAATGTCAGCCCCCAGGGCCATCAGCCCCGGTCCCAGGAACAGCACAGCAGGGCTGGTCTGCAGCTGCCCACAGCTCTGTCCTTCCTGGCAATGGGCCCTGCCAAGCCAGGCTTGTCCCTGGACCCACAGCCCATCCTGTTCCTGGCCCATTTGGAGGTGCCTGCTGCCTGTGGCTGGGCTGTCCCCAGGGGCCCAGCTGCTCTGCTCGTGGCTGGGACAATGGGGGGGGCCCTGGCTGTCAGTCCCTGCCCTGTCCCCTTGCGAATCCCTATGAAGGCACACAGAGAGCTGCTGACATTTGCAGTGCCCTGAACACATGGTCAGCAACTCTGTGATGGTGAGACGAGGCTGGGATAAGCTCAAACACTGAAAGCCAACTGATAATAGCCTTGAATCATTAGGATGTTCCAGGTCCAGGTTTTGGTTCAAGGCAGCTAATCCTGTTCCAAGCATCCTAGTCTGGATGTTAGCCATTCGCAGCAGACATTCTGGATGTTAGCCATTTGCAGTTTGGGTGTTTCCACCTTTTTCTGAGGTGGTAGAGCACACAATAAAATTGATACTAGCTCAGCATGGTCACTCTGTACCTCAGGTCAGAGAGAAATCCATGTCACACTTAAGTTACTAGCGTAAGTGCAGCCAAGATAAACTCTCCATTCATATTATGAGTTGATTCAGTTTCCTGAACATCCAGTTGCTAGGGTTTATTGGAAATAAATTGAGGAGTATCCAGCTGGAACCCCAGCAGCCACAAGGGAAACCCTTGGGTAAACAATAGGTTTCCCTCATGTCAGTCAGTTCACATGAATATCTCACAGATCCTGAGGCATCTGAGATGTCACTTGTACAATAACAAATGTGCAATTGAATCAAGGCCTTTGTGCTTACACAAGCACAACACCCCCATAATAGACAGGTTGCTGCAACACAGAAGCTTTTGAAAAATGTGACAGGTAATTTTAGTTTGCAAAGGTGCATCACACAGCTATAATTGCCATTGATTTACTTAGCAAAGTTCTAAAATCTTGGGACAACTTTGTAAATCAACACTTCTGTGTAACACAAATGAAAATATGATCACTGGAAATGTTTCAAATAAGAAACTTAATTTTAAATTAAGAGGCTTTGATGGCGTATATTGTAACAACTGTTTTCTGTTCTGGTCTGATTCAGCCCAGTCTATTTATGTTGTATGACAGAACACATAAAAGTTGTTTTCACACACGTGTGGAATACAATTCAAAGTCTTTTGAAATCAGTTGAATACTTTTCTTGATTTCCCAGGAGATTTAGACATGTAACGTAGCACTGAGCATCTCAAATATTCAGATGGGAGGTATCACTGTGCAGAAATAGTTAGTATTGTTTAAACTGGACAGCTTTGACTGTCTCCATATTTTGTGTGAACTTCTATGTTCATGATTGTACATTTTAATTACTCTGAAAATGCCTGGAGCCAGAGGCAGACACTTCAAATTACATAAATATAAATGAATGAATAGCAGTAGTAATGCTCATTTTTTCTGATGGATGCACAGACTGGCCCACTCAGTATAATATTGATATAATCTGCATGTTTGAACAATATACCTCTAAACCCTTAAGTATGAAGAAAATTAGCTTTCAAGTTGCAAAGCCTGGATTCAAACTGTTTTCATGAGTTTGACACAGCAATCAGGCATGAACAGGAGGAGCATAATAAGACATGAGATATGAAAGACTATTAGCAGACCTGGAGTTACTGTCAGCAGATCTTCACCTGCATTAGGCCGGACATTATCATACTATTCATAACTGTCTTTCTTTGAGCTGTTTAGATACTCCAGTAACAGATGCTTTTACTATTTCCTTCTTCTTTCAGAGGGATTGACAGAATTTGAAACCAAACTGGAATTGTGCCATTCCAGTAAGCTTAGCACTGGTCTTTTCTCCAGCTGCTTCAGTGGTTTGTGCTTTACATCTGGTTGCTGTGCAAGTTTCTGAGTATTCAGAGCCAGAAGAAAAAAAAGTACAGAAAAAATCCTTTTGAGAACATACTGCCCAACTGATCACAGATCAAAATATTTTGTAGTAAAAGCATTGCTTTTTTCTGCAATTCTTTCTTCTTCTGTCACTCCAGTACTTTTCCTGATCCTTTTACTGAGAGGTTTATGACATGACATTTGCAACTGCCATATCATTTTATTGAAATATTCATATTCTCTTTTATTATTTTGAAGAGCAAAATATTAAAGTGATAACCCTCTTGTTTGTTGGTTCCATTTGGTTTGTTTCCAAAAGGAAAATTGTATCTCTTTACTGTGTGTCTGACCAGCCTGCTACAACTTTCATTTCTGCTCAGAAAATTCCAACTGGCAATTTCAAGCAGAAATTCTCCAACCTAAAGACAATTGCCATTAGGCCACAAGTGCCAACATCAGGAGACTTCTTCCTTTTTCCCTTTGTTCATTCAATCTTTTTCTTTCTGTTTTCTTGAAAAAATTTGCATTTTTCTCATCTTTCAAAAACACACTTTAAAATTGAAAACCTAAACCAAAATAATGGACAGAGAATTAACAGGTTACTCTTCCTTTGTCTGATCAGACTACTCAGATATGAGAGCAGCACTAAAAAAGAATAAGGTATGGAAATGGAGAATGTTTGCATTTAAGTTAACCCACACACTTAAAGGCTGTCACACTTAAAAATTCCAGAGCCAAGTTTCCTAAAATGTAAAAGCGTTCTTGCACTGTTAGATCTTGGCAGGGCTATGAGAAAATAGCATAATCTTGTTTTCCATTTATTCTGGCTAGCTGACATTTCTGCCTCAGTCTGGCATGCAGTAATCATTAAGAGAGCCTGGCATTTCACGAAATTTGGTAAACGAATGAGGACCCTGGGAATTTTTTTCCCTTTTTATTTTTTTCTTTTCCTGGGCATATAAAGCTGCTATCGAATGTGACTGTGAAATTACATTTGCATGCGCACACCTACACAAGATTTTTCTGTCCTGTAGTTACTATAGCTATTTTAAATTCACACAGTGCGCATGTATATATGGATGCATTCAGGCACATTCAGTTCTAACATAGCACATGTGTGTGCTGTAGTTAGAACAAGATTATGAGGTTTTGAATATGGGATTGGGCAAGATAATGGGAATTAGGACTTCTGTGTATGAACTACCCATTTAGTAGGACACAGAGACAAAGCCCTTCAGTTAGGTTACCCAGGAGAGTAGTGAGTATGTACATGTGGGACACCTGAATGTGGGACCACTGAATGCAACCTGCCTTCAAGTATCTTAAGATCAGCTTCCTGCAAGAACTGAGAAATTATTGTCTATACAGAATTTGAGTGTCTATGCTTTAACAGCATAAGTCCTGGATTTGGCAGGAATATGGAATCCCACTCCTATACGCACACTCTAAACCTGCGGATGTCTAGTTTTTGCCAGAAATTTTCCAGTTGTCTAAAGCACTATCTCTGTTTTTATGAAAAAAGTACCTATTTTGGAACAAGACTAGGCTACTTCCCAAACTCAGACCTCAATATAGGCAAATTAGGTGTTTTACCACAAGGCAAGGCTAGAGCAAGGCTAACTAATTCACAGAACATCAATTTCTACAGAGTTATTGTATCTACCATTGCTGGGAAAAAGACAGTACTTTCCCATTTGATCTCTTATTGCTTTGGTGTATTAGTACAGTGGTTAGAGCTACCACACGAAAATTCACAGAGACAGAAAATGACTGAGGCTGGAAGAGACCTCTGGAGACTGCCTAGTTAACCTACCTTACTCAAAGCAGTGTCAGCTACAGAACATTTATCAGGGCCATGGCGAGTAAAGTTTTGAATATCTCCAAGGGCATAACCTTTCAGGTTAACTTGTGCCTGTGTTTGGCCCTTGCAGAAACAAACAAAGAAAAAGGTTCAAATAGCTGAAAAACAATTTTTCTAAAGTTGAACAAACTCAACTCTTTCAGCCTTGCCTCATATTTGGGCTGCTTCAGATCCTCAGTTATCTTCATGGCTCTTGGCTGTTCTCTCAAATATTGTAGATGTAGAGTCTGACATAATTTTAAAAAATATAGAGATTTACAGGATCAAACAATTGCTTTTTTTGTCATACATTTATGTTATTTTTAATAATTTGAGCCTTGTGCAGCTAAATGGTTGTTTATTGCTGTGTGAATTTCAGTAAATTTTAGGATTTGGTCTTTCTGCAATTTTTTTTTTTTTTCCAGACAGAGGGCAAATAAAATAGTTTTGTGTGGTTAGATCTTCTCCTTTTGCCATGTCACAATGCAATTTAAAAGTACACAGCCGTGTGGTTAAGCGCATTCTTTCCAGGTTTGAAAAGGAAGAGCTGTTTCTCAACAGAAGCCTAAATTTAATTGTGCTAAAAGGGATTTTTTATCAAATGTTATACAAATGTGTTTTCCAATGAGGAAAAATGCAGGTTCTTCATGGGCAAGATTTTACCTTCCTTACATATTGCTTGGAAAACTGCCCCTAAGATCACTGTAACATTAAAAATTATTATGAAAGTTACGATCCAACCACAGAGCTTTGACTTTGTCTGTGTCTGGAATCATCCTAGATGGGCATCATTAATACATGTATGGCTACACAAATAAAGGCTTAATTAGTCGTTAAGAATTCCACTGCCCTGTTGAGTGTTTCAGGCAAAAACTATACTTAGGAATGGATATTCACTTTTGAGGGCTGAAGGTGCAAAAGCATTCAAAATTTTGCTTTTGTCTACTAATTAATTTTCTCCCTGACAAAACAGGTATCATCTGGCTGCCTGATTGCTCAGGTGGACAGACATACCAGTTTTAAAATTTGACTGACAATATCTCCCATCCCCAGCCTTCCCTCTCCCCAAACAATAAAATGAAATCACTTACCAGTTTCTAGAAATTACTTTTAAACTGAGTTAATTTCAGTGAGAAATTTGATATTAAGACTTCTGGAGAGTTCTAGAAAATAAAGCCATCACTGAACAAAATCATTATAAGGTCCCCTCATTCACAATTCTTTGCCTATTTACTCCAGCCCTAATCTGGAAGACAGGTTGTTCCACAACTTCTTTCTCTCTGCTCTGCCTAGGGGAGGAGAAACAGAAAAAACGCTAAACCCATTGTTGAGATGAACAGTCTAACAATTGAAATATAATAAAATATGCTATTACTAATGCTACTAGTAATAACAGTAACGAAAAGGGAGATAGATAACAAAAAGTGGCAAAGAAGAAAACTCAAAGGGAAAAAACCTGATGCATAATATCATTGCTCACCACCAGTAAGTCCCCTAGCAGCAATTGGTCCATCCTGGCTACTCCCCCAGGTTTATATGTTGATTTTTATGCTCTGTGATACGGAATATGCCCTTGCCTAGTTCAGGTCAGCTGTCCTGGCCGTGTTTCCTCCTGGCTTCTTGTGTGCCTGCTCACTGGCAGAGATCAGGAAACCAGAAAGTCCTTGACTTAAGGTAAGCACTGTACATCAACAACGAAAATATCAGTGTTACCAACATTATTCTCATAAAATCCAAAACACAGCACCGTACCTGCTACTAAGACAAAAATTAGCTCTTTCCCAGCTGAAAGCAGGACTATGTGTCACATTCTTTTCTTATGTTCTCAGGTATGACTGGTCAAAGTGCTGGTAGATTATATCAAAGTGTATATTCATGTATTTGGCAACATGAAAATGCAGTGAACTTAGCAACTCATAAAAGAGTTCTCACAAGGTAACAGTCTGAGGTCACTATTACCCTGGACTGAAAGTGGAGTACTGACCTATGATATGTAATAAAATGCTCCATATTCCATTATTACTAGGGTGAGTTCCTTTTATCTTCATTCTAGCACCCTTTTTTTGGCTGTCACCAAGCTTCTAAAATTTATGACATGGATCCTGAGAGTCTGGATTACTGCTGGATTAACACCTACTAATATTAAGAGGAAAGATAGAAGACAGCCTTTATTCTGAAAGGGGAAAAAATAGAAAGAAATAGAACTTACAGCCTTTATCCTGGAAGGAAAAAAATTGGAAAGAAATAGAACTTATGTATTGAATTTGTATTGTCTTTCTATGTTTCAACTGTAGGATCTGGCAGAGGGTGTTTTGGTTGGCACATATGTTTTTTTACCAGATTACTTTCAGTGGGGAAGTTAAAGGGACTCTATTTCAAAATCTAGAGGAAGTATTCAAGGCAGGTAGAATAAGACACATGAAGGAAGGACTTTATAAACATTAGGAATAGGTTTTAGATTATTGAAATAAATCATGTTTCTTGAACGAGCACCCTTTACACATATAAAGCAAATCCACCTTTTGTTTGCTTATCCAGACACATTATGCATATGATGTGGAATTGCTCCCTCACATTTGAATTCACATTTCTAATCACAAGCTGTGGTGTTGTCCTTGTACTGCAGCTTTGTTGTTTGGGAAACCAGTTTTGGGAGAGAAGCCATATATGTTTTTTGTTCTTGAAAATTATGACATTTGGAGTAAAAAAGCAAAAAGGGGCTAGGGAGAAGGGGGTGACCACATGACACAAACCAAACAGACATAGGAGCATGACCTTAAAGTTAAATGACCCTAAAATTAAAATGCTACCTTCTTAATTCAGTTAAAATAACATATAAACTGATTGAAATTATTCTATAGCAAGCTGATGAGAAAGAAACTGTTCAGTCTTCTCACCACAATAGAAACATGGAAGAATGAAATAATAGAGCTTGTTATTTTTAATGTTCATGTCCCTTTTAAAATGTCATGTGCAGAAAAACACTAAAAATATCCAGCAGCATAGTTGAAGTTTACTCGGCCATGGTAGATAAAATGTACAGCGTAGTTTGGTACTCCTTGTATTTGTACTTAATTTGTAACATAAATCATGGAATCAGAGAATAAACTGAGTTGGAAGGGACCCACGAGGATCATGGAGTCCAACTCCTGGCTCTGCACAGCACCATGCTCAAGAGTCACACCACGTGCCCAAGAGCATTGTCCAAACACTTGAGCTCTGTCAGGCTTGGTGCTGACCACTTCCCTGGGGAACTGTTCCAGTGCCCAACCACCCTCTGGGTTAGGAACCTTTTTCTAGTATCCAACCCAAACCTCCCCTGGTACAACTTCAGGCCATTTGCTTGGGTGTCACTGTCACCAGAGAGGAATCAGTGAAAAGAAGATCAGGCATGATAAGAACTTTCCCCTCATGAAGCTGTGCTGGCTGTGACCAGTGACTGCGTCATCTTTCAGGTGTTTTTCAATACCTCCCAGAATAATCTTCTCCATAATTTACCAGGCACTGAAGTGAGACTGACAGGCTTGTAGTTCCTGGGGTTCTCCTTCTTGCCCTTCTTGAAAACCAGGGCAACATTTGCTGGCCTCCAGCCAGCTGGGACCTCTTCCGATTCCCCAGGCTGCTCAAAAGTCATCAAGGGAGGTTTTGCAATGATAAATCACCATCTAGGGCATCCTGTATGCTGTTTAATAGTTAAATTAATTGCGAAAATTATTTATGGGACAAAAAAATCTCTTCTGGGAGGAAAATAACAGATAACAGCTCTGAAACTTCTTCTCATGTTCCCTGCTCTCCCACAGACTCACTTAACATTAAACTATATTGAGGATCACAGCAGTAAATTTGAATCTTGCAATATTGATTTCAGGGATACATTTTCTGCAAACAAATCTAGCTGGCCTGATTCATGACTGTATCTCTTCTTTATACTTGTCTTTCAAGTGGTTCCTAAAAATGCAGATTATGGGACATAAATTGGGAAAAACTACTCAAGTAATTATATATATTTAAATATTAGCCAATCATTAAAGAGTGCTTGTTTGCATTTTTTCTCAATTTGCAGAACAGACATTAAACCGTGTGAAATATGTGGGCTGCTGTTTCCAAGGAAACAGCATCTAAATAAACAAATTGAAGAATTTGGACACACCAGTCTGTAAAAATGAGGAGACCATGAAATCAAATCTTCTTTCTCTTTATGGCTGGAGAAGAATGAAGTGTGGCAGCAATCAGTGATGGGCTTATCAGAGTCTCTGCAATGGCAAGCATTTTTTATTTAAATTAGTCACAATAATAATGAAAATAACCATAATAGCAGTAAAAATGGCACTTTGATTTCCTGTCCTTACACCTGAGTGACATGCAGACACATTGGTCCTAGCCAGCTTACAACCTGTCAGAAGGGGAAACTAAGTTATGCAAATATGAGAAGAGAAAAATAGTAAGAAAGCTATAATCTGTCACTTGTCAGCTCTGAATTACCTTGTTACTTATATCACTTGGGGTAAAATACCGATCAGCCTGAACAAGGGTGGGAGAATCTGGGGTCGTTATCAGGGGAACACTTAGACCTTAGTACCCCTGCTACCTGACAAGGAAGTGGATTGAAAACAGTGAGAATTTTGAATGGGAGTTGCATCAGTGGATCACTGTACATATCTCATTCATGTTCTTTTTCACACACCTTGAAGACTAGGAGGAGGTTCTACCTTCATCAAGGAAAGAATTTAATGGTGCAAGGTTGTGACGCATCTTGCGTTGTCATTTGAAACACAGCTTCAAAAATTAACAATGAAATCCAGATTTCTCCTCTTCCCCGTCAGGGTGGGTCATCACGCATGTTACTTGCCTTGAATTTGGATGCAATTATTTTTAAAATAGGTAACTCTATTAAATGTAGATTTCATAAATCAAAAGCACTTCCTCTCCAGCCTTCTCATCTGTGGTTCAGGGCAACATGTTGTGTCTCCTATCTCAGCTGTGCTGATGGGCTGTACTTAGGCCTCCGAATGCCTGTTCTACACTGAGTCTGCACTGTTCTTCACACTTTGGAGTGGCAACATCATGTGGTAATGAGCATTACCCTAAGCTAAATCCGTATTTAAAATGCAAAAGAATACCATGTTAGCTTTTGGTGCACCCACACTCTGTCTGGGACACAGGCATAGAATTATACCATATAGCCTGTTACCCTTTGTTAAGCATTCTCAAAGCTAGTCAGAAAAAATGAGTGTTTAAATATCTCTTCTTTAGATAGGACTGTATTTGCTTTCAATCTGATGTATATTCCACAATGATGCTGTCTTAAAAGCAACAGAAACCTTTTCTGAACTGTTCAGTCTTCGCATAAATTTTTGAGTTCTGTTTGGTTCATAGTGTGAAACTATTTCTTCAAATAAGAAAAAGCCTTTGTAATTAAAATAAAACATTATCACCTTCATATTGATAAGTTTAAAAGCTGGCCTTCATCACTATAAATCTCAGACATATGCAATTTATATAAATGTGATGAATATACCTGATAGAACCTGACAGTTTATTCAAAGTATGCAGAACTCACTGCTTGCCCTAAAAATTGCAAATATTAAGCTGCAAAAATTTGCTTTTGTTTTGCAGGGCTATGTTCTAAAATGAAACATTTATTTGAATATTTTTGAGGGAAGCAGTGTTGATTGCTTCAGGACTAAGCTGATTATAGACGAAGCTCTGTTTATTGTGTAGCAAAAAAAACACACTAATAATCTTACGAAATCATCTACTCTTAAGAAGTCATCTCATCAATTCACTTCTTATAAGCCTAATGCTTCGTCTCTGGCACATTGGTCAAAGATTCCTTAATTCAAAAGAATTAAGGAATAAGACATTCAAGGGTTAATATAGACACATGAAATAGTCCTCAAAATATGTGGTCCTGTAAAAAGATAAAATTTATAGTACACTAAAATAAATGCTTTTTGTCTTGAAAAACAAGAAACAAGTCGCAAATCTGCAGCTGATAGTAACTGGAAAAAAGAAAGGACATTGACCCAGTTTTGGAGGGAATGATAAACATCTGTAATTTTTATATTGACCATTTCAAGAACAACTGCTATGTATACTTTGACATGGGGAAAGTATGATGATGAATTCTTTCTACTTACAAATTGTAATAAAATCATCACCACCACCACCAATGAAATAACCAGATCATTGTTTTCCAGTTTCCTTAGACAAATGTTTTCTTCTACTTCCTGTTTATATAAGAAGGAACATATGAATTTAGCTAGAGATGTGTCAGAATATAGAAATACTTCAATTCTTTGTACTTGTAGCTCATTAAGTTCCTCAGAGGTTTATTTTACATGTCAAGCAAGACTGTATTTTACATGTCAAGCAAGTAAAATAATTCCCAAGTTTAATTTTTTTTTTCCCTTAGTACCTTTGCCCATGCAATGTTGGAAAGTCAGCTGGTTTTTTATTTTTCCACAGAACAAACAAGAACTTGTTATGATTTTCATCTGTTTTTTCCATAGTTTTCTACATAATATTGCCTTTAAAATAAGTTTTGAAACAGTGAGTGGTTTGAAGTAAGCTTGCTTTGTAAAACTATATACCCTAATGGCTGGAAGAGAAAATGTACTCTTGATTGTAAAAAGTAGGAAGTGGAAGAATAATTTTTTGATATTTCCAGAAGAATGTTTCCCACATTACATAGTTTGGGAATTGAGGGCACTGCTAAGCAAAGATTGTAAATATGGACTTCAAAGGAATGATAAAAAAAAAGAAAAAAGAATTGTCTCTTGAAAAGATACACAACCATTGTTCTCATCCTGGATATTCTTGAAAGTCATGGGTTTATAATAATCTAGTTAGGTTTGCCATGCTATGTTTAATATCAGTTTGTCATGGGTATTTCTCTGACTCATACTCACTGCATTGAAGGTCACTATGAGAGTTCAAAGACTCAAGAAACTTCTGCTTTTGTTAAGATGACGATCTCTTGCTTTGTCCACTTGCAACCTCAACTGCTTTCATTCCTTTTCTCTTCTTTTTTTTTAGTTGGAGAGCTCTTCTTCAACTTCGAAATTCTGTTTAATTCTACATAGAGATAAAGGTCTAGATTTTTGATATGTGGAGGAGTCAATAGGGAGACTGAATAAACAGTAGGGCTTTAGATACATTAGGACCTGTAGAACTTTTTGGACAGCCAAACTTGGGTAGAAAGAGACCAGCTGCAGTATACTCATAATGGCAAAGTTACCCCAAAACCAAAATGCTCTAAAGGTTTATTTACATCAGAAGTAAAAAGAATGTCAGTTGTTGCAGAAGAACATGTAGTTTGGACATGTTCATGCAGACACAATCTGCAGAAGTGATATCAAAACTAATGTTAAGTGCCGCTCAGAAGAGAGGCAGGAAATTCACAAGGTAAGCATAGTGCTTTATATGTAGAGTATGCAACATTAATCAGTGAAATGGGGAAAAGATTAGTAGTGCTTCCTTAACTGTTCTGGGACCCTAGAAAATAACATAAGGAATTATTACAATTCTTGGAAACGAAACAATTACCCTGACATACCAAGTAAGTCAGAGACTTGGTGAAAAGAGGGTAAGCTGTGGAATGTTTTGCTGCCAGGCTTCCAGCTTCATAGGAATTCTAGACTAGGACATAATGGAGGAAGAATGGTGCTGTGTGATGAATGAAACTTAAGGAACATTCAATCATTATGATCATAAATTAAAAGTATTTTTCATTTTGGATGGAAATCTCATGTTATTAATAAAAATGTAGAACTAGCATGGAACTATGCTTGCCCTTATCAGAACAATGCAAAATGCTGAGTGCGATGGAAAAATTTCCAAGTGTGGAAGAAGTACTAAGTGTCAGAGATTCTGATTATCTGTCTAGAAATCGGATAGGTAATTGAATGGTATGAGATGTAAACTTCCTTTTTTCCTATGATGAATGGTTTATTTCTAGAACAATAAAAAATCTTAGAACTCACAGGAAAAGATTCTGTTAAGAATTTGGTCTTGAGCCATGCAGCAGGAACCATTTCAAGAGATATTATTGGGAGATTTGTTCTGTGATAGTGACCATGAAAAAAGAAGTTTTAAAAGTAGGAAATAGGCAAAAAAAAATCAGAATTTGAGTTTTCAATTCTTGGAAAGAATTACAAAAAAAAGTGGGAGAGCAAACCCTGGAAAAAAACCCCAACTAAACCAACCAACTAACTAACAAAAAAAATGATGAACGTCCCCCAAACAAACTCCTAAAAACCTCTTTACATCTTGAGTTCTACCTAAAAATTATTACAGTGGAAGTCCAAGTAAAATGAACGTAAAATTAAAATAAGGCAAAATGGATCTCAAAATCCTGTTAGGTCAGCAGCACAGAATACAAGCTAACAATGATAACATAGGTAAAACTTGGCATTGAAGAAGTTAAAAACACACTAAATATGGAGAACAACTGAAGCAATAAAATATGCAGAACGTATATGAGCAACAAATTTTAAAAAATCTCAAAAATAATTTGAATAGCACATATTTGAATTGAATAGGAAATTGTGTTTAGACTGATAGTAAAACTGCCTCTAAGCACATTAAAGCAGTTTTGATAGGAAATTGGTGAGACGACTAAAATTCTGATAGAAAACTCAGGTGTGACAAGGCTACAGAAGATAAACACAATGAAATCTTTGAATTGGTCTTTACTGCTGAAGATATTGAGTAGATTCCTATATCTAAAGCCCTTTTGTAGCATATAGGTCAAAGAAATTCAATCATTTCTAAAATTATACAGGATGTATTAGACAAAATAGATAAATTAGAAGTCCATAAATCAGCAGTACCAGGTGGTATTTCACTGTGGTGTGTAACGTCATTGCAAGGCTATCACACATATAGAACAGGAAGATTGTCAAGATTGTCTATCTGTCATAAGACACCTAGCTAGGATCATGGGAGTTTCAAGAGCAAAGAGTCTGAGTCTATATTATAAAAATAAGATCTTTAACACATCAATAAACAGCGCCTTTCAGGAAAGAGTCAGCACATCTTCTGTAAAGGGAAAACCTTCCTAGCTGACCTGCTGCAGTTCTGGAAGAATGGCAATAAGCACAAGCATGAGCAAGAGATAGTTGAACCAATGTATTTGGATTTTTTTAAAGGTTCATCAATGGCTGCTAAAGGAAAAAAAACACTGAAAGTTGGCTAAATGATAGAAGGGGTAGGGTAGGATAGCATATCATAGCATAGCATGGCATAGCACTGGAGTGGATTTAACAGCTGCTTTCCAGGATGAGGAAGAATATGCAATGGGGTCAGTGCTGGGACAAGTTCTTTCCATGATTTTAGAGACCTGGAGAAGAAATAAATAATGAATCTGCAAATCTGCTACTAATCTCTTTTGGGGTGAAGAACACTGAATTGGGATCTTATTAATCTTGGACACTAATAAGAAGCTGTTGGTTAACCAAACTGCAATATTAGAAATAAGGGTTCTTCAAACTAGAAGGAGGTTATTTTCTAATAAAACACAGTCCCTCTTAATACAGCAAGTAGCAAATTTACAGAACTTACTGCAATGTGATGGTATAGGTGGGAGCACTCTGTAAATTGAGAAAGAATTAGGTGTTAATTTAGTAAAACTGCTAAATAACAGTGTACCATTTAACAACAGCCCGTGGCCATTGACAGAGTTTGGACTGCAGAAAGCAATCAGATTCATGTTCTCTTTCTAAGCATCTCCTGCTGCCTGTGTCGATGATTGGACTCTAGGCTGGATGGGCTGGTGGTTTGCCCCAGTAGTAGGAAGGACATCATATATTCTTCTGTTTTTAATTAATGTATGTGGCCCTCTTCTGATGACCTAAAAATTCCTCTGTGAATTCCTGCAATACCTGCCTAAGTTTCTGTCATGTGATCTCTGCATAGGACCCACAAGGACAGTTGCAGCTCTGCTATTTTTTCACTGTTTGGCATTTCTCAGAAATTACTATATAGCTATGTTTTGCCTTGTGCCTGCAAGTTAGATTGACATTTCCAGAAAACATAGGTTTAATGTATATTTATTGAGGAAATGACACCCTCCTGTCCAGGCTTTCAAAATTCTGCCAACTCACTCAGAAAAGTAGTTTTAATTAGGATGACAGTAGTCCAGGAATGACAGAAAGTTTAAAAATCCTTCAGTATCCATTGAAACATATATACTTGAGTGTGCCAGTAGATTAAAATGTTTCGGGTTTGTCATTCTAGTGGAATTATGGTAAGATGATGTTCTGTTCAGTTTGCATACAAGATACAGCTTTAACTTACAGATGGTAGAGTCTCTCTCTTTTTTTAATAATAAAGGCAGCTGTCAAATTATCAAAGATGTCAGAGCAGATAAAATCCCTGCAGCCATGCTGAGCTCTGAAAAGGTTTTCTTTTACTACTATGCCATTGCCTCCTTCACTATCATAGCAGATAAAACTTGAAAGACATCAATAATTTGAATGATGTAGTCTTTGTTCTTTTCAATAATAAAATAATCCTTTCTTTTTTTAGACACACCATTAAAATAGCACAATACAGCAAATTCTCTACTTTTTTTTTTTTAATTTAAAGCTCTATTTTAGCAACTAAAAGATTTGAAATGTGGCCCACTTCAACACTCCACTGGAAACTTTATGTATGGGCTATACAGGCTTCTTGCATTAGAAGAAATCAACTTTCCATTCCTTTAGCTAATCTGCACACACTTCCTTGATTCGCCTTTGTCCAAAGGAGAGAGATAGAACAATGATGATAGTGATTTCCTGGTTCACAATGAAGAGGTTAAAGTGCTTAAAAGAAAACTCTCAGGTAAAGCTGAAGAGGAAAGGGTTTAAATGCTGCAGTTGGCAAAGTATGTTTAAGCCATTTGCTCAAAAACAATCCAGGTAATTTAGAATGCCAATTGAAGTCCATGGGAAAAAAAAAAAAAAA